>VXBN01010263.1:173636-220771 GCA_013397395.1 Sinosuthora webbiana
GGAGGGAAATGGGATGGAAAAAGGGCGGGTCCTGAGAGGGAAGGAGGAAGGGAATGGGAAGGTGAAAGGAAAAGGGGAAGGAAGGGGGAAGGAAAGGCAATGAAAGGCAAGGGAATGAAATGGGAAGATAAGAGAGGGAAGGATAGGGGAAGGGGAAAGGGAAGGGAAAGGAGAAGGAAATGAAATGGGGAGAAAGGGGAAGGAAAGGGAATGGAAAGGGCAGGGAAAGAAGGAAAGGGAAGGGGACAGGACAGGACCCACAGCTGCCCTGGGGTCGCAGTCACCCGTGTGCAGGTGTGGGAGGAGCTCTGGGTGTGCTGTGTGGGGACATCCCTGTCCCTCAGCAGCCCCTCTGCTCCCCTTCCAGAGGCTACGACGGGCACGGCGACCTCCATGTCGGGATCACCAATTCCAAGGGTAACCTGCGGCTCCCTGAGGGTCCCTGCCAGGCCGTGCCCCCTCCCACAGCCTGCAGGAGCCAGCTCAGCCCCGTGTCCCCTCGGGCCCCCCCTGCTGCCCTGGCAATTCCAGCTCGGAATATCCCGGGATGGGGTCACTGGGAATGATCTCACACCTTGCAGCAGAGCTCCAGAGCAAACCCATTCCCCTGAATGGATTAAACAGGCATTGAATGGGATAAACAGGTGCCTTCCACCCCTGGAATGAAAGGCTAGGCTGGCTTTAAAGGAATTACAGTTTAATTGAATTTAGCACCGTTTTTGTGAAGTCTAAAAACACCCCTAATTAAAAAACATTTTTTTAAACCACATTAAAAATCCTATGGGGTTCTAGCTAGAGCAGGGCCACCCTGCAAAACATCATTTCAGATGTGTATTTAATACAAAGCAAGTCTCCTTTGGGGGTTGAAAAGGAAGCCTGATTGTCATTAAGTTGTGCTGATTATTAAAAGAGCCAAACTTTTTTTCCAAGCCACGCTGTGAAAATGAGACCAGGTTTTTGCTGGAATTGCCAGGGCTGCATTTCCTACTCGGCTGATGGGACGTTGAGTCAGAAAAAAATCCCAAAAAGGGCTCAGTGTGTGTGCCCCAGCCCCCACTGCTGTGTCTGCAGGTGTGGTGTACCACTTTGACCAGGAGGGTGTGCACAGGGCTGCCAGTGGCTGGGAGCAGAGCATCAGCATCCCCCTGGTGCAGCCAGACATGTGGGAGCTCCTGCAGCACTGGGACGACCTCCTGGAGGAATTCTCCTTGGAAGAGGCCTGGCTCCCTCACAGGTGTGTAGGGGACAGCTGGGCTGTGTTTGGGGTGAGCTTTGGGGGTCATTCAGAGCCTGGTGTCCTTCAGGACACACATTCCTGGCAGCCCAGCCTGGATCACCCTCAGCCTGGCCTGCCTGCACAAAATGTTCTGAATTTTAGGTAGAATTAAAAGCTGCTGGAACATAAAAGCTCTAAAGCAAGAGGTGGCTTTGGGGATTTTTGCATTAAAACCCCAGTTCAATGAAACATGACCTGCATGCTGCTGAGTATAAAAGTCCAGGCACAATTCCATAATTATTTTTCTAGGTTTCAGCAGTTTGAGGTGTGTTTGCATTTAAAGGCTGAGCACATTGATGCCCAGTTGTTGTTTCTGATGTCAGTGGTGAGAAATGGAGACCAGGCTGATTTCCAGCTCTCCAGGAAAACCCCAGTCCTGGGATTGTCCCTCAGTGAGAGCAGCTGTAACACAGAGCCTGCCTGGGGGTCACTGAATGAATGTAACCATCATGGAAAAGAAAAAAATCCCATTAAATCAAAGGCATTTTTTTAGCAATTCTCCATGTGCTGACTATAAAATTTCAGGGATCAAACATTACCTCCCTAAAGGAGATGGAAAATTGGATTTAGAGCAAAACTTTCAGATGTTTACAGAGCTGGTAAAGCCAACAGAATGTGAGTCACTTTTACAGTTCTCAGTAACACTAAAAATGCCTTGACATAAAAAATCACTGGCAGGGGGTCAGAGATGTCTGTATCCCTTCTCCAGGATTTCCCTGGTTTCCATCTGCCTCCTCCTGACACAGTGACCTTTTTCCACAACCACACCACTGACATCTGAACTGAAAACAACTCTTTTAATTAAATCCTCTGCTTACATTTTCAGTGGACAGGAACTGCACTGAACTAATCCTGTAACTCCTTTGGGTTCAGGCCAAGCCTAATTCTGGTTTTCTTGAGAGCTTTTCATTTACTGAGGGGTAGTAGAGAACATCACTGATAGAAGGATTTGAAATGAGCTCCCACACAACTCCGGGGCTGCAGGGAGGAGCTGGTAATAGAGAAAGGGTGAAAGTTAACAAGGTAAAAGCCAAATAAGTATTAAAAAAGTGACTTTTGTCAAGCCTTGCAGCCCCTCTCATTTTTATGCTCAGCGTTCAGGCTGGGAAATACCACTTGTAATGGATATATTGAACCACTGGGATGCAGGGGAAGTTCCTGCAGAGTGTTCCTTGAGTGAACACTCCCTCAGGAGTGGGCATGAGGGGGAATGTCCCTGCTGAGCAGGTGTTTGGTGAATGGGAATGGCTGAGGAGGGGTTTTGGTGAGTGGGAGTGGCTGAGGAGATGTTTTGGTGAGTGGGAATGGCTGAGGAGGGGTTTTGGTGAGTGGGAGTGGCTGAGGAGGGGTTTTGGTGAGTGGGAATGGCTGAGGAGGGGTTTTGGTGAGTGGGAGTGGCTGAGGAGGGGTTTTGGTGAGTGGGAATGGCTGAGGAGGTGTTTGGTGAGTGGGAATGCCCTGCTGAGGAGATGTTTCCCAATGTCGGTGTGTGGGAATGCCCTGCTGAGGAGGTGTTTGGCGAGTGGCAGTGCCCTGTGAGGAGGTGTTTCCCCATTTTGGTGGGTGGCAGTGCCCTGTGAGGAGGCGTTTCCCCATTTTGGTGGGTGGCAGTGCCCTGTGAGGAGGCGTTTCCCCATTTTGGTGGGTGGCAGTGCCCTGTGAGGAGGCGTTTCCGCAGGTACGAGGAGCAGCAGCACAACTGTTTCAGCTTTGCGCTGGCCTTTGTGAACGGCGTGCGGCGGGCGCGGGGCCGGCGGGCGCTGGGCAAGGCGGAGTTCACGGAGACGTTCGTGCTGCCGCACAGCGCCGCCGCCTCCCGCTACCTGCGCCTGCAGCGGCACCTGGCCCGCTGCGACTTCTACATCGTGCCCCTGGCCGAGCAGGAGCAGGACGGCGGGGCTGCACCGCACAGCCTGCTGGAGTAGCCGTGGGACAGGAAGGGCTGAGACTCCACTTTAGGATGGTTAAAAACAGCATTAAGGTCACCCTGCACCTCAGGGAGGGGTCAGGATGCTGAGCTTGTGCGTTTCAGTGGAGCAAGGCACAAGGTACACATGACAGAGAGTTTCCATGGGAGCTGTTCCTGTGGAAAAATGTTCTCTGGTTTAGCATTCCCTGTGTGCTCTGTTCTGCAAAGACACTTCACACCAGAAATCAGAACTGCTGTGGAATTCAGGGCTTTACAAATGAACTGTGGCAACCTCAGCTGTAGCAAACCAAAACGGCCTTTTCCTGTCACATCTCTTTACTGAGGAGTGAAAAAAAGGGAACACGTGCTTGTGTGTGCTGCTGAAATCCCAAATCCCTGACTGTTAATTGCCTTTCCTTTAATTACTAATAAATATACCAGCAAATAAACCCAGCCTCTTTGCCTGTCAGATTTCTTCTTCCATTCTGAACTGCATGGCAAAGGAAAGAAGCCAAGGTGGAATTCAGATACCTGAATGTGAAACTGCAAATCCCAGGGGAAGAAACACATCTCACCCAGATGGGGAAAGGTGCCCAGGCCCCAGAATAAACTGAAATTCTGGGAAGAATTCCTCAATTCTGAGCCATGATTGTAAAAATAACTGCAACAACCAAACCTCTCCCCAAATCCAAATCTCGATTCACCAGGACTGTGAAGTCAGGTTTGTGCTGCCATAATATCAGAAATACTGCTTCAATACCAGTGTAGCCACCACTCAAACACGCACCTTTTTATCTTTTATTTTATATTTTGGGTTGGGACACAGCTTTAATTTTTTCCCTTTCATCTATTCTGTTACATTTTACAGTAAAACATCTCCAGTAAACATGATACACCTCATTTTAAACAGCATTTATACACACCAAGTAAATATGTCGGTAGGAAATGTTCTGAGGCAACAGTTCATCAGGAGATCAGGTAAAAAACAACAAGAAGTGGTTTTTAAAAACTGAGGTTTTCTTGTGCACCGAGTTAAAATTCATCCTGCTCACTGCGCTCACGGGAGGAAACCCAACGGGTCACGATCAGCTCCTGAAATGAGACCAATTGAAATAAAGCAATTATTATGGGGGAGAAAAACCCCAAAGCTGCAGAAAGTCAGTGAGGGATGGGGACTAGGCCTGTAAAAGTGATGTGTACTATGTGACCACTGAGATGTTTTAGTAGATGACTGTGTTTGTTCCTGAAGTGAACTGAACTCCCACTTTCCCCTCTTATTTCTGAGCTTCCCTTAGCCCTCCCAAATCCACAAGTTTTTTAGAAATCCCTGTTCTCCCATGCAAATGCTTACATGCACAGCATCAGCAACATCCACATTCAGATTAGGTGATTTTAAGTTTAGAGAGATTCTGCAATGCACTTTTCATGATAAAAGCACAAAGGAATTTAATTTTACTGCAGCCACGTGTGCAAAACCCAAATCCAGCCAAAGAACAAGGCACAGTTCTCCCAGGGATCTGCAAAAAGGCAGGAACCCCTCACCTGAACCTTGATTCTCTTCATGCACTCTGGGGTTGCCATCTCCTCTGCAGTCATGTCAGCAGGTCTGATCAGGTAGCACAGCATGAGCTCCTGTGGGTAGCCAGGAAACAGGAATTTCACTGGATTATGGAAGCACTGAGAAGCTCACACAGAAAATCTCAGGGAGATTTCAGTCTCACTGCTCCACAGAAAATCTGGGAGATGGAAAGGGCTTTAAAACCAGAAGTGGCAATCAGGAAACAAGCATCCCTTGGGTCGTCTTGCTGTTCCTCACACAACTTTTAACATTCCTACAGGTGGCAGAACTTTAATAATTATTATTTAATAATAATTCTTCCAGGATTCACCTGCATATTGACAAAGGAAACTTCTCTCCCTACTGGCAGATGAACATACTGTTCAGCAGGATGCTTTTCCCAGCCTCACTCCAAGTCCCTGCCCTTTGGAGCCAAACTTTATCATCCCAAAGCTGGTTTTACCCCAGCACTTGTACCTTAGAAGCATTTGCAGTTGTTCTGTTCAGCCCAGAAAGGGACATCCAGCTGAGGGGTCTGCGAAGGGAACCTTCAAAATTATCATCCACCAGCTCAGCAATGACAGAGTAACTGGCAAACACAGCAGGCAGGACAAGTCACAGAGAGGAAAGTGGCATTTTCTGAAGACAATTCAAGAGCTAGAGGCTAAAAACTGGCATTACACAATCTGCCAGCTTGCAAGCTGTGAAATTGACTCTTTTTTCTGTAAGAGGAGAAATACTGAAGTTGTGGATGTGCCCAATGGAGCCTTCCCTCCCCACCCTCCTGCTGTTTGCAGCATTCTCTTTGTTGAGGCCAAGCTGACATTTATAACCAATTGATTCTCAGCAACCTGACTACCCAACAAATAAAGACAATCACCACCCCTTAGAAGTTCTCCCAAATTACATAAATGACACAGGCCACATATTTTTCTAAGTCAGTATTACCAAATCCAATTATTTTCCTGAGTGCACCATCAGATGAGTACTGAATCCACTGCAGCTTGTCATTTTTAATGCCTGTTATTTATATTCAAAGAAACTCTGTCATTCAGCACCTCTGCTAAAAGGATTTTCACGTTCCAGGTGTGAACACAGCTGGCAATGTGTTTTGAGTATGTGCTGAACCACTGAAGATGATAAATGGATGTGAGTGAAATTTAATTGGAAGCAAAGGGCTGAGGCAGAAACAGGAGTGTCAAACCTGGCATGGTAGAAGGGGGGCCCTTTTCGATACAGCACTGAAATGAAAGAGAAACACCTCAGTTAGACCAGAGTTTCAGTGAGTTTAATACCAGGGCCCGTCAATATTGTCTAATGTTCTGTAAATTTTAATTACACAAGACAAAACTTCAACTCTCCTGAATTCTGCTCAGAATTAGGTTGTCCCAGTAAGTGGAGAGAGGAAAGAGCAGCGGAGTGACTCAGGCCAGGTCAAAGGTAAGGCAGAAGAACCAGAGGAATTAGCAATTGTTGTAGGAAAGAATTTTTTGGCAGGGATGATGAATTCAGCCAGAGCTACACACTGACCTAAAGGACTTGCTCAGCACAACCCCCAAACTGTGTGTCACCTTTTCAGCAGCATTAAGACACCTGCTGGGCTCCTCACATCCCAAAACACCTCACTGTAATGCACATTGCTGCACTGCTTATGTTGACATGAGCTAAGTGGAGTTCTTGAATTCCTTAGCAAGGACACCACTAATTACTTCTGTAATATTAAACCCCCAAGCAATAGTAAAAAAGCCAAGTCCGTTCTCTATCTGCCCCCAAACCCCACACAAAGAAAACAGTCTTAGCAGTAAGTTCAGCAGAAGTCCAGCTTCTCTTTAATGGGATGAATGAGGTACATGAACTTTAATGTGAATTGGGATCTGGACTCAAACCTGTTATTCTAGAGATTGTCATATTAACACTGCAGGAGAGGTGTTTACAAGGGGACAGAGAAAGTTGGGAAGGGCATTTCAGGACAATCCTGTAGGAATTATGAACGTCATGAAGCAAACCAGACTTTCTAAGCTGTCTCTTCGCCTACAGCATATGGGAAACCCAAATTCACTGCTAACCCCAAATGTCCTTTGCCAACTGCAGGCAGCAAAGGCTGCTCCAGTCCTGCAGCTCCTCCCTGAACCCCTCTGGGGCCTGGAGCTCTGCCCTGCCTGGAGGAGGGTGAGCAGGAAAGGATCCCACCTTTGGGGAGGTACTCACAGAGATCCGTGCCGTACTTCAGCCCCACCTTGGGCACCCAGCCCTTGCCCCTGAAGTAGTGGTAGGCCATGTAGGTGGTTTTGAAATCAGGCTTCACCTCACTGAACACCTCCCACAGCTTCACGATGCTTAGGGGCTCCTGCAAAGCACACAGCAAGGGCACTGCACTGATACAGACCAGCCGTGCCCACAGCACCACAGCCAAATGCCAAATGCATGCCACAGGCTGCTGCACACAGCACGGGCTGCAGACAGCAAAACACAGAATCCCCAAACTCAGGACAGGAACCTGGTGCCCCACTTAGGGAGTGTTTAGTGAGTGTTAAAGGAAAGGCTGATAAATCTTAAACTAAAAGCACAGGTTTGAGTTATTTATCATTATCCATTATTATTTTTTTAATCATTATCATATTATCATTATCATTACATGAATAACAGCTTGATAGAATCAATGTTGGAAACTCCTAAGGGGTTTTGCCATCTCGGGTGTGTGATTATTCACCATGTTATTTCTCCTATATTTTCTGCCTAGAGTTACAACAAAAATCCTTTCCCTGCAGACAGACAGTGCTTAATTGTATTTGTCTTGGTAAACTTAAAGCTTTCAGACCTGTATTTCCCAAACAGAAATACCATGACTTGTAAGAAAATCTTCCCAATTCCTGTGTTTGGTATTTCCTCCTCCAGAATTAACAGCACAGATCCCTGCCACACAGGTAAAGATTTAAACCATATCCAAAGAAAAACCATCCCCAGTAATCCAAAATAAACCCAATCTCTTACCTCCCCATAATAAATACTTAAACATCCCAGAGCATACACCAAGAAAAAAGCCTGAAAAAACAAACAGAGTCAGTTTAACTGCTAAACCACCTCCTGTAGTTTATACACAAAGCCTGGCAAGAACAAAAGCTTCACTGATTAATTTTCTACAATGTCATCCCTGCTGAAGGCATGGTGCTAAAACTAACAGAGAAATATATTTAGAAGCAGCAGAATCGAAACAGGACTCAGATAAATGTTGTGTTCCTGGTGTTTCTATAGTTAAATGCTGTCATTGGTCTCTGTCAGTGGGATTACTCACCTAAAGCAAACAGGACTGGACCCTGTTTTTTAACCATTTCATGTAATTATCACAGCTTATTAAAACTAAGTTTAATGACTAAGGTACTTAGGAGACACAGGAGGACCCTGTCTTTTAGAAACATGTTTTAAATGACAATGTAACATAGATTCAGGTTTACTTTTTCAGATGAATAGCAAACTAACTTGCACTGTGCTTGACACATACCTCTTCCAAGCTCAGTTGTAAGTACTCGAAAATCCTAAATGGGTTTTTTCTGCAGACTAATACTTCCTTCTTGACAAGCTGCAAGAAAGTTGACTATTGTTAGAACTGGAAAAAACACTGAATTCTGAAAGCAGCTTTTCCTAAAAGATTAGGATCCTTTTTCTTACATTTTCTTGTGCATGAGTGGAGTCATCTTCAGGACAGGAGTTTCCTTCTTCCTCCTCTTGCACCAGCACGTATTCTGGAGCACATTCCCTTGAGTCCAACCCCTCCCAAGCCCTCTGCTCAGGGCTCTGCTTCACCTCACAGCCACAGGGGTCCCTGTGGCAGGACCCTTCAGCCATTTCCCTGGAATTTTCCCGTCCCTGGTGCCTGGAGCCACTCCCAGCATCCAGGGCTGCCTCTCCTCCCTCCTGGGAGCCCCCGTTCTGTCCCTCAGCACTTTGGGCTCCTCCAGTGCCAGCAGGTTTCCTGCTCACTTCTGCATTTCCTGGCTTTGGGCCCCCTCTGGTGCAGCTGTGCCCAGTCTGGGGACTGTCCCCAGCCCCATCCCCTCTGGAGAGGGGCAGCCCCTGGGCTTTGGTGTAACTCTCCAGGGTTTTGGTGATGGAGCAGTCGTCAAGGCCCTGCTCCTGCAGGACACTTTTAGCCCACTGCACACGGCGCTGGTACCTGGGGAACACAGAAAGTGAGAAACTCTGGGGATTCCAGCCTTTAATTAACACTTTGAAACCCCAGAGGGCTCAGCACAGTTCACAAACACCTCCCAGCAGATGCTGGGCACAAATGTCACTTTTTAGGGAGCTTCATGAACATCAGGATTCTGCTGCCTCCTGTGCCTTGGCTTGGCCTTTGGAATTTCTCTGGCAGCAAACACCATTGCTGAGCCCTGCACAAGCTGCAGCTTCCAGGAGCAGGAACTTCACAAGGCACAAAGTTCCTTCTCCCACTGGAGCCTTAATCTTGAATTCCCCAAAAAACCCACACTTCAATTGCAGGATTAAAACATGGAACAAGAGCCCTCACACTTCAGCTTTTACACAGCCAAGGGCTGAGAGCAGGAGCTGCAAAACTCTGCTTTAACTGCCCTGGAAACAGCACAGCAGAAACACCAGTGGAAACATCTCCAGCCTGAACCACCCCTTCAGTTACATCCCTGAGAAATGACAGTTATCCCATCACTGAGATATTTACAACTTTCAGCTACTGTTTGTAATATTTTTCAATCATGACAGAGATTTTTAGTGCCTTTTCAGCCCCTTCTCTTGGAAAATAACATTAATATCCAGTTGAAACGTGACTCTTCACGCTGTGAAAGTGCAAATCTCATCCAGCGTTTTTTATTTCCCTGAACAAATCCTCAGGCAGCAATTTCAGCCCAGGTAACAGAGACAATTAAATGCAAATTCCATGTGTCAACACAAATCCAAATCCCCCTGCAGGCTCCTGACAAAGCTGGACAATTCAGTGCTGTGCTCTTTGTGATAGAACAGACACTCCTCTTTGCCCTATTATTTAGTTACCATTCCATGTGCACTTGCAGGTCTCTGCTGAGGCAGAGCATTTTGTGCACCAATCAAATCACACTTTAATTGATGCCCAGCATCTGCAGGCAGTAGTAACTGTAGTGGCATTAGTAATAAAATGGTTTTTCTTACCTAAAACTGAGGGCTGCACGAGCACAATTTTCAAATTTCAGTGATTTTTTTTTACTTATCATAAGATTTAAACCAAGTAACTCACCTGCACATGCTGAATAGTTTATACACTATTTAAGCAGAAAAAAATAAACATGTGGTCCAACACTCTGTTCTTCCAAATGTACAAATGACCAATGTTAACTGATACTTAAAAAAAAGTAAAATATCAATGTACTGTAGAAGTTCAAGGGCTGCTTCAGCTACACCATAAAAATCCCATGTGGAAATGGGAGAGATATTTTAAACAGCCTGCCCAGAAACTTCTTGTCCTGCTCCTCACCTGCAGAATGTTCATTATGCTTGTTACAATTAATTGTTATTAATAATTAATTTTTATTAATTAATTACCCATTCTGTGCATGCACTCAGGGCTTCTATTCAGCAAACAACACTTACAAGGTTACATGAAAAACCATCTTGACTATCATCCCCTACCCTACTTCTACTTCTTCTAAAGTGATTTATAAATGAAATAGTGAGAGAAGAAACAGAAGCAAATCACCCTCATTATTTATACAGCCAACAGCCTGAACCCCAGGAAGAGAAATATAAACCAGAACAATCTGTTTCCTAAAAACACCAAGAAAAAGGCAAATTAACTTACTTTTGAGATGTAATTATAGGCATGTTTGTGTTAATACCTGTGCAAAGAAAAATCATACATTGTTTCATCAATATAAAGATGGTTTGGTGTGATTTTGATCCCTGGGGTGATCTGCAGCCTGGGAATTGTCCCTATTTTCAGTCCTCAAAGCCATTTTGGTCCCACTTTTCAAGCAGGGACACAGCAGAACCAGGAAATGCAACAGCCTGCACAGAGAACTAAATACACTTTTTTTTTCTCCAGACAATTATGGATAAAACCCAGTGATGGCCACTGGGACTTCACTGTCACAGGAGAGGTGAGTGAAGATTGATTTCTGTATAAACAGCCAAGAGCAGACTGGGTGTGAGTGGCTACAGGCAGACTGAAAACTTCACCAATCCTTCCCTCATCATTTCAGGGACACCAAAACCTGCAGACTAAACCCCAGGAAAAATAGGGAAAGAAAACCCCCAGGATGATCCTTTCAGTCTTGCCAAGCAACAACTCAGTGAAGGTTTGGGAGAATGGACTAAGGAATTATCCACATGAATTTCATATTGTTGGATTGTTCCTTGGCACGAGAGATGGGGAGAGAGAGAGAGATTCCTTCACCTGATCCAATCCAGCAGATTATTCTTCTGCATGTAATTTATAAAAATGCACCTTCAGTGAGTGAGGAGAGAGCTCCCAGAGCAGTGCTGAGGTACAGAGAGCCCCCATTTACCTCTCCACTTGGCCACCAGCAGAGGATCTGAGATGCTGAACACTGGCCGGCTCCTGGAAAGGATCCCTTTTCCAAAATAGCCCTGCAAAGGACAGGAAAAACCCCCAGTTATCTCAGGGCACAAAAACTAACTCCTTTCCCAGTTATAAAATGTGGGATGGTGAGATCAGCTGGAACAAACAGCTGAACTCCTGCAACATCTCAGCTCTGCCCAAAGCTTGTTTAGCTGCTGGTGACTGGTTCAGTATGAAACTCCTGATTTAACCAATTATTTAAATCCCATTTAGCCTGGAGAGTGTTGGGTCTTTTTCCCTGAATTCTAAATATTTGTCAGCCAACATCTCCCAGCAAATGTTTGAAAAGAACACCTGAAACCAAGGAGACACCACTGCATTAGAATACTGCTTAAACGAGCAGCATTTCAGACACAAAAACCTTAACACAGCTTGCTTTACACAGGAATAAAGCACTCTGAAGTGAAAAGAATTATACAAACATTTCTAAAACATTAATATTTCCACCTCCTGAGCTTTAAAAACAAGAAAATGCTTTGAAAAGTTGCATGAAATGTTGAAAGGAGACATAAACATGAAGGCTTTGCAGCTGTTTCTTAGCTCACACTCCCATTTCATTCCAAAATCTATTTGCTTGGATAAGAAAGACTTTTCACATTTGATACAGAATATATATATTTTTTGTACTGATTTCAGGAGAGAAGGGAAATACGGAGATTCACAGGAGGCTGAAGGGGCAGGAAAGCACAAAGGCACCAGATTTGAACCAGCATTATGTTTTACCTGCATTGAAAACACTACAAACACTGTGCAAACAGGGTGCAGCACCTTGTTGTAGAGCTGTTCAATATCCTCGGGGTTCCTCACAATCACGTTGTTGTTAATGATCTCAGCCTGGCAGAGCCTGAAATCCTTCCCCCCTACATCCACAGGAAAGGGAGCCTCGTAGGACTCAAAAACTCTTCTTTTCCTTCTTGGGGGGTGAAAAACTGCTTCTGCCATCTCTTAATTTATCCTCCTAAAAAGTGAAAAGAAAAGATTTAACACTCGGGAATTAAGGCTCACCCATTTTGCCGTGTTTCAGCAAGACCCCTTCTACGACAGGAAATTCTCCATGGATCCTGCAGGGTGAGCCAGGTGTAATTCTGTAACTCTTACACCGAACACGGGCAGGGATGTGCTGGACATCTCTGATCCGGCTCATCCCCCGCAGGGCAGACAGAGGAGCTGAGATCCTCAGCCCGGAGTTTATGAAGGAAACTCCAGTAATAAAGGAGTAAAATACATTCAGGAATAAAGCACAGGAATGTGCACAAAAGCAGAAACCATACAAGGGCCTCAATACGACCCGTTCTGAACAGTGTGAGCTCCAGGAGCCCAGGGTGAGACTGGGCTGTGTGTGACGGTGATCCCGCGGGTCGTTCCAGCGGGGACATCCCGTGCCTCTGTCACCAGGGAACACATCCCGTGCCTCTGTCAGCCAGGGAACACATCCCGTGCCTCTGTCAGCCAGGGAACACGTTCCGCAGGAAGAGACGGGCCCGGCAGGATTCCCTGCCTGAAACCGGGATCCGCTCTGGGGAGGGATGGCGGGCCAGGGGTCGCCTCAGGGTGGCACCGGGAGCCCGGCCGGGATGGCCGGACCGCGCTGCGAGAGCCGCTCCCGGGGTGTCCCGGGGGATTCGGGGGGCAGTGTCCGGTCCCGGACTGTCCCGGTGGGTTTGAGGGGCAGTGTCCGGTCCCGGTGGCTCCGGGGACACCGAGCCGGGCCGTTCCCGCCGCCCGCGCGCACCACGCACCGTCACTGTCACCGTCACCGCCGCGCCGCCACCGCGCCTGCGCACTGAGCCCGCCCGGGAACGGCCCCGCCCCGCTCTGGCCCCGCCCCTCTTCGTTCCCGGTCCCTTTCCATCCTCGCCTGGGGGTTCGGTCCCGCTTTGTCCCTCCCGAGGGGTTCTGGTCCTGCTTCACCTGGGACTGCTGTGATGTCCCCTCGGGGATGCGGTGGTGTCCCCGCCGGGATGCGGTGATTTCCCTCCCGGGATGCGGTGGTGTCCCCGCCGGGATGAGATTTTTCCGTCCCGGGGACAAACCACGCGGCGCTGGCAGCTTCAGCGTGACCAAATGAGAGAAGTGGAGTGAGCCATAAGCTCCAGGAGCAGCGCAGCCGGCACGGGGAGATGATTTATTAGCGCTCTGGGGGACGCAGGGACCACGTTCCACTCCTTTGGCTCCGGAACAAACCCCGTGGCCACCCGGGACGAGGCACCGCTGTCCCACCGGCTAAGGCTGATCCTGCAGCTCACAATCAGGGCGTGCTTGTGCAACTATAAAATAAAAGCACCTGACTAAAATACAAAGCATTTTCATTATTTAGGACCTGGCATACCTTTTTCTACATCTTGAGCCTTACTCATTAAACCCAGAGTCACCTTCATCCACGACACACCTGCTCCTGTTTTGGGATTACCCTGGGAGGTGCCACAGTCACACAAAGAGGAACAAAACCATTTGGCTCCAGGGACATCGATTTTCAGCAATGAATTCTGATTCCCAACAGAGATCAGTGAATTCCCTGATGAAAAGTTGTAATAATACGTCCTTCATAGGAGGTATTTTATCTCTCATTCCTGTTTTTTTATGGTGAGCCAAAGGGCAGGCAATAGTGGTTACAAGGCCAGACAGGAATTATTGCACAATAAATGAGAATACTCAGCTTGTGTTCTTACATTTATTGCCTATAGAGGTTCACTTGATACACCAGCTCCGGACTTTTAATTTGTTTTGATGTTGATTCACATAAAAAGCACTGAAGCCAAACCTCAGAGGGGCCTGATGTATTCCTGTCACCAAAGTACAGAGATGCTCTGGTAGCTTCAGCTTCATTCTCAGAGCTCTGCCATTAAAACACCCAAACTGAAATATTCCAGGCAACAAAATGAAAGTGAAAAGATGTCACTCTGATTCAAAATTCCTTCTAAATTCTAAATCAAGTCTCACTTGAATGAAAGCAGCGTTTATCTCTGCTAGCTGTATCTGTATTTTCTCTTTGTGCAGATACATTTACTATGAGACGTTCACTGCAGGGAGGAGCAGACAAAACACGGGGAGCTACAGGCCACTCACATTTCCTTATCTGTGTGCAGCCTTGAGAGGAACCCACAGCCAGACTCTCAATTAACTTGCTCACACTCCTATTTCTTCAACCTGATACCTGCTCCTGTTCCTGATAAGCCCAGATCATGCTGCAGCCAGAACTCGCTGTCTGAAGGACAAGTTTTAGATGAGTCACGTTTCTTTTTATCTGTCAATTTCTTCTATCAATAATTGTACAGACACTCTCATAAATGTCTGCAGGCTCCCTTTCTATGATGAGCAGGCAGCACCGCAATGACAGGCTCTGAACTGCAGCCCTCGAGGTCACAGGGGATCCCGAGGGGTCAGAAATGTCACACTGCTGTCAGGAGCCAAGGGGAGAGAGGGACAAGGCTGAAGTAACCCAGTCTGGAGATGGTACAATGTACAAAACGGGACTGCATTGGCCTGCAGGGCCACTGGAATATGGGAGGAGCTAAATATATTGCAAAATGACATTGTACCTGTGAGGACAAGGCTGAGGATTGTACCGTGTCCACCAGTGGGACTTTTCAGAGCAGGTTAAACAAACACCTTCCAGGAACAGCACAAATAAAACTAATCCTGCCTCGAGACGCAGGGCTGCACTAAAAGCACCGGAGATCCCTTTCCTGGGAGTTTCCAGGGTTTATTTGCCCTTCCCGGAGCGCTCCTGCTGTGCCCGCAGTGCGGCGGAGGAGGCGAGCTCCGCGCTGAACGCCCGGAGCTGTTCCGGCCATCCGTCCCCTCATCCCCTCTGTGCTCGGCCCCTGGGCTCGGCACGGCAGCCTGGGAACACACAATTCCCTCTTGTCCCTGGCTGATTCACTGCCCTAACGCAGGGCACTCAATTGCTTACTATTTCTTGATACTGAGCTGATTTATTGCGTTATTAAATTAAGGTCCAAGCTGATAGACTCTTCCCTAAATCACCGTGGCTGTAACCCTTCAACTCTGGCACAGTTGCCTTTGCTGCCTGGTTTTCAGCTCTGCTGCCTGGCTCTGTGTCCCACTGTTTGCACTGCTAGCCCCAGAAATTCCAGGCTCTATGGAGAGAAATATGGATATGTTATGGCACCCCTGGCAGATCCAGCACATCCATAGGAACCCCTCTGAACTCCCAAGGTCTTTCCAGGGGGAAGATGCTCCTGCTCTGTGCTGTCACAGGATTTCTCAGGCCCTGGTGGAGGAATGGAGCTGAAAACCAAAGGCCGGACGTGATCTCCCTGCCAGGCTCACTGAGCTCCTCCTGTGACCACACAAGTGGTGATTTCCTTTAAAATCTGCACAGCATTTTTGCAAAACCTGCCTGTGGTTCGTGTCCTTCCACAAGCACCGCTTCATTGCAGAGCCCATCTGGAACCATTTGGAAGAAATATTCCATTTATTAAAATAGGAGCTCATTTTGTATGATACGAACTAATATTTAACAGCTAATATTAACTAGTTACTGTGCTATGAAGTTTCCACCCCAGTAAAATGGAGTTGCCATGTGCAGGAAGGTATAGGAGGGTTTTGTTATCCAAGGTGGTTTTTTGAGTGTTTGGGGATTTTAGAGGCAGTTGGCAGTTAATTCTTAGTCCTACCTCGGCCAAAACATACAGGCCAGGTACTCCTTAAATACATATTTTACATGCTTAGGCTTATTAAAAGAAACAGAAATGTCAGCCTGTAAAACTATTTGCCCATGTAGAAAGCTACTCATAAAATCATAAAAGAATGATCTGTTCTTACAGTGTCTTTAGGTAATTTTGGAATCCGTGCCAAAAAAGAAAAAGGGTTTTGCATGGAGTCCCATGAAATTCAAGTCATGATTTGTCATCGTAATAATTTCTGTCTGGCTTTGACAGCACGTTGCTGTAAAATGTTGTTATCCCATCTGAGTTGTAATCCACCAAACCCCCACGATGACACTCTCCTTTCTGAATAAAGCCCTTTTCTTTCTCACAAGGTGATGTGGACAGCAGTGGGAGGATGGGCTGCAGTTATTTACATTAGCCAGTTCCAGTTTCCCCAGACTGACAGAAATTCCCATGGAAATTCTGGTTACATTAACTTTGACAGAGATATGGGACTGTTTTTGGAAACTTAAATAAAAAAACAAACCCAACTAGGGAATACTTTTCATTTTTATTAACGTGCAGCATCTTAATTTTGTTTATTAAAGAAATAAATCAAGGTTAGTTTCTGCTTAGTTTCAGATGGTTTTCACAGGGGACAAAAAAAAGAGGAGTCAATTACTGGCCAAGCATCAACCCAGGGAGGAATCCCATAATAGCAGCAATCCCGAGGTGGATGGCAGTGGAGGAAACTTACAGCATGAGAAAAGAGGACTTTAGAGATGAGTATGTCATGAGTATATTTACTCCAGACATGGACAGTGATTGTGTGTTCTTGGAGATTGAACGCACTTGGATGTGGAATTCTTGTAGGATCCATCCCATCCCATCAGGAATTCTTGTAGGATCCATCCCATCCCATCAGGGCTTTCTCTGAGGGCATCACAGTCACTCCCTGCCCTCAATTTGTATTCTAGATGGGTTGGAAAATGATGTGAACATTCATTTTCTCTGCATCCAGTCTCCACAAAGCCACTGCTTTCCTCCTCCCCCTGGAAACAAATGCAAAAGCTCTGAGCTGGCCATTCCAGGGGGAATTAAGGGCACTTAAACCCCCTGGTTTTCACCCAGCCCCGGAGCTCCAGCCCCAGATTTATTTACCTTTAGCTGAAGAACCATTTGTTTCTGTGTGGCTCATTAGTTTTTCTGCTCCACCAGTCCCCTGGGTGAGCTGTTCAATGAGGCAAAGCTTCTGTTTGGCCAAATCCTGACTCCATCACCTTCACCTCGTGTGGCTCAGCACTGTGGGCTGGGCACAAAACTCCCGGTTCCAGCAAGACGAGCAGTAAAAATTCGTTTTTTTGGGGTGTGTGTTTCGGCTGGAAGGAGCACGGTGAGTGTCGGGTGTCTCCACTAGGTGTCCATGTTTCAGCAATTTTCATTCAGGGCTCCACTGGGCCCCTGCAAAACGCAGAGCAATGGTTCTGCTCCACTGAAAGATGGAAATGGGAGAGAGGTTTTCATATCAGTCGAGTGTGCACCTGGGCCTGCGTCTAAAAAGACGCAGAACACTCAAAAACCACCTTTAAATTGCGCATCTTAGACACTCAAACCAGTCCTATAAGGGCTGGCAGACTTTTCAGATATTGATTATTGCCTCTCTTGCTTTTTCTAATGTTATTCAAATTATCACGTGCTTTGTATTAACTTGTAGGAACAAACAGAAAAAAGCTTTCCAGATTTTTAGTAGGTATGTTAAAATATTTTTTTCTTGACTTCCAGTTTTTTTGGTTTTTTTTTGCATTCAGGTGAGCACAGAGCCCCAAAGCAGTGGCTCAGGTTTTGAGAAGCACCTGCCTAATTGTTAAATAACTGCTTTGCTCATTACATTTCTCTTCAAATATTGATGCCTAATATTTACCTTCTTTTCCTGGGCATCTAATGGATGCTGGAAGGCAGAGTTTCGTGTACTAAGTGAGCACATGGACTTTTTCATGCTCCCAGTTTTAAACAAGCTGTAGGTAGCAGCCTTTGGGCCTTGGTGCTCATTTACTGAAGATGTTTTTCGCTGCTTGTGTTTGTGATTTGCAACCCCATTCGTTAATAAGAGGTCATAGAGCAGTGATTTCATTCAGATACGAGGGAATTCCAAGGAGCTAAAAAGAAGGCCTTATTTAAGATTACTGAATTCCAGTCTAGGAATAACCCAGCAGATTTTTTTTTTCCTTTTTTTTTTTTTTTTTCTTTTTTTTTTTTTTTTTCTGTTTTTCTTCTGGTTTCCCAGGCATTTTCAATTTGTTAAATGTAAGGCAGAGAATATCTTAGAATTTTAGGGAATGCTATGTGCCAGACCATTTGAAGGCAACATCCAGGACCACATGCAAACGAGGCTCTAGTGATTTCTAATTCCCATAGCTGTGAGTGTAACATCTAAAACTGCGTTTGGCTCCAAAACTTTTCCCTCATTTGCAATGCTAAGGAAGCAGAATAGGTTGGTTTATTTTAGAACAAAATGGAAATCTGGTGTCACTCCATCTAATTAGGAGGGTGCCTGATCCAGGAATGTGCTTGAAGATTTCTGCACAGGAACAATCCTGTGGCACTCAGATTTTACCTGAAACGTGTCTCAGAGCTCATCCCAAATGCTCTCTGGGTTCATGTGTCACAGCTGACACAAGCACAAAATAACAAGCAAATCAAGAAAAAAATCCCTAAATCATCACATTGTAAGAACTGAAAGAAATAAACCAACTTGCTGCCAAAGGTATACATGTTTTTAAATACCAAAAAAATAATCCACCCCAAACCAACCAGACCCAGAACATCCTCTTATGGAATATATCCCAATCTGGAATATTTACTTTCCGTTTGTTTAATAACAGGAAAAGGCTTGTTGCTCTTTTGTTGAGTTTCACATGTCAGCATCTTAATATTCCTCTGGTATTCTTGAAACTTTTACCAGGAAGAAAACAGTGCCATGGCCTATACTAGGAAATGTTCTGTTTATTTGAAATGCCTTTATGAGCACACAAAGGCAAACAATTACTGTCATAAACCCAGGGAGCAGCTCCCGGTGGCTTGGTTGTCTCATTTGCACTTCTTTGTGCACCTCCTTGGCTCCTTTGTCCCTGCCCTTCCTGTGTTCTGCTCCTCACCTCTCTCTGCACCTCCTGAATTCCAGAGCAGGTTAAATCCCCTTTTTCCATTGCCCCGTTACCTGCTGGGCTCTGCTGCTTTGGGTATGGGAATGTTGGGGGGAAGGTTTATCCCCCCTCTGCTGCTGGATCCACTCCTGGTGATCCTTGTGGGCCCGTTCCAGCTCAGGATATTCTGCCAGCATTCTGAATATTGTCACAAACCTGGAACTGAAGGGCTGATTTTTAATTACACAGTCCTGGGACTGGGCTCTGGAAGAAATAATGACAAAGAGCTCTCAAAGCTCTTTAAAGCTCCTTACAGAAGTGTTTGGACTTACTTTTAGGCCTTGCCTGTTTTATTGTGGCAAACACAGTAACTATGGCAAATTGGGGCCTAATTGTGTCAAAAAGAATTTTATTTTTTAAATACAGTTTTATTTCTGTAGGATAGACCTATAAACTGTATAAACCAGGCCAGCTCTCTTCACACAGCCCTGGTGTGCTGTGGGTTTGTTTAAACAATGACTAAACCACAAACAGCCACTGACTGCATTCCCCAGGAGCAGAACTGTGGGCACAGGAGTGTCTCAAACCCAGGGCCAGATAAAAAAAAAAAAAAGAGAGAAAAAAAAAAGGTAAATAACTCATAAAAGGAAGTGCAAACAGCAGGGAAATCTTGTTTCCATCTGTCAAGCCGTGTAAAGGACAGGTAGGCTGGAAAGCATGGGCAGTGTTATGGGGCTTTTTGTGGGTTTGGGGAGCACCTCACCTCCCTGGGTGTGAGCTGGGGAGGATGTGTGACCTCCACCTGGTGCTTCTGCATCTTCCTTGAGCCACACAGCCAACCTCTGGCACAGACACTGACATTTCAGAGGGGAACACCAGGCTCAGAGAGCCAGGGCTTTGTTCTTGCCTTGCCCTTTTTGTGGGGCAGGGGCAGTTTTCAAATGCAGCAAAGTCAAATCTTGCTCCTGCTCGAGTCCCAGCGCTGCTGCAGTGCAAATATTGTGGCAGTGATTTTTTAAAGTTACCCAGTGGAAAGTCTCACAGGTCCTGAATTAGCAGGAGTTTTGTAAAGTTCCTATTACTAATCTATGGAATTTATACCAAAGGTGTTGAAATCACTCACGCTTCTGCTGACTCACTTCCCCCAGGGAGGGCTGCTGACCTCAGAAATGCCCTCACAGAAGTCCAGGGCACAGAGCTGCCGTCTGTGCCATGCAGAACATCCTGAACTCTCAACTCTGCTTCATCCTCAAATTCTTTCTTAATGTGTCCTGCTGCCCTGCAAGCCCCGGTCTGTTTGAAATGGCACCTTCTTTTATAATCTGCTCTGACTCAGATGCTGAGTTGGAGTGGTATTTACAAAATATCTCTATCACCCCGGATTTATCTTGCCAAGGAAAGTTAAATGGTTACAGATTAAAAAAGATTTTATAAGCACGATATGCCACAGTATACATTAGGAAAAGTTGTTCTAAAACTATTTCTGGCTTTTGTTGAGAAAAGAAATAATTATTGAAGCTTGAAGGGGAAGACTGCTTAGTAAAAGGAAGGAGAATTAACCATAGTGAGGTTTTAAAGGAACTCTGCTTTGCTGATTAAGTGCTTTTTCCAGAAATGCAACTAATGTTTCCTTCTTTTTAAATTCTTAAATCAGGCCCAAGTGCCAGCAAATGTCTTTCTTGACTGTGTCTGGAGGTTTATTTTTAGTCCCAAGAAGGGTATAGACAGCAGGCTGGAAATCAAGACATTTGCAGAGCCAAATAAACTTCCCCACACTTGAACTCTGGGCGTCAGCTCATTCGTCTCCCCGTGGCTCAGCTGGTTTTCTGTCAGAAAAGCCTTTGCAGTCCCATCTGCCGAGGCTCTGCAGCTCCTCACACCCCAATCTGTTCTTCAGGATTTTACCGGGGCTGAATTTCGTAGCGTGATGCTCAGAGTGAGCAGGAATTTCATTTTTTTGCCTGGTAAATGTCTGACAGCAGAACTGCCTGCCATGGGGTGCTTTTAGTTACTCCCTGCAGACCCAAAATTGGAGGGTGGTGGGCACAGCCCCCACTCTGCCCTTTCAGAACTGAAATGTCACAGGAGAGAGCTCACAAGCCTTTCACCAAAGGTTTCACATCACCAGGTGACAACCTGGGAACCAGGTGGGAGATTAATGTTTTTTAGGTGCCTGCTGGGCTGTTGGGTCAGTTTTTCTGAGCAGGCTGTTGCCTTATTTTAAATGGGGAGATGCAGCTTTTAAAGGAATGGTTTTCCTCTTCCAGGAAGGGTGTTTGTGCCCCCCAGGGCTGTTTGCCGAACTCCAGCTGCTGCTGAGCCACTGCTTTTCCCTCCTGTTCTCATCTTGTTGAATCAACACTGCCAACACACAGAAATAACTTAATAACTTACTGCCATGGTGCAGGCAGTGCTAGGGTGGCCAGCCTGGAGTGTTTGTCACACCATTAAGGGACAGAACATTCTCTGTGGTGTCACCTGGCTCTCAGCAGGCCTGGAGCATGCAGTGGGGTCATGCCCAAACTCCCTGAGATCCACTCACAAGCTGTTTGGTTTAGATGAAGTGCAGCTCCCCTCAGAAAATGAGACAGCTCTCAGTGTTGCTACTTCAGGAGCATGCTGTCCTCTGCTCATCTCAGCCCAGCAGCTGGAAAAAAGGGATTTTTTTTTCCATTTTTTTGCTCATACTGTAGAGTTAACAAAGCTCCAAGAGAGTGAACTGCTGGTTTCAGCACATCCCCTGAGCCTACAGACAGAACTGTTTGCTGAGTTTCAGCCAAAGGCATTGTGGCAGGTGGCTCACTGAGGGTTTGCTGGCATGGGGCACAGCATCGATGAGTTTGAGGGTCTCCTCTGACCTCTGGAACCTTTTAATTTTGGGCACACGCAAGGGGCATGGAAAAACTCAGATCCTGTGCTCCAGAACCCGAGCTAAACTTGCCAAACTTTGACAGTCGAGAAGTTTCTACAAGGTCTGTAGTCAGTGTAATTCCTTATACACATAAACATGTGATTATTGTCCTCCAACACCCATCAAAGTGAGGTGTCAGTCACTATAAAAACCACAGTAAATATTTTTGGATATTTCTTTAAATATCCTTATAGAAAGCAAGAAAATATCCTTGGACTCAGGCAAAACCCTTGGCATGTGAGAGTGCTGGATCCCATCTCCACTACCAGCAGGGTTACCCAGTGGCAGCTTGATGGCAGAAATGGGAATTTGGGGAAAGTCTTGCAAACTCTGACCACAGCTCCTTGCAAGACTGGAGCATGATTGCATCAATTCCTGCAATGGGTATCCCAGCCCCCCCAGAGAGCAGTGTCTGATTAAAAAATGACTCGTGGTTGCATTCCAATACTTGGAATAAATAAACCAGCAACTAGCTCTTGTGCAAGGTCTATACACTTTCCTCACAGGCTTTCACAGAAATGCCACATTTCTGACACCTTTCCAGCAGGCTTTTGGAGGCAGCAGGGTCTAGGCAGATTAAAAAATCTGAATTCTGGATTCTGTTGCCCATTCTGACAGGCACTGGACAAGGAACACCTCAGTTACTCACTCTATTTGCAAAAAGGAACGAAGTCACTCCCATACCACTAACTCTGATATTAACAGAAAATAGGAGCGTTATTTAAGACCTTTTATTTCTTATAATTCCTTTTAACACTCCTTTAAAAGCAACTCGTTGACAAAAAATTCATTTCAAAGTGATTATGCATTCACAGCAATAGTAGCATCTATCTAAATGCAAATTTACTCCTTCATCCTATGAAGTATCTATAATGCACATTTAAAATCTCCATAAACCTCCCAGCTCCAGGAGGAACATTCTGCTCTCATAGGTAAGCAGCAGGAATTTGAAAAGGGCTCTCTAATGCACTCCTAATCAAAGTCTTCCCATGGAACTCCAGATTTTTATGGATGGCAAATTGAAGTCTCCAAATGTGCCAAAAAAAAAAAAAAAAAAGAAAGAAGTTAGGAATTGCTAAACTGTACCAGAGCCCAGGTAGTTCTAATCTGCAGTGTGAGCTTTCCTCCTGCTTCAAAGGAAGATGTGGAAAATGAATGTCAAATGTTGCATTTCTGCAGAATCTTCTGCCTGCTAGAATGGGAGCTGTGGCTGTGGGAGAAATGAGTGAAATTTGACAAACAGACCCGAACTGCCTGGGTTTGAGCTCGTTCTCACCAAGTAACAGCCAGGTTACAGCACATTTCAGAGGGCAGGATCCCTGCCCTTGATGGCTGCTCTGAGGCCGTGGATGCAGCAGCAGAACTTCTCCCCTTCCAGCTGTGCCCCACAAACCGGGATGGATTTTGGAATTGAGGTCTGCCCTCCCTGCAGTGCCAGCCCTGCTGTCCCTTCCCACGTGTGATCTGTTCAGAGGGGCCCAGAACAGCCACACGCAGCAATGAAAGTTTGGCTGGCACTCATCTTGGTTCTGCCTCTCGTGTTTTAGCTAAGAGATTTAGAATTAGGGAAGATCTGGAGCCCCTCACTGGAATTTAGGCTGCTGCAGCCTAATCTCACCCCTGCTTCTTCCACATATCAGAAAGTCAAGGCAAACCCCAGTGTTTAGTCTCTGTCACGTTGCTGCAATGTTAAATCACACCAATGCACAGAAATAACTTAAATATATGGAGTTTACTACTTCAGTTGTAATAACAAGATCTATTTGCACTGCAGGATGTCCAGGCTGCTGAATTAGAGCTCAGAGCTGGGCTGTGCATGGCATTTTGTGAGGTAGCATGTTTTTTTTTCACAATTTGATTCTAATTATCAGTGAAGAAAGCAGGGGGTGGGTACCAAGTTATCCCCCAAGAAAAAAACACGAGTCTGCTGGATCTTATCCTTGCACAGCCAAAACAAAAAGGAGGTGCCAGAGCACGAGCTGTGCTCTGAGATATCCAGTGCTGATCTGTGCAGTGCCACGGGACACACAGGGACAGTAAAAATGTCCTGGTGGCATTCTCAGGACGTGGAACTCCCTGTGCTTGTGATTTCCTACCTGTTTGCAGAATTTCCAGCTCATGCTGGAGTAAATCCAGTCCTTAGGGAAGGAGGGAAGCCTCGGTGCATCAGCTGCTCTGAGGAATCCCAGCAGACACAGCCAATGAATGATTTAAAACACAGGAGCAATGTTAACAGCATTAATTCTAGGAGAGGTTTTTTTCACACAAGGGTCCAGAGTGTTAATTTTGTGGAACTAGTGCTTCAATGTTTACAACCATAAAGGAGGTGAAAGGGATAAAAAGGATTTTTAGCCCATACGGAGCAGTTTTCTACTGTAAAATTTCTGGGTCTCTTAAGGTCTGTACTGATCATTAATATCAATATGTCCCCAAAATAAATTTTTCTGATGATGCTGAAGTGAATTCCTCTCTTCTGCTAAAACTGAGAAAGTCACAGAGGACTTTGAAAGCAAACCTGATCTGAACCATCTCCTGCTCTGCCTTTATGAAATGTTTCCTAAGCTTCTTTCAAGGCTCAGAAACCTGCCACTGCGTATTTCTTTGATCTGAATTGCTGAGCATCAATGGAATGGTAAATTCTAGAAGAGCTCTTTGCCATAAAGAAATAATTCAGTGTGTCTCAAGCTTTCTAGAGTCTGTCCCCTTCTTCCCTTCAGCAGTGGGACACAGGCAGTGCCAGCCACAATTCCAGCCCTTGGTCCCTTTACCCTTCCTGGCTCAGAAACATTGGTTTGCTCTTCACGTGGCTGCCAGGAAGGAGGGAATGTTCTGAGGGAAGAGAAACGACTGGAGAATAAAAGAGGGAGAGAAATGTCAGGAATTCCATGCAACTCACTGCAGGAGTGCAGAACAAACCCCTTACTGCTCTTTAGGACCTTCTCTAGTTGTGAGAAACTCTTGCAATAAGAGACAAAGAGGCACCTCAGGAAGGTTAAATTACTTTAAAGTTTACCCTAAAAACCAGGGTACATTTGCTTTTAAGATCCCAACAAAGAGAACTTCATGGAAAAATAAATCTCTGATTTATGGACTTTCCTTGATTTCCCTGATGTTTTGACCACAGCTTTTTGTCTTAATTGTGTTCCAGTGTTTCCAGTTGGATTTGCAAACCCAGTCCCTCGTGTCTTTCCCCACGGGAATGTTTTCTGACCTCTCAACATGGAAAATTTGGTCATTGAACTTCATCCACGGGCTGGGAGAGCTGGGGGTGCTCACCTGGAGAGGAGAAGCTCCAGGGAGAGCTCAGAGCCCCTGCCAGGGCCTGAAGGGGCTCCAGGAGAGCTGGAGAGGGTCTGGGGACAACAGGGAATGGCTTCCACTGAGAAAGGGGAGATTGGGGTGGGATCTTGGGAAGGAATTCCTGGCTGGGAGGGTGGGAAGGGCCTGGGCTGGAATTCCCAGAGAAGCTGTGGCTGCCCCTGGATCCCTGGCACTGTCCAAGGCCAGGTTGGAGCACCCCGGGACAGTGGATGGTGTTCCTGCCATGGCAGGGTGGCACTGGATGGACTTTGAGGTCCTCCCAACCCAAACCAGGTTGGGATTTCTGGGATTTCCATCACTCTGAAAGCCTCGGAAGGCCACTGAGGACAAGTGTACCACAGGCAGCTCTTCCCAGTTTGGAGTTGCACCAAACACCCGCTGTTAACACAATTAATGAGATTTTGTCTGGTCCTGAGGTGAAACTTTCACTGTCTTTTTCAAACAGCCCTATTGCAAGGCCCTGTTGCATCAACACGAGGTTTCAAAACAGAATAAAAAACCAACTTGGCTTTAGATTATTTATTTATTTGGGACTAATGTCTAAAAGAGCAGCAGCATTCCTGACAGCCAGAGGATTCCAAGCATCTGTCCTGAGCTTTCCAGTGACCTTGGGGGAAGCAACCCATAATCCACATATTTTAATTGCCACAGGGCTTTGTGGGCTGTGCAGGGGTGGGAATGTGGGCAGGAATACTTCTGGGTCTATAATTAATCCTATTTGTTGTAGCAGGGTGATTTATGGGGCAGGCCTGGGTGCTGGGGGAATAAAGGAGCTGCTCCACGGAGATGTGGAGGGAGAGCTGTGATTTGAAGGAGGGAGAATCCAGAGCAATTTCTCTGTTTAATAAAGCAGGACTATTGGAAAGGCTCTCACAAAGTACAGTAGCCTCCTGCCAAGAATTATCCCTCGGTTTTCTGCAGCCTGAGGATTATTCCAAGAGTGTCCCCAGAGGTTTTTTTCTTTTGGCTACAGAGTTCAGGATTCACCAAGAATTTCAATTCAAGCCTGAAGCAGAAGTCAAAACTTTTGCTAAACTGAGGCTTCCAGATTTTCCAATGGATGGAGCAGAAGCAGATGATGCCCTGCTCACTTCTGCTCCTTCCCACAAGGAAATATTTGCCCCCTTTTCCCAAAGAAGCACCAAAAGCAAGGAATGAACCATTCTGCCACAACTTATTTTCCACTTTGGCATAAGCAGATAATGCATAACCTGGTTATTATTTCATGCACAGCCTCTTTTGGAACTTAATCATCTTTTAAAACAGTATTGGATAATTTAACGTTTTTCCTGTGTGAACCCTTCAGCTTCTTCCATGATGATTTTTCATTAACAAGGGTTCTGTGTCCAATTCCAGAACAAATCAGGGCCCTAAAACCAGCCCAGCAGGAGCCATAGATGTCAGAACTGCGGTGTGACCAGCACAAGTGGTCGCCTGACAGTGCTGTCACTGCTGTCCATCACTTCCTTTGTGCCACACGGCCCCCGTGCTGAGTCACCCGTGTGGTGACAAGACCCTGCAGGCTCTTGGTCAACAGGTTTCACTTCCAGATGTGCCCGTAAAAGTTTAATTTTGCTCTCCAGGCTCAGTGCTTGGCGTGGGGCAGCTGCAAAAGGCAATTCCCCTCCTCTGCTGAGTCAGGGCACAGCAATTTCTGTGCCTGTGCTGGTTGGAAGAGGAAGAAAACTTGAATTCTCTGTATTTAAACTGCTGGGTGAAATGGAAAGAGGAGAGGTTTGTCACTTGTCCCCTCAGCCAGCATCCTGCCATCCCCACCCACTGCCTCAGGGTTCTGGCTCTGTTCCAGTCACTAATTTGGATGCAGAGCAGTCCTTAACACAGTTGCATACAAATGGGTGTCATTTGCTAAGACAAGAAATTATTCCGTTCCTTCTTCTGTGAAAGCTTCCAAATTGCTCTAGAAATCAGCAGGCCAATGTATAATTATCTCTAATCAGCAGCAGCTCAGCTCTGGTGTTATCTGCAGCTTCTGGTACACAAAACTTCAGGGTCTAAATTCGGTGCAAATGTCTGTGGCTGCCACGGGAGCCCGAGCTGGGGAATGCAGCAGGGGCTGTGCTCAATGCAAAAAGATTTCAGAAATTGTACTGAGTTAAACTATAATAATCCCAGAACTTGGAAAATAGGCTGAGGCTGGCCTTGCTTCAGGAGGCAGCTGTTATTTCTGCTTCATACAAATGCTACAGAAAAGAAATAAAAGGGAAAATCGCATAAAAAAAAATTCATACAAATGTTCCTTGAAAAAAACCCATCGTGTTGGACATTAACCAAGAGATCTTCCAGAGCAGAGAAACTCCTGATTATTGCCCAGAGGATGAAATATGGGCTGTATGCATGGCTCAGCCAAATTTACAGAGAACAGAGTGGTTGTGGCCCATTCTTACAGCAAAGGAGCAGAAATTCAGTGAGCACTGTTGTCAGTAGGCTCAGCAGGACCAGGAGGGAATGGTTACAAATTCTGGATTAATCTGGGCTCTCAAGGTGCCTTTCCAGGCTGGTGTCTGCAGAGGGGGACTTCTCAAGCAGCCCTGCTGCTGAATCCCACTGTTCTGCGGGTAAACAGACTTCATTCTCCAGAGATTGGATCCATCTCATCTCTATAAAAAGAGAAGAAAACAAAAGGCTTAGACATAACCTGCCTAGGATTCCATCAATCCTGCCATTCTTCTCAAATCCATGGAGGAATATGGCAGAAGCAGCTGAAATAGGTTGCTGACCCCACTGATTTCGTTTCTTAGAGAGGGAAAATCCAATAAATTTCTTCCTATTGAGTCTCCCCCGCTCCTCTGGGTGGCTGTGAGTTAGAGCCAGGGTGTTAAATCTGGATAGGGCTGGATATCTAGAATGCCTCTGTCAAAGATGTCACAAAACACCCCAGAGAGCTCTGTGTACCTGCTGGGGTCGCACACGCAGAACCACATCCAGGACCAGGCTGGAAATATTCCCCACAACTCCTCTGTCACTGGAAAACCTGCTGGTCACACCACGGCCCCAAAGACCAAATCCTTTATCGTGAGGATGATAAAGGATTTGCTGTCCTACATCAGAACATTGATTGCAGGAAAATGCCTCAGGGGCCATGGGGATGGCACAAGAAGATTAAAATGAGTTGTCATTTTGTTGAATTAGGGAAAGTAGCAAATATATTTCATGGAGTAAATGCTCCTGTTCTCATCTCCACGAGCAGAGCAGTGGCATCCAGCCATAAATCCGGTGGTGCTCAATTTTCAGTGCCTGGAAAGGTTTTCCTGTCCAGAGGCAGCCATAAAACAAAGTGACACGGAGTGATCAGCCACCAGAAATTCACAGGCTTCCTTGGAGACTAGGAAGCAGGAGGAGGAACCCAGGATCAGAGCGGCTTAGCCCACTGGAGATGTTTAGATGTCACCCAGCTGGAAGGACCGAGTGAAAACGCACAGTCAGAAGTCAGGAGAGGGAGCTGCAGAGAGCTGCTGGAAACACCAGCCCCAGCTCTTCTCTGATCAGCATTTCTCAAGCTGTTTACCCAAATCCTGCTGAGATTTCAGCAGGATGGCAGTAATTCTTCCCAGGGTGGCTCTGTTTATAGAGCTGTCCTGCAGCACCTCGGGAGGAGTGATTTCCCTCTGTGTCCCTGACAGCTGGCACGTCACCTCTGCTGTCCCCTCCTCTGCTGCCAGGACAGCTTCTTCTCCACTGTGAGCAGCCAGGCAAGGCCACTGCCCCATCAATCTTCCCTGACTGATGTGTGGAGGGAGGATTTGTGTCACTTTTTATCTTCTTTTTCTGCCAGAGTCGGGATTAAATGCACCAGACTGTATTTCGTGTTTGGACTCAGATGTTTATTAATTCTTATTTATGTTACAGTCCCACAAACTGTGAGTTCTACAGCACTTCCAGCTAACAAACTAAAAATGGAGCCCCATCTCTCTCTCTACAAGGCCTTTCAAGGATAAACTGTCCAATTAAGAAATGACACCTAAGTTATTTTTACTTTTAACCCAATAACCAACCACCCGGGACCCGCAATGTGGATTTTTCTGCCCAATTACAAAACACCACCCAGACCCATGGAGAAGAAGGTGAAAAAGAAGGACTGGCCTAGGCCCTAAAACCTCATCTTGCTTTATATATATATATTACTATATTCTAAACCCTTAAACTCTAAGTTTTGCACCCTGTGCTATCACACACTTCTATTCAAACCCCACACCCACAATCCCAGTGCTGTCACTCAATTTTGGGAGCCTTTTCCATGGCCTCAGGTCAAATGCAGTGTTTGCCTGGGGGTCAGTGCCTGTCAGCACGGAAAGTCTGAAATCCTCAGTGCCCAGGGTTCCAAGAGATGGGCACGAATCAGCTCTCTGCACACACAGGGAATTCTCTGAGTTTGTCCCACTCCGGCTTTGTGCAGAGCAGCCTCTCTCAGAACATGACTCACAAGCACTTCTGCCATCATCTGAGGATGTTCAGGCAGAACAAATAGCATGTGACCCGAGGCCAATCACAGCTGGGAATTTGGATTAAAAATAAAAGAGGAATGAGAACATTTGTCACGGAATACTCTGTCCTTCATGGAGAAGGAAATTTTCTAGCGGGGAATGAAAACAGCATTTATTTTTATTAAAAGTGCTTCTGTTTCACTCCATTTTTTCTGACCCTAAGAGCAATTCTCCCTGGTGGGTTTGGCTCAGTGAAACAACACAAAGTATGTTCTTTCTCAGACTGGGAAGAGGGAACGTCGTGCCTGTGAGAAGCTGCCTGCACCTTGCACTTCTGAGCTGAGTGAAAAAGTAATTGGACTGAGGTTCCTTGTACACGTGGGACAGAGATCCTGCTGCCAAACAGGGCCACAACAAGGAGGAAAGTTTACACACTTGTTGTCTGGAATTAAAGTTTGGGGAGTGTCCAAGCTGGGCTCGGTGAGGGGATTATCTCCTGGGGTTAATTGGCAGCCAGGCAGGCAGGCATGAAAGGCTCCTGTGTGGATACAAGGTCCAGGCAGGCTCTGCTCTGAGTGCTCCCATGTTTTTCACAGGAATACTGGTGAATCAGGGGGTGTGTGCCATCAGGGTGACAGGAGGGTGACAACCTCTTGGAAACCACCACCAGACTGAAGTTTATTTTGGAGTTTTGGGGTTTTGTTTGAGGTTTTTTTTTACAATTTTCTTTTGTTTTTTTGGGGTTTTTTTTTGCTAGTGTTTTCTGCAGTGCTTCTCTCAGGACAGGACCATGAGCTGAGCAAACCCAGAGCTGCCCATGAACACCCTGGCAGGAGCCTGTGCCACTCACCTGGCTGGAGCAGAACTTCTGCCCTTCAGTTAATGAGTCACCCACTGCCAGGGCTGGGGTTTGCTGCTGCTGTGGTTACACATTCACCCACCCTGGATTCCCCCAGCACAGGCTGCAAGTCCCAAAGTTCCCTGGCTGGTGATTTCGTCACTCCTTCGTCACCTGCCAGGGAGGCACTGCTATCAGCCTGGCAGTGGCACTCTGCTCACAGATTGCCACTCCACTGTTTTGTCTATATTCCCAATCCTACACAAGCCAGCCAAGGAATTTTGCTCGCTCAGCTCCAGCACTGGAGGCTCTGCAAAGCTCTGTAAACACAGGCTCCCAGAGAAGAAAGCCAAGAGCACGCCGTGGCAGGGAAAAATATGCTTTAAATGCATTTGGTGAGAATTATTTAAACACTTCATCAATCAAGTGACAAACAAAAAGCGAGATCTAATTTATAATCCCTCTTTGCTCTGGGTATGGTAAGAAGTTAGTGGACAGCAGGAAAATAAACCCATATTTTATTTTCCCACCTGCTTGCCTGTATTACTCTGTGGCCAGAGGTGTGTTAGGCTCAGTGCATTCCAGAGCAGAGCCCAGGCAGTGTGGGAGCAGTATTAAAATATCATTATATTTGCTGGGAGCGACTGCAAAACCTGGGGAGGGGAGGGGGAGGCTTGCAGGCTCCCTTCAGCTCTAGGTTATTGCACACATTTTTCAGGCAGCTGATAACAGGGAAAAGAGCTGTGCTGAAAAATAGATAAACTCTGATTTCCTTCGTTTACTTCAGGAACAGATTTCCAGGAGCACTGAGTCAGAGGAATGGTAGTTATTGTATCTTACAGTTCTATTTTCTCCCTGTTGAAATCAATTATTAAATCAAAGGAAATCTGTGGTGATTATTAGGCTGAAACCCTCAGCCTCTGCTGAACTAGCCCAGTGTGCATTTTTATTTTCTGTTACTTGAAGACAGAAATTATGTGGAAAACTCAGTAAAATACAGGACTTGAAGAAAGGCTGAATTTACCATGGTGCCCACTGTTACTCCAGGTAAAATGAAGAATCAAGCTGCTCTCAGCTCTGAAGGACAGGAATTCAAAGAAGCATTGGAGAGCACTTGGGATATCAGGGATGGATTGAAGAGAAGCAGGGTGGGGGGGCTGGGTGAAGGACCTGAATACCACATTTAGAACAGAGAATTAGGAGAGAAGTGTTAGAAGGGGATCAGAGATCTAATGCATTCTCCTGCTCCAAGGCAGAAGCTGAGAGTCTTGAGCTATTCCTGGTGGACTGAAAGGGAAAACAGAAGTTGGGGCAGAGAATGTGAAAGAGTGGCTGCTGGAGAAGAGCATTCTGTGGAGTTTCCTCTTTTACTGGAGGTTTATTTGAGGGCAGAGGCACAAAGCTTTGGACAATGGCAGGTGTAGCCTGTCCTGCTGCACCATCTCCTGCTTTTTACGAGCAGATCTGTGACCTGCCTGTTCCCACACAGTTAAACAGAAATTCAGACTATTTGTTGTCTCAAAGGTGGGGTTTCCTTGGCAGCTCCGGGGCTGTTGGTACCAGGGAGATGGAAAAAACCCAAGATATTAAAGCTAAAGCAAGGGCACAGCTGGATTAAACCCCCTTGGCTTGCAGCTCCTGCTATCAAAGGCCAGTGGGGAGGACATTCATGCAGTTACTGTTTGCTTCAGTGCTTAAACCTGTGCTAATGAGACCAGCCTGGCCATAAATATATAGAATATATATATGTATATTCTATATATATATTTATATTCTATAAATATATAGAATATTTATATTCTATAAATATATAGAATGAACCTTTCTCTCTTTGAAAGTAATAACACTGCAGGCCATTCACAGGGGCCAGCAGAGCAGCACTGGCTGCAGGAGCAGCAGCAGCTGAAGGTGTGACTTCTGTTGCCCAATTCCACCTGTTAATGGCTTTCTGTATTTCCTGCTAAATTACAATTTTCAAATTTCCCACACTGGAATAGTCCACCACACTTGGATGAAAATCCTGCCTTGCAGACCCTTCCCCTTCTGCTCTTGGGTGCACCCAGTGAAGATTTCCAGCTCAGCCACCCAAGATTTGCAAACAGCCCTGATTGCGTGTTATCCCCAGGGCAGATGCAATTGCCTAAGAGAAACAAACATTAAGAAAGCATTTCATGTATTGTTGCTTGTCCTCTGATAATAATAAATGCAACAGCTGGAAACAAAGAGGGGAACTGTCACCTGGAACAGGCAGTTCCAAGCACCCAACATTTTGGGAGAGGGCCCAGTAACGTGCACAGCGCCATCAGAACACGGGAAGGCTGGCTCAGGCTTTTGGGAAGGCAAATTGGAGCTGTTTGTTCTCGAACACTGTGATAAATATCACCATCAGATCACACCTGTGTCACCAAGTCACCCTGATCCTCTTTTATGGGATGGTTTCATACTGAGAGCCCTGAATTCAGGCTTACAGATTTTGAAGTTATTTTGTTGTCTGAAAATTCTGGGAGCCCTTTTGGCCATCTTTTTGGGAATAAAGAGCAAGGGGATGGCAAAGAGCCCCCTCCAAGGGTCTCCTGCTGGGTGGGACAGAGCAAATCTCAGCACTTCCAGCCAGGCTTTGTCCAGGTCATAGGAAAAGCCAGTGACAAATGTCTGCAGTGACACAAAATCCTTGCAGCACTCAGGATACCCCGAAGGCTTGGAAACAGCCTTGGCAACCCAATTCCAGCATGGGGAGAAGCAAATACAACCATATCAAGTGGAGCTTTTGTATAACAGAGGAAAATTCTAGATTTTTTTTTCAGTCAGACTCAAAATTTCTGGTGCCTTGGGGTTTTTTTTCCCAATACCAGGTTATTTTACAAGTCTCATGGATGTGAAGGTGAGAAGGGAAAGAAAGAGAGAAGAATGGATTAATGACATGAGCTTTGCTTGGCTCCATGCATAAGTGATATTATTTAGTTATAGTAGCAGATTTCTTTAAAATGTCAGACATTAAATGAGAGAAAGAAGCTCCTGTACATGGCTGGAAAGAAGGTTTGGGGTGGCACACGATTGTGGAGACTGGGATTTGTCTCATTTTTATTCAGTCATCTAAAATTTCCATCCAGAGCCTGCAGAAGGAGCAGCACCTCCGGAGAACAAGGCAAATCCCAGCCTGAAATCTCAATCCCTGCAGGAGATTATTGCCAGGCTGAGCTCCTCCCATCCTAGAACGGGTTTAATTGGATGCTTGGATTTTGGACAGACTGAAATGAAAGATTAGGAAATCAAGCCATGACATAAATGCACGTTTTTGCTTTGTAAATAGTCAAGGAGTTAGAGGAGAGGATCTAGAGGGAGCCTAGAAATTCATTCAGAACCAGATGATGGCAGAAAAAAAATAAAATCTGAGTCTCCTTGGTGTAGCTTAAACATCCTTTTTTTCCTACATAAATGAAGCCCTGCTAATTAGCCAGGACACTTTCCAGTGTCTTGTGCCATCATTTTTCTGTGGTGTTCACATCATTGATGTCCATTAACTCCTGAAATATCAGACAGAATGTTAAGAAGAAGAAGCAAAAAAAAAAAAGAAATTACTTCTCTAAAAGGAAAAGAATGTTATGAAAACAAACTGTGGCTTTTTAGGACTTTTTGCAATTTCCTGAGGCTTTTTCTTGAACTGGGGAACATCAAGTCCTCCCTCTGCAGCAATTCGTGGGAACAGTGGCTGTGCAGAGAGCCTGGGTGAGTCCAGGAGAGGCAGAGGCAGATTTGTGCCATCCCTGGGCTCCAAAAATGCCTCTGGGAGGAGCTGCTGCCTCCAAGGCACAGCCTGGATTTTGGGAAGGCCCTGAGAGCCAGGGGTTGGAGATGCCAGCAGGAAAAGCCCAGCCTGGATGTGGCAGGGGCTGGTTTGTTGCAGGATTGGGAGGGTGGCTGCCCTCACCAAGGACAGCAATCCTGGGTGAGGAATGAGGGGATTTGCTTGGGGCTTTCCCAGTTCTCCTTCTCAGGACCTCTGGGCTGCCAGCACCACGAAACCCCAGCACAAACCAGGATGGACAGGGCTGGTGAGAGCCACTTGCCAGCCAAGCAGATGTCTTGGCCACCAAGGAGATGTTTTGGCCACCAAGTAGACATTGTGGCCACCAAACCACCACCTTTTTTTAGCCACAGCAGCACTGGGATCTGCTCTGTGCTCATCCTCCTGTCCCACTGCCTTTAATCCATGGCTTGGGATGGCAAGTTTTGCCTTGTAGGAGTAAAACTTCACCTTGCTGGGGGCTGAGCCGTGTTATGTGGATTGCAGGAATTTATCCCAGCAGCTCAGGATCAGCTTGGATTAAAAACTCATCTCCAGAACGCCCAAGTCTCTGATGGCATTTAGAATTTCTGGGTGCACTGTGTATTTTGTTGTCCCAGTCATGAAGCAAAGGGGCACCCAGAAAACCCCTCGTGCACCCCAGCTGGGATGAGCTCTCAGTTTGGCAGCAAACTATTCCAAAACCAAACTATTCCAAAGTAATTTAAAATCCAGTTTTGCACCTGCAATAGTTTCAGCTTTCAATGCTTCCCCAGCTTGTTTTGGGGAATGTTTCATTGCACAGCACACGTACTGCTTCCCCTACATTCACAAGGTCAATTATTCTGTCAAAAAAGGAAATTAAATTAAATTAACATGACACGATTTTTGACAAAAAAAAATATCCTTGTTATGTTGCTATTGGCTGGGTGTCCTAAGATGGACAGTGAAAAAAATCAATGATTAATTAGCTATTTGAAGCTGGAATAACCTGTAATTGGTCCTTGCTTAAGAAAGAAAAAAAAACAAAAGAAGAAATTTCTCCTTCCTGGGTCCTCTGAGGCCTCCCTTTTCCGTGATCCGTGAGCTCTTAAAGATAATCATTTAATGGTTCAGATTGCTTTAGCTATTTCCTTAAATACTCCAGGGTAAATTTCCTTGCAGCTCGCTCACTTGAATGTATCTAACCCAGCTGAACATATTTAACCTCTTCCCTTCCTCCTCTCTGTACTCCAGCTTATTGCTAATTTTAATCATTTTAAGCATCTGGTGGGAGTTAACCTTTTGCTGTGAAGACTTAAGCAAAAGAAACTATTGAACAATTAATCTTTATCCTTCTGTTATTTCCTCATCTTCCCTTGGCAGTGCTGGGATTTTTTATCTTTTTGTTTGTTTTAAAGCACAGGATCTTTTCTCATCTCCTTGAAGGCCTCTTGCAAGCTTCTCACTTTCTGCTTTAATATTGGAACTCCACTGGATATTTCCCACCCTGGGCTTGCACAAACAGAAGGGAAATGTTTGATTTGAGAGCCAGGGTGGAAAAAGCTGCCCAACAAAGCTGCAGTGATGTGCCCCAGCCCAGAAATTGGGGGCAGGACATATCACCAGAGAGATTAATTGTAATTTACTGACTATTAACAGCTACACTGACCTGAGGTGATTTAGGGTACCTGGATTTAGGCACCATGGATAACACTCAGGACCTGAGAGTGTAACACTCAAAACCACCAGGAGGGGAAAAAAAAAGGAGGAAAAAAAAAAAAAATCTAAAACCTCAAAGAGTTGCTCACCTCCAAGTGAACACACAGCCGGGAAAATAGAATTTTAAAGGAAAAATTCCCAGTTTAGCTTTCTTATTTGTAAATTGAATTATTTCTAGTGGTAATTTATAATGGATTTTTCATGGAAAAAGGGAAACTTTTTGGTGTCCTGGAGAAGATCCCGTACGAGGGGAATTGAGGATGAGGTTTGGTGTGCACCTTTTGGATAATCTGAGGTTGATCCCAAACCTGCAGCCCCATTGCTCCAGCCTCCTCCAGCAGTAAAATAAACACAGTTGGCACTGACTGTTGCAAAGAATGTAGAGAAATTTGCTGGGAGCCCAACCCTGAACTCCCCTTCCCCTCTGGATGGGTCATTCCTGGGAATGGCCAGGTGGAAAAAGGAGTTTCCCGTGGTGAAGGTGCAGTTGGCAGGCTGAGATGTTATCTGTGCAAACCACATTGGAGAGACACATTAAAAGGCCCAATAAAACACGCTGGCCTCTCCATCCATTGAGCAACTGCTCATTTCAAACTCTGGCAGCGGCGTTAAAACGCAGCTGGGGCAGTTTCTAGGAAAATCAGGAGATGGAATCATCTGACAACATCCTGCTGCCTGCCCTGCAGTCCTGACGTGCAGAAGGAGCTCCTGAGCTCTGGTGTGGCTCAGCAGAGAGGGACAGGCTCGATTCTGAACAAAAAGTTCTTTACCCTGCACCCATCACAGTGGAAGTCCTGCTCCTCTGGCTGTCAGGCAGGATGTACCCACTGCCTGGGATTTAAGGCTCACCAGGCATGCCAAGAGTATATCAGCTTGTTCTTGGCAGCAGGAATTGTATTTGTGTAACAACAAGCTTTAAAACCCTGTGAAGAAACGTTGTCTGTTCTGCAGCATGGGACTCGTTCGTTCTGTTGTTGTCATTTTACCGAAAAGGAAAAAAAAAAAAAAAGGGCACAAGACATTTCTCCAAAAATCTGGAGGGCACCTTGGAATGGCTTAAAAAAAATCCAAAAGCCAAGCAACAAGCACCATGAGAGATTGGGTAACAGCTCCATCTCCTCCTTCTGGAAGGCTCATGTAGAAAGGAAAGAGATGTTTGTTGTGTCTCCTGGACACGCTGCTGTCCCTGCACTGCCTGTGCCGTGTGAATTGCACAAGCATTTCAACACCAGGGCCCAACTCATTTCAGGCTCTGAAATCTGCATTTAAGTGTGTGTGCAGAGCCTTTTGCTCAGCACTTCTGGATCCCAGACCTTGGGAATGCCAAGCTGGGAGAGGCCAGTCAATGAGTGAGAGCTGCAGTGTGAGGGACAGGGAATTCCAGTCCCTCCAGATGAGCACTGGGACGTTCTGTGTCTGCTCATTTGTGCAAAGTGCAAGAGGAAATTTTTATATTATAATATTTTTATAATTTCTTTTCCCATCAGGATAAACAATGGCAGAGACACTGCCTGCAATGACCATGATACCTGCTGCAGTGAGGGAGATTAAATTCCCGAATTGTGGCTCAAAATAAGATCCTGGCTGAGCTTCACAAGGGTTTATCTTGATGTGGCCATGGAAGCTTTGAACTGTCTCAGTTTTTCCCCAGTGCAGACCAAACCTCATTTTGTGGATCTCATTGGGATCTGCTTTTGCAGGAGGGTTCTCCAGTTTCCACACTCAGCAGGAAAAAACTTTTCTGTAGTCTTACTAAACCAATTCTAGGTTAAGATTAATGTACAAAAGCAAACACAAATTCTCACACAAATTCTACTACGTATAGAATTCCATCTATCCCATCTAAGAATTTTCAACAAAGCTACATTATTTTTTGTTATAACTAAAATTTTATGAACTTCGCAAAAAATAACATCACTAAACCCTAAACTGAGCTTTAGGGCTTCTCTTACTAACTAATACGAGCACTTTAAATGATGAGTTCTCAGCTCCCTCCCACCCTGCTGGGAGAAGGTTTTGCTCCTCCTGGAGCTGCCCAGCTCCTGCCCTGGCACTACGGGCTGGGGGAAGGAAATGCTGCTCTCCTTTGTATCCTCAGCCCTTGGCTGCAAACCAACGTGGCAGAACTCTGAGCAGGACAGGCACTGGCAGGACAGCAGGATGCAGGGGACAGGAACTGGGGACAATGGGAAGAATCTGGGGTGCAGCAGGAGCCACAGGCTGGCCCCTGCCTTGCCCTGGCTCTGCTCCTTGTGCTTTTGAACCTGGCAAAGCAGGCAGACACCTTGGGATGACAACATCTCCTCTCTCTCTCTTGTTTTAATGATGCCCACAACTGAATAATAATAATAATGTTCCTGCAAGAGGAAGTTTGAGGATTCTGGCTGTACAGAAAGAAATTCCTCAGCTGCTGGAATTCAGTGGGGCTTGAGCCCAGCCCAAGTTGGCAGTGCAGGATTCACAGCCTGCTCATGGCAATCCCTTTTCACAGTCTTTAATGCCTGATCTGTTCTTCAAATCATCTCTACTGTTCTTCAGACATCCCTTCTGCAGGTTTGGGGTATATCAGGTATTCCCAGTGTTCCATTTAGGATCAAATCCTGCTCACGTTGGGCACCCAAACCCCTCCTCCCTGGGAGCCATGGAACTCATCTGTACATCATTCCATGGAGGCCAGTCCTCCAAGTCCTGCCTCAAAGACTTCTGGAAACCTTCTCTGACTGGGGGTGAACACAGCCCAGACCATAAACCCCTGAGTGGTGTCACTGGTAACACAAATGGGATTTTTCTCTGAACCTGAGCAGCTTCCCCCTTCTAGGCTTGATCCCAGACTGGAGGCTCTTCCCTTGCACTGGGCAGTTTGCAGTGAAACTCTGGGTTAGTTGCGTGCCAGGCTTGGTTAAGCCCAGCTTTATTGTGTACCAAAGGAAGTGCAGAGCAAACAGGGAGGAGAGATTAAATATCAAATTCATAACTGGGTGCTTTACAGCCTGCTGGTCCCTCCCTCACAACACATCCCTGCCCATGGCAGGGGAATTGGAATTAGATGTTCCTGAAAGTCCCTTCCAACCCAACCCCTTCTGTGATAATATTTGGGTAAAGTTGTTTCATTTCCACTACTGACAATTCCTTGTGGCACTGCTCATGTTGGAGCTGGCAGGTGAACACCTCACAACCTCCTACAGGGAGCAAATGAGAAAAGTGATGCCTTTGGAGAGCCAAAAATAGCTGACATCAGAAAATACCCTCTTAGTGACACAGAATTTTTACTGCTGGGTGCTAAAAGAGCCCTCTTCACCACCCAGACTCTCCAAACAACTCCTACAGGCCACCTCTGGAACTCTGTAGTGTTTTCAAAATCCATTTCTTAGCATGGCTTCATCCCCTGTAACTTCATTTTGGTATCATGTCGTTGCCTCCAAGGCCATTTTAGCATTTGAATTACACCTGCAAGAAAGCTCTGCACCCTGGAACTGCAATGGGAAATGCAGAGTCCTTACTGTAGAGCCCACCCAGAAGAGAAGATGAAGAACTGGTTAAATTTCCACCACCTTCATTTTTTTCTTTTTTTGTCAATAACAACTGCAAAATAGAAAAGACTTTACTTTGCATTTACTTTGAATTTGATATGATTTATTTTTAATATTTAGAACAAGCCTGTCTCTGATAGTCATTTTCCATTGTCTTTTTCCACAGAACTGCAAGTGCAAGCTTAATAGGAGGACTCAGGGAATTTGATTCCATAAACTGATCTTGCAAAGGCAAAGCACTGTGACAGTCTCATCTTCTCTGAATCTGGCTTTATTACCCCTGTTTATATTTTATTGTAAAAATGCTTAGACTGAAAATATCAAATATTTTACTCAAGCTGTTCAGGCAGAGCCCAGATGAAGAGGAACCTGCACATCTCTGTGCCTTTCCTACCAGCCTAGAATTAATCACACTAATCTCCATTAAAACGTGAAAACTGAAGAGAAAAGAGATATAAAAGAAGGAATATTCAGCTGGGGAAATATTCAGCTGAAGAGCTCCTGGATCTTTTGATTAAAGCTCAGCTAAGAGACAGGAGGTTTAACATAATCTGAATTCCAACACAGAGCAACAAACCCATTCCTTTGCATTGTACACATCTTCATTTACTTCTGACTTTGATCATTCCTTTCCTTCCATTTATTCTGCTTTGAGGCTGAAGTGGGAAGGAATTCTGTGAGTCTGCATCCTTTCCAAAAGGGCCTCCCTGTGCCAAAGGACCCCAGCTGGAATTGTGAACATGGGCAGTTTGAATTTGTCTCTGCACAAATGCTCGGGGTGCTGCTCGTGGGTCAGTGCTCCTGGTTTGGGTAGGGAGAGAAGGAAACCCAGCAACCAAAGCTCACCAAGAGCAGCTCATTCAGAGGGATCCCACTGATCAGCCCCTGATGTGATCCTGTTATCAACAGAGACCTAAATCCCTTTTTTGAAGGTCTAGGACCCTAAGCTTGCCCTGGTTACAGGGGCCACCTCCTTCACTCTGCTGAGATTTTCCATTTATTGCTGCAGGAAGAAGACTGATCTCCCTTGCCAGCAAGCAGATGTTCACCAAGAAGGTTTTACTAACTGATCAATTGCAAAATCCCTCACTGCAATCCTTTAGAAAATCAGATGCCCTCTGTCCTTCCTCCCACTCCAGCTCAGTTGCCAAAACTTACATACAGAATTATTACTGTAATGTTTTATAGGCACTGGGAAAAAAAAATATCCATTTGGTCTTACAGAATGATGTGAAATGAATCTGTGGCCTCAAAAGAAAAAAAAAAAAGTCTATTAAAAGTAGCTCTTTTTCCTCCCTCCTCCCTCTCCCAGGCCCCTTTTACTCCCCTCCCCCAACAATAAAGGATGTTTTGGAACAGCCTTTTCAGGAAACATTTCCACAGCAAAATGCAGCATCATTTATAATATTTAAAGCTACATTTTTTTGTTGAGATGGCTTGGCAGGCTTCGCTTGCAAATCTGGCAGGATATGGCCAGCTGAGAGTTAGCACTAACAACCCGAGGATATGCTGACACCACAGAATGCTTTAATCATCATTGCAGCAAGCAGGACAAGATCTCCTCCTGCACTGCCAGCTCTTCCCAGTGTGAGAACCAATGGTGCTGCGTGTTCCTCCTTCCCTCCCCTGCCTCTGGAGACTCCACTTCTCCCTTGCTGTCTCCACTGAGCTAAAAAAGCCTCGTTGGGTAACAGAATATAACATCATGAGCAATGGATATTCCTCTTGGCCAACGCTGTTATGAAAATGCTCCCCCATTTCCAGCTCAATAAGGAAACTTAATAATTAAAAAGAAAGCCCTTAACCAGTTGGTGTCTCAATAGAAGGGCTATTTTCACCAGCAGCTAAAGCTCTTTTTTGACTTTTCCCTTTTCTAAAGCAGGGCTGAGGGCCATGTTCAGTTAGCAAAATCCTAATTAGAAACTCATCCAGTCTGAGAGTTGGGAACTGACCTCAGCCATTCGCAAAAATCTATTGAAGCAAATTAATTTCACATTTAAAAGAAGTCCTGAAGCATTTAACCCCCAAAATCTGAGAGTTACTTCCTTGACCAATGCTTGCCCAGAGGAAGACCTGCCCAGAGAATTCCTGCTCCATGATCCAGCCAAGTGACAGACTTGCAATGCTTCGCTATCCACCACATTAAGCAACAAAGATGTCGTGAAAGAGACTGGGAATTGAACAAACCTTTCCTGTTTTGGGAGCATGTCAATTTATAGATGCTGTTTACTGGCTTTGGCACATTAAAACTTCTTGCAAACACCAGGTCCATGGAGCATTTGGCTCTTACAAAGAAATAAATAAAGGTAAAATCCTGCACACACACATCTAACACTGTTATATTGCACCCAAAGCTGCATTTCTATTGCATCCAAACACCCTGAACACACACATATCTAACACTATTTGTTGCATCCAAAGCTGTGGAATCATTTCCTCCTTTCTTCCTTTGTTGGGGCAGTCGTTGCCTCCTGAGTGTTTACTTTGAGCCACTGAAGATGTGCTGCCTGATTTCCTCTCCATACCCTGAGTACCCAAATGAAAATCCAGAAGTTCGGAAATTGTTTTTCCTGCAGCCATCATTTGCAGGGCTGGGTAGTGCTGAGAAGAATGGGAGAACATTTCTTGTACCCGTGGATTTGGGTACACCCCTGTACAGCTGATTTTTAACCACTGGTTTACAGTCAAAGCACTTGGAATGGGATTTGTGATGAGACCCATATTTTTTCCCAGTGCTTCAATAAGAACCTGAAATGTTTGCCTGAAATGTTTGAGCTGCTGAGGCAGGAGCTGTTTGCTGGGGTTGCTCCCCCTCAGTTTTGTTTTTCTCCCCCTATAAATCTCTAGCTGCAGCTTTGTATTGCTCGTGTTTACAAAGCTGATGTTACATCCATTTAAGGGATATTACCTCTGATTTAAAAGGGAAAAAAAGTCCCGTTAAAATGCACCTAACCTCAAGGCAGAGTTTACAGCTACAAGACAAATATTAAATCCTGATCCCTCAGGGCTTATCTGTACCCACAGGGACTGGAGCCCTGGGTGTGTTAGCTGGGGGAACGGGCTCAGTCAAACAAGGTGGGACAGCAGCTCTTGGGAAGCCCATTTCCCATTTCCCATTTCCCAGTGGTTTGGGGTGCTGAGGGCTGGCTGTGTTGGGAGAAGGTGCTGCTGGGGAGTGCTGAAGGCTGGTGAATTACCTGCACCAGGGGGACAAAAGGGGATTTTCCTCACTGTTACAGAAACCGTGACTAAAATTGTCTGGGCTGCCTTTGCCATGACAATGGGATGCTGGAAATGCTTTTCTCTCCTCTCCATTCTCATTCCCGGCCCTCACAGCAATATGGGCTGGAGAAATGCTCACCAGTGTTGTCTGAAGAAGGTAATTTTTGATGGAGGGTGAACAGGGCCCTTTGAGCTCCTACCAGGAATGCTCTGATGCCTGACAGGGTGAGGGGATTGGGCTGGATGTGTGCAGGGACATCAAGTGACTTTCTCTGCGCTCAATTCACCTCCAGTTCCTCCACAGAAAAAGCAGAGCAGTGTGAAACACGAGACAGAATAACAGCCCAGAGGTTTCAGAGCCTGTGGGAACCTCCAGGATCCCACATCATCCCCGAGGATGTTATGATGCAGTGCACAGATGACTAAGGAACAGCGCAGCACCAGCAAAAGCAAAGTTTCAAAGGCAGGCATGTACCAGCCGACTGCTTCTATTTTTGAGCTGTTAAATGTTTTTGGTAGCACTGAAGATCAAAACCCAAATTATTCATTTATGGCGGAGCCCGTTCTGCCCAAAACTCTGGAGAGTCTGAAAGTATTACAGCCTACTGATGAACTCCCATTAGCAAGTTCTTGTTTTTAATAAATAAAGTCCCATAGAAACAGAAAGTATTTACAATTAGATCAAAATTCTGAATAGAATTCACAAGAGAAAATGCTATTTTTTGAGAAGATGTTTTCATACCCTCATAACAGTCATTTGTTCTAAATTAGTACATAGCAATTGTCCATTAAATGAACATTTTTCCCTCAAGACCTATCCTTGTAGAAAAGTATTTCAGGCAAAAACTTCTTAACCATGATGTAACCGCTTAGAATCAGAACATGTCAGTGATTAGTAACTCACAGAAAAAAATGAACACTTTGCATGGCTTGAGGAAAACAGGGTGAATAATATCAAAATGTGAGAGAAGACAGGGTGTAGGGAGAACAATATATTTTATTAGAGCAGCTGATACAGTTGAAAGAGAAGTAGAGGCTTTGGGGCATTCAGTGCCTTCATCCTCCTGAAGGATAACACCCATTCCTGCAAACTCTTCTGATTGTGATTGCATTACCACTCTCAAAATACAGGGATTTTTGGACTGAGTGGCTTAGACTCTGTCACTGCTGAATGGACAGTTTCAGAAATATTGCCCCTTGCAGGAGTGGGATGAAGCTCTTTGGTTAATGTGCTGCTGGCTTACACTGATTTTTTTTTTTTTTCCCAGTACTTTAACAAAGTACTGAATTTCCCTGTCAGAGCACCACTGCCACTTATTTCCAAATAATTTTGATTACTTCTGTAAGGACAGACAGACATGCCCTAGAATTCCTTTTTTATTTGAAACTGCTTCTGGAGTTCCATTTCAAGGGAAGCCAGTGGGAAATGGGGTTGTTTAAGAAGTACAGGCTCCCATTCCTGGTTCTTGCTGGGTGTTGCTGTTCCAGGAATTCAGAGTTGGAAGGCAACATTTCAAGGAACAGGGGAAAACAACTTAAACCAGAGAGAGAATATTTTCTTTTGCATTGTAACAGCCATGAAAGTGTGACTGTAATTCCTGCCAGTGCCACGCTCAGCTGGAACCACCTGAAACGTGCAGCAAACCTGCAGTGCTGAGCATGAGCTGCAATATTGTGCTTTGCTCCAGGGCCATCCTTTCTGAGCTACCTGGAATGACCTCACTGCCAGCCTGGCAGGATCAAAGCTGTTCCCTGTGACTTCACCTCAGTGCAATTCCACCCGGGGCTCTAAACCTGGAGGCTGAATGATCCAATTCCCCAAACTTCCTGGTGGGAACAACGCTCACTGCTGACCTCAGGTTAGGGGTTACCTGAAATCAGCAGCAGGAAACGTTTCCAGGTGTAGAAGGCAGGAGCTGAAGGATTAATTTTCATATTTACCTCTCTCAGCTTCTTTATTGCACCATTTGCATCGGCTTAAGGGTTTCAAGGTCTGCATTAGGAGCAAAGCCAATTTCTACTCCCTGAAGGTCCTACTCACACCTACATCACCTCTTTGTCCACTTAGGGATCACCTTCTCTCAGTTTAAGGCACATTTTTTGCTACATAAATAGAATATAGTCATGGGGAGGAAACCAAGGATATTGGGGACCTCTCCTTATTTTGATCAAAAAGTTACAAATAGTGGCATTTTCCCCCAGTATTCCCTCTTCTGGTCCACCACTGTGGGATTTAGTCAGGGGTCACATTCACAAACTCTCAAATGTGGGCAGGTGAAATGTGAATCTGTCACCTCAGTACCAGGAATACCCCAAAACGACGTGGTTAGGAAATTTATCTCCTGTTAAATTTGTTGGCTCTGCTGTGCTCTGCTCCCTGTGGAACTCTAAGGTGACATTATAAGGCAACACATGCAAGAAAACCAATGACAAGAGCAGGAACACCTCCCAGCATCCTTGGATGAACATCCAGAGTTCAAGTCCAACTCAGGTTGCAGGGTTTCCATCACAGCTTCATCTTTACACCAGAATTAATCCAAACCTTGCTTTTGTTTTGGAGTTAATTTGTCACAGCATTGCAAATTTTGGCCGTTGTCCAATGGCAGTTTATCAAATAACTAGGGAAGGTCTCAGGCCAAGGGGTTTGTACCAACCTATTCCAGCTCAGTTCTGGCTGCTGTGGGGTGGGAATTGAACTTCTCTCAAACTTGCATGAGCAGAGGAATCAGAAGGACTCTGTTTCCTAAGAGCGCATATTCCTTCCTTAATTAGCTCTTGAAATGGCATCTCATTTTTCAGTTTGCCCACAGATGAGTGGCCTGATTTTTCCTTACACCAAGCCCCCATTACAGATCTCTGTCTGTGTCAAACCTTACTGTGGAAGGCACGAACATTTTCAGACCTGAAAATATTCAAATCTTACTGTGGAAGGCACAAACGTTTTCATACCTGACACTTCTCCCTTTGGCCTTTGAAACTCTCCTGGGAAGTTCCACTAATCTGGGACTAAACCTTTATTTTTGCTGTTGCCTCAGGAGCACAAAAATCGAACGTTAATACTTCAAACATTTCCCTGGAAATGTTCAAGGAGAAAGGTTTTTATTTAGCTGAAAATTTAACGGCATGCTCGAGTGAAGCATCGATCATACTTGGAACAAGCGATTTTAAGAAATAACGTAGTTAAAAAAATTAATTCTGAAAATACTGCCAACAATTTCATGATATAGATACTTTTAATATTAAAAGTAAATTGTAAATGTGTCTTTATAAACAATATGCATAAAATAGATCTGCTATACTAAGCTCTCTCTTCTTAAATGCTGTTTCACAGTAATTTCTTAGGTACGCAAAGTTTTTGTGTTTTTTTTCCCTCAAAGAGATAGTGCAATCTGAAGAACATACATCATGTCAGGGGATTAAGAACTGCTCTGCTCATTAATACAAGTCCTTGTAGATCTCCTGGAGCAGTGGGTGGAGGCTCATGTCCGTCTCGGTTTTCTTGATGACCTGCAGGAGCTGCACGTGCTCCGTGACAATCTGCCTGAGGTCCGTCATTTTCTGCAGCAGCTTTGCAAACAGCTGCGAGGACTCGGGGTGGTTCAGCTTCAGCTGCAGCTCCAGGGCTTGCAAAAGGTTGTCCTGGATGTCCTCAATGGGTTTCACATTTAACAACCCCGGGCGGTCTGGGGGGAAAACAAAAAAAGGGGTTGTGAGTTTATCAGCGTCGTAACGTCGATCTCGCGCATTGATTTCTTACACCTTGTGTAGCAAATTCCGGGGGCATTTCTTGGGAGCTGCCTGACCATCAGGTATTTTGTAAGATTTCACTGGGATTTACTCAAAGGGGTTGTAGGACTAGTCCTGGATAAAACTAGTTTGATTAAACTTCAAACATTTCCACTGGGGAAAAAAAAGGGTTGTGAGTTTATCAGCACCATAACATCAATCTGTGCATTGATTTCTTACACATTTCTTAGCAAATGAAGCTTTTACAGGTGGCATTTCCTGGGAACTGCCTGACCATCAGGTGGTTTGTAAGATTTCCCTGGGACTTGCTCAGAGGGGTTTTAGAACTGGTTTTATGCCCTAGAACTAGGTTTATACTCCACTACAGTGGATTTTCCACAGTAAACTGGGAGTGTGTGGGAAAAAGAGTGAGATAGTTGAGGGATAAACAATCTGTATCAGGTCGTTCACTTCTGGAAAATCAACATTTACTCTGATAGATTTGTGTGTAGCTGCTGCCACTAAAAATGTTTCCTGCTAAGGTGGAGATGAACCCATCAAAATTAAAAAAAAAAAAA
>VXBN01010263.1:220796-271805 GCA_013397395.1 Sinosuthora webbiana
GCATCAAGTCAATGTCTGCAGTTTATTTGATTCTCCAGCACTGAAAGCTAATGAAATGTTGAATGTCTAAGCAATGAAAGCTGCTTAACTTTGTTAAATCCTCACATATGACAATGACCACCATGAATTCAATACTGCCAAAATAATTAATCCTGGCTAACACATCCCAAATATCATAATACATCGTGAAAAGAGTCAATAATTTAAATGCAATTTGCTGTGTAGCTATGAAATTAATTTCATAGGTTGATCAATAAAAAGCTGTGCCTACTGCAAGCCTTAAATCACTTCCCCAAGGCAATAATTCCATTTCAGCAGGGACAAGAGGTTGATCTCTATTAAAAAGATAAAAAATAAGCTGTTATTTCCTGTGATCTTAGTAACCTTTCTGAGCACTGAGTTCTCCTAGCTCAGCTCGACTCGTGCTGTGCACTGGCAAAAAGGCTGAGAGAAAACAAAGCTCTTTATAAATACATCGTGCCTTTACTTATTTTACATGGGGAAAAAAAAAACCTGCAGTGTAAACTAAAAGGCAAAGCTGGCAGGAAAGCCAATGAGTGCACAGCCATGAACACGAAGGTCACTGATCAAGAAAAGATACACAGCTCTCCAAGAGGTGAGGTTTAGGCACAGTGTTTCAAAGATAAGAATAAAAGTAATTTTGAATGTGAACCTGGATATTTGTTTGTCAATGTGCTTTTCTTGCAGGCATCATTTATTTATCCCATTCAACTGATAAACCCATAAAATCGGGTTCAGAAAGTCTTAGAGTAACTATAACAAAAGGTTATATTATATTACATTATATTATATATAAAAATATAAAATATAAAAATATGATATAACATTATGTATAAATATGATATTATTTATATATATGCAATATATATTTTATATATTTTTAAAAAAAATTTAAGCAATTTTTTAAAGGACACCTAAAGAATTTTTGATAAATGTTAGATATTTATTTTTTCGATTACCTGAGTGCATTGCATGGGCTGCAGAATCGAGTTGACATCTTTCTGAAACTTGCCAAATTTCAGCCCTTCAGAGCTGGAAAATCAGCATATACTCTAATGGATTGGCACGTAGCTGCTGCCACTAAAAATGTTTCCTGCTAAGGTGGATGTGAACCCATCAAAATTAAAAAAAAAAAAAAAAAAAGGCCTCAGCTCAATGTCAGCCATTTATTTGATTCTCCAGCACCGAAAGCTAATGAAACGTTGAATGTCTAAGCAATGAAAGCTGCTTAACTTTGTGAAATTGTTTGTTTGATTTGGGGCTGTGATAGCTTTAAATTTTCCCTGTGTGTTGCAGCTGAACTCTGAGCTAGCTGGGCATGACTCAGTGTGCAGGGACAGAAAAAATCAGAGAGCACAAAGACGTGGCCTCGATTTCCTCTGAGATTCATCTCCCTTTGCCCCCTGCTCCTTTGGGATGGGAGTTTTCTGGGGTGTGAGTTTTTCAGGAGCAAATCCCAAGTCAAATGCTGCGCTCCAGAATCCAGGAGGAAACTCCTCTGGGTCTGGAATTTATCCTTTTACCCCTGAATTTGGGTGCCTGAGGTCAGTTGGAGTTCAGTGGGACTGCAGTGGCTAAAATCCTGAAACCCCTCGAAAAACCCCAATCTGCTGATTTTCTAATGACCCAGTGGAAGCAGAGGCAGAAAAGATGACTCTGACAAAAGCCGAGGAGATCATCAGATGTTATTTTTAAATAAGCCAATTCAAGAGGAAGGAAAATTCCCATTGAAGGCAAGGGAGATTTTTCATGAATGAGAACTTCAGGATATGGGCAGTGTTTTTTGGGTGTTGACAGTTTGCTATACTTTCTCAGTAAAATCCTCTTCCAGAGGAAAATGCTGCATCTGTTCCAAGAAACTTATCTAAACCAGGAAAAAAAGGAAACAAGAGGCAAAAGCTTAAACATCCAGCTATTATGGTATATTTCAAGCTGTTGAAATGCTCTCAGATATATATATATGATCCAGATGAATTTGGTTTTGTGCCAAAAGATGAGTTTTGTGCAGAGGGATGTGCCTTGCAGGAAAAAGGAAAATGCCAGGAGAGCACCACAGTTCCCTGTTATTTATTTTGTTTCTTTAGTCACATTTTCTTTATGTTTTTACTCATCGTCCTGCAGCTGCTTCAATTGGTTTGAAAACTGTGCAGGAAACTTCTCAGTCAGAAAATGTTCACAGTGGCTGGGAAAGGCCAATAACCCCAAAGTTCTGAGTGCCAGCAGTACCACTGGGTGTAAATTGATATTCTATACAGCCTCAGGGGAAAATACTTTATTTCTTTATTTCCTTACTTATTTTGTTGTCTCTTCCATGTCCCCAACAATAATTACAATCCTTTTTACCTGTTCCTCACGTATGAAATTGCCACCTGCATGTCTTTACATTTCATTATCTTTGAATAAATGCATTTGGCATTTAAATGCACATTCTAAAATCTCAGTTTCTAAAATTTCAGTAAAAAACAGGCAAAGATCTGGCAGAGGGAACACGTGTGCTCCTCCTTTTTTCTTTTGCTGAGGCAGATGTGACTCAGCAGTTTGAGGTTTGTCTTCTGTGACTGTCACATGTGTTGGAGCCACCAGGACTTTGGTTCAGCGAGGATCTGCAGCTCTTGCTCTGATTACAAAGCATTTCTTTGTTCTGACAAAGTGCAGGATTTGTGTGGCAGTGAAATAGGAACTCCTCCTTGGTGATGGTCCGTGATAAAACATCAGATTTTGCTGCTCTGAGAATGCAGCAAAATGATTGAATACAGTGTTTAACACCAGGAGCAGGGACTTGTGCCTTAAAATTTAGGGTAAAAACAACACTGAGAACAGAAAAATCACTTTAGAAACTTCTCTGGATTTAAATACCAGTTTGACAGACAGAGTGTGGGTCTTTACAGGGATACTCTGCCCCAAACATTCCTGTATCCAAATATTCCTGTATCCAAACATTCCTGTATCCAAACATTCCTGTATCCAAACATTCCTGTACCCAAATATTCCTGTATCCAAATATTCCTGTATCCAACCACTGCAGAAGATAATACACAACAATTCGAGTCCATCCTTGCCACAAAATTCCCTTTTGAGCTTTTTCTTTGTTTGACAACAGCCTGCTTGAGTGAGTTTGCTCCGTTCCTAGATGTGAATTGCCCCAATAAGGCTTGGAGTGTTTTCTTTCCTGCCCAAACAGAGGCATCCAACTTGTTCTCCTCAAACCTTCTTGTGACAGAGCTCATTTTCAGCTCAGGTGGATGGGATCTTTTTAAAAGATGCTTCAGTTCTTTTTCATGTACAGCAGAGCACTCACTCTGACTGAGGATGAGCCTCAGTGGCACAGAGGAAGAATGTCTCCTGAAAAAAGCTTTCCAAATCTCATTTAGCCAAAGTGTGTCTTTTACAGTCACCACAACGGGGAGGATGTTGTAGTGAGGGTTTGGTGCTGCTGTTGATGGCCAAAAGCATTTCTGTTGTACAAACAAGAAATCCTACACTCACACACATTCTCTCTGTCTGATCAGCATTAAAATCAGAATACAAGACTTTGTTTGCCATTTACTTTGCTTTACAGCACCCACAGTGAGAGCAGCTCTCCAAAAACGAGTTCAGAGAAACATTTGGAATAGCTGAGGCAGAGAGAGGCTGCACTGAGCAGCTCAGGAACAATAAAACCAACTGTGGCAGTGGGAGTATTTTCCATCTGTTGCTATTACAGTTAATTTGTCAGCTCCTTATGGCTGTGCTTTGGGCTTTTTGCCTTTTTTAGATAACATGCAAAAAGCAGCTGTTTGGTTATCAAAAGGCTGAAGAGTTTTATAGGATTTGTGGCAAATTCCAAACACTTCCCAACGAGAAGCTTTCTACGTGTGATGTTCCAGCTGGAATTATCTTTCCCTTTCCCTTCTCCTCTTCTGTTAGAGCTGCACAAGAGCCAGCCCCCCCGGAGCCAGCAGAATTAGCATAATTTCACTAGGTAATAACAGATCCACTGACATTCAGAGCCCCTGGCTGGGATCTTTTCGGGTTTCTCAAACTGGTTTTCTCTTAGAGTTGTTTGTACACGGGATTTGGTGAAGGGATTTTGGCTTTGCAGGATTCCTGCAGCAACTCAAGTCCTCGAGGTGCTCGGGTTTTGAAATCCTGTTCCCAGTGAAATCATCCTGCTGTATTCAAATGGTTCTTACAGAAATCCAATTTTGCAAGGGTGTAGCTCTTACAGAAACGTCTGAGAAATACGACTCACTTTTATACCACACAAGATATTTTAATCCTTATATAGAATCCTTATATAGAATGCTTCCTGTTCAATAGATATCATATCTGCCTGTAAATTCCATGATAAAAGCTTTTTTTAATTGGCAATAAAGCTTAATTGTTTTCAGAATATAAACTCTTTTTTTTTTTTTTTTTTTTTTTTNTCGTGCATTTTGGAAAGAAAAAAGAAGCCCTGAAAAAACATAGGGAGGTCTTTGTTATCAAGAAGTTAAAGGATCTTCTTGGAAAGGACTGATTTATATTTATATGGATTTATTTGTCTCTACAGATTTGTTTCAGAGTTTTGCTCCAGTTACTTGATTCAAATTCATTAGTTCTTTACAGGTCCATGTTTACAAATTATTCTGGAGAAAAAGGAGACATGCTGATAAATCTGGTTCAACACAGTAATTATTCAATTAATGTTATTCTTCATATTATTATTAATGTCATTATTCATTAACAGTGATTCACATCCAACACAGTTAATTATTGTACGTGAATCATCGTCCTCCTGCAATCTAAAATGTGAGACTGGTCACATCATCCCTATTTCCTCTGCTGGAAACCAAACACTGCTGAGGACAGGGCTTTGCAGAACACAAGTTCCCTTTTTGCAGTTAGAATTTTGAGAGGCCTTTTTCTCATCTGTCACATTTCATTATACTAAAAAACACAAAATATCGGCGTGTTTGGAGCAGTGCCCTGACAGGCCTGGACCATTTCTCCTCTCTCACCAAAACCAACCAAACATACAGCAGCAAGGTGTTTTCCTTCCTGAGTTAATGCAGATTCCTCAGGGATCAAGCACAAGGAAATTTCTGGGAGGAATTCCTGTTGGAAGCGGAATTAGTGGGATAAATTATATTGTGTCTCCTTTTTCCTGGCTGAAACACGGTGCCAGGAGGAACTGGAGGTGGTTTTAAATGCAGTTACACCTCAGAGTGTCCTCCCAGCAGCTGGGCTGCTGTTAGAACAATAGCAGGAGGTTGTGTTTGATTGCTGAAATGTAATTTAATAACAAAATCCTCGGTGTCGCTCCGCGGAGGAGCCGAATCCAGAGCATTCAGCACATTCCTGCCATGGATATGTGCAGCTCCACCTTGGGCCAAAATACACACAAATCAGGAGGGCAAAATTTTATTTGTGCAACATCACTGCCTTGGGAGTGTTGGCCAAAGCAACAGAGCTTCGATGTGCCTGGAATCTGTCTGAGGGTGTCTGAGTGAAATAAATCCTGGTAGGCATCACTAATTCACAGGACAGAACGGTGACATCACCCCAGGAGCAGAGGACACTCTGCCTGAAAAGCTGCAGAAAAGGTGGGATTTGGTGTTTGTTCAGTGAGGTGTTGGATGTGGGCAGTCTGATACCTGGGATTGCAGGTTCATGCTTTGCTCAAAGTGGGATGTATGAAAATAAAGCAGAGCAGCTGAGGAAAGCTGAAGAAACACAAAATGCCTGACTGTTTTTTTTTTAGGAGACCATAATTTTCCTGACAAATGCATTTCCCTCTCCTTCTAAAGGCAAACAAAACCTTGCAGAAATGAAAGAGCAATGAGAAGCACCATAACCCGGTAAGCCCAATGCCACCTATACCTTTGGAATCGTGCAGGAGCCAAAGCTATTTGTATTCAATTAGCAAGCCACACTAGCTAATTGCAGGTTCAAAACAACAACAACAACAAAAAAAAAACCCAAAAACAAAAACCCCAAAAAACACACATACACAAAGATCTGCAGAATTTTAGCAGAATTCCACCCTTCCTGTTTTCCAAGAGATAGCCCTGATTTTTGTTTTCTGCCTAAATGAGCTGATGACTCAGCAGGCACTTTCAGCTCCATCACTGATATCGGGGCATTTCCATTTTCAGTTTCTGTCTGAAACCCAATGAAGGGCAAACAACGAAAAGGAAATTTGAAAGTGACCAAAAAAGCTCAGTGTAAACGCACTCCCACCCTGCAGTGCTGTTTGGGCACGAGTTCAAAGTGCCAATTCTATCCCCTAAAACCCCATATAAATAAGAGAGCACTCACCTCCACTTAGGATAATGACAGCTATAAATATTGCCAGGTCACTGTCGTCTAATTCCAGTGCATTGAACTTCACAGCAAACTCAAACTTGGGCTCCATAAAGTCACAAAAAGGTTTCCTCAGGCTCTTCAGGAACTCCCTCGTCATGAACCCCTGTCCGTCGGATATGAGAACCCCGTCCTTGTTCATCAGAGAGGCCAGCAGGGTGTAGATGATCTCGTGCACCCCGTACTTCAGGAGAGTCACTTGGTCGTTGAGGTCGAGGTTGACGAATCCCGGGATGTTCTTGGCGAACTCCGTGATCTCCTGCACGGCCTCCACGGAGCGGAACTGGCAGCGCTGGAAGATGCGGATGGCCACCTCCTTGTTCTCCTCCTGCAGGGGGGACACGTGCTTGCACTTGATCTGGTCCTCCCCCATCATTAAAGAGTTCATGTCGTAAATAACGAAGGGCTGGAAACGAGAGGAAATCCCAGTTACTCCCAAATGGCCTTTCCGAGGGCGCCCGACTCCTGAGAGACCCAAAGAGAGCTCAGCAGCAGCCCCTCAGACATCCCTGAGGAACCCATCAAGGGTTCCCCAAAAAGGCCCTGAGGAACCTATTAAGGGTCCCCCAAATAGTTAAAATTGTCCTGAGGAACCTATCAAGGGTCCTCCAAATAAATTGTCCTAAAGAACCTATTAAGGGTCCCCAAAATGTTAAATTGCCCTGAGGAACCTATCAATGGTTCCCCATGATGCCCTAGGCTTAAGGCATCACCCAAATAGTTAAATTGTCCTGAAGAACCTATCAAGGGCCCCCCAAAAAGTTAAACTGTCCTGAGGAACCTGTCAAGGGCTCCCCAAATATTTAATTTGCCTAAACCTATAAAAACAAATATCCTCACAATGGTAAAATTATTTACAGAAAGGCCAAGTAGAGGTTGGGGGTGGGGGAGAATATTATTTTAAAGTATCTAGAGTTTTGCCTTTTCCTTTGTTTGTTTGCTTTTTGTTTTAGAAAATGTTCTGTAGTTCAAGTTCATTCAAAGTTTTGGAATGTTTAAGAAAAGGCTAAAATGATACTACTTTTACCTGAATTATGACAGCTTCTAAAAAAGAGAAAGAGAATCTAAGGAGTGTAAAGGAACCTTCCTTTTTTTTTTGTAGAAAGACAGAGAATATTCCCATTTTGATTCCTGTGTTTACTTTCATGTTCCTTTCATGTTCTACCCTAGGAAACACTGCAAGTAACATCAACTTTATGGTACTGATTACCTGAGAAACATAAACTTTTGCTGTTAAATCCTTTAAAAATATCAACTTTAGGATGTATTTAAACCCACTCAACTTGTCTTTGGGAAAGAACAAACAAATACCATGCTACAAACCACAATTCAGAACACAGGGATGAGGCTGACTGTGAAATAAACTCAACTGGAACAAATCAATTTTGAAAGCAGCTTAGAAAAAGTAGTGCCAGAATACTTTCATTAGGATCTGGAAACAATCTGTTCCAGAATATGCAAAAGAAGCTCCTGGGTTTAAAGAAGTGGTTATGTGAGGATTTCTCAAATTCATTGGAAGAATCTTTCCCTCAGAGGAATAATGACTGAATAGTTCACTGCTGCACTGAACAAATCCCACTGATCTGAATAGGTCTGTTAACATACTTGATTGATTAATTAAAATAACGAGGGATTGTACTCCAACAATTGGACTAAAGAGATAAGTTTTAAAATTGAAGGTCATTTATGATTGCAGATTCTACTCTGCAATTATAGGGATTCTCGTGGGTTTATATTTACAGCTCCAGACCACGGCATTCCAGCAGGGACAGTGTGAGGGATTAAATTATCTTCCCACTTGCACTGAGGATTGCAGGGTGAAACTGAAACAACAAACACACTGCACTGAGAAAAGCCAGGAGGAGAAGGAATTTTTCAGGTAATGATATTTTGGCAGCAGCAAAACCATTAAATACCTATCTGCACATATGGATTTGCACACACGTGGAACAGTGGAGTAACAAGGCTGCAGAAGATGCTTTTTAAATGCATATTTTGGTTCTAGCAGGTCATTTCTTTCTGTTCTTTCTAGTGGGAGCACCAAGTACAAGAAAAAGCCATTGTTAGTCCACGTGCTTTAGAAAGCCTATATTACACCACTGGCCTATTCATGATAGATGAAAATCAAGAAAAAGTTCAAAATAGCCAAAAATTTTTTTCTTAATATAAAGATTCAGATGAACTTGCGAGTAGAATCTTATGTCCCAGGAGATGATGAATAACTCATTCTAGTTTTGATACACTCTCTTGAATATCCAAACATTTTAAATTAATTCAGATCATACAGCAACTAAAAAATAACACACATTTAAACTATGCCCATAGTAAATACTTTGCTGCTCCAGAGCACCAAATCCATTGATAAAAACATAAAAGTTGTAACCATTAAATGCTGAGTGCCACTCTTTCAGTGGTATTTTCAAAAAAGGATTGAAATTTGGCAGCACTGAATTCTGAGCCGGATTCTGTCGACTGGTTTATTGCTGTTTCTAATGTGCCAACATTTAAAAAATTTCAAGCAAAACGGAGAACTAATTGATGCAATTATACATTTACTGGCGGAGAATGGCAGTGGTGGAACTTTCAGGCATGAGCAGGCTGCACATCAGCTTCTGCAGAATAAATGAACTTAGCTAATTCCAACTTTATATAAAAGGTTACTCACATTTTAAGTGCCTGCCACATCTAAAGCTTTTATGTGAGGTGTACAACCAATTTCTGGACAACACTAAAATTATTATTTTAATTGCCTTTAAGGAAAGGAAGAAATACCTTTTTGGAGCCTGAAATACCCCTGAGTTCTTCTCTGTCTTTGAGATTATTAAGGAAAATAAAATACAGTCTCTGTTGTAATCCTGACAATAAAATCTCTGCCAGTGATTCTAGAAGGTACATTAAGCTAAGAGTTATAAGCTTTGGAAAGCTATTTTGTTCTTTAGGTATTAAAATACTGTTATCAAAATGGCCAGATATTATTTATCCTCCTGTTGCTTTTTCTGCATTTTTAAAATTTTTTATGCACTTTTAGATTTTTATGCATTGCAAATGAAGTTTCCAAGGCAACCCACAAGCCCCACTTATCACTGTTCCTTATTTTTCCAAGATTTTCCTGTCCATTCTCCTAAAATTCCAACTGCACCAACACGGGGCACTGATGTGACCTGGGATAACCCAGGGAAAAGCAGGAATTCGTCAGAGCATCCCAAGAAGGAGCATCACAGCTCAGCCTCGTGGCTGGGATCTTTTGGCACTTAGGAAAAGGAATATTCCTCAGGGAACAGCAATTCCTGACAGCTCCAGAGCCACCTTCACCAGATAGTGTGGGAGATAACCTCCGGGCAAGGAGGAGGAAAACGGGAAGAGAGGATCAGGGAATACAAAAAGGTCAAGGTGACCTTCAAATTCTTGTCCCGGTTTCAAGTATTTGATTAGGTGAACTTGGAGTTTTTTCAAAAAATGTTTACTTATTCTATCCAAAAACATTTCCTGTGTTTCAGGCACAGCTTGAAACGTGTAACAGCGAAGTGGGGTGGCTTTTTTAGGTTCAACGTTCTGTATTTTTTTTTTTTTTTTTTAAGAGCGTTGTCAGCTTGGCAAATCGTTTACTGGGAAAAAAGGAAGGAACAAAAGAGAAGAGGGAACTGACTGATTTGTCTGTGGTCTTTCCTGTCAGGATGGCCCTCGCCTTGGCCTTGGTCAGAGGGAAGGACTTGATGTAGGAGTCGTACAGGTGCTTGGCCAGCGCCCGCAGGTCAGCGGACTCGGGGTTCAGCTGGTCGATGTCGCTGGAGATCTCGGCCAGCAGCTTCTCCTTCTCCGCCTGCGGCATCCGCCCGAACCTGATGGCTGAGGAGCACAAGAGTTACAAACAAAAAGCACATTGAAGTGGCCTTTCTGCCACCTTTCTGCACCTCATTTGAATTTTTTCGTCGCCTTTCGGGTGCCCGACGCTTTGTGTTAACCAGGCAGGGAAAGAGGGTTTCCCGCAGTCATTTGGGCAAAACAGCTTTCAAGAAATGCAAACAAATCTCAAAGAGGAAATCACCTCCGTGGCCATTAGAATACCTCGCTTAGAAATGCAGAAATCCACCAGTCAGCTGTTGGTGAAACCCCCTCCCCGGGTTCTACCTCCAATCCACAGAAAATGCAAACGATATTTCAGATATGAAAGTTCTCTTGGAACTTCAAGGAGCCTTGTATTGTTTTGGGCAAATCACCGCACGGACCTGAGGTTCTTCATTTGTTTAGAAACAAAACCCGCACACACCTTGCAGGAATGAATTCCTAAACAGTCCAGCAGAATTTAATGTAGCAAAATGTTAATTTAAGAGGTAAGGAATGGGGAAGAATCAGGAATAAAAAGCTGGAAAAGACTGAGTTGTTCATGGTACCTCTATGGATGTGCAGCATTGAAAAAAAACAGGAAATGGCTCTACCTCATCCTATGAGCTCAAAAATGCTCAAATCTCCTCTGCACCTCCTGCTTTTCCGTCCATGTCCTTCCTATCCAAGACTATTTATTCATATGGGAGCTGGCTGGAGAATGTTTCAAATGAGCCATCAAAATCAAGACTGATTTATCACAGGGTGCTTCAGTAAACAGAATTTATTTTGTTTTATGAAAACAAAAACAGAACAAAAGAGCATCCAAACAAAAAACGGAAGGAAGACATCAAGGTTTGCATTTTGGCCCTAGGGGGAAATAGAAATATTATGAATATTTTTTCAGTGATTGGTGTGTTCCTTGGATGAAGGAAGAGTGCTGCTAGGATCATATAGAGATGATTGTACTGGGGATGTTTGTTTTGGAAACAAGCAGCCACTTTTCCATGAGTTTGCTGCATTGTGTTGATGGGCAAACAGGACATTTTTTTCACAAGAATAAATTATTGTGCCAGAACAGATCACCCCTCTCCATTTTTCTTATATTTATTGATCAGTTGTCTTATTTCAGGGCTGTAGAAACAAAGCTGTTTGTTTTTATGACTGAACTCCTCTTTCAGCAGCCCCAGTCTATGAGTGACACGTGCTGGATATTTCAGAGTTACTCGGGTGTCCTGTGTATTAAATTACCCTGACCACCAGCGGGACATGGTTCTGTTGTGGGGCTGTTCCTGAGAGCTGAGGTTTGCACAAGCAGGTTCAGAACCTGGAATCCCACTGGCAGGAGACTCCAACCCATCAAAAGAAAAGGTGATCAGGGCCCAAATGTATTTAAATATAACATTTCATTATAAAGCATATTTTAAATATATCAGTTCATTAACAACAAGGACTGCTGTGAATCAAGCACTCCTGTCTTACAATTTCATAGATATAGGATTTATTTTTTCATAGACATTGGATTTATTTTTTCATAGAATAAATTATTCTGAATTTATTTAGAATATATTTTATTGGTGAGATGCAGCAGATTCTGTTCACTGTGTAAGCAGGCAAAATTTGGGGCAAAATCAATTTTGTGGGACTAGCCTAGCAGGTAAAAATCCTTGTCACTGTCATTTCCAGGGGGCTGAGACAAAAATCAGGGAGGGGTCAGGCAGTGAGAGGTTTATGGGAGGAACTGGGAAAGGGGGATTTTGGATGAGAGGAGAAGGAAGGGCTGATGATGATGATGATGATGATGCCACTTCCAAAGGTTAGGCTGGGGAAAGGAGAGCCTGGGGAGAGATCAGTGAGGGTGGGAAAAGCCTGGGGGAGCTCTGGGAGCCGAGAGGGGCTCAGGGGGCAGCTCCTCTCCCAGCAATGCCAGACTCTGCAAGTTTGGGCAGGATCCTGCAGCTGGGACGTGGATTTCTCCCTTTCCTTTGGCAGCTCCTCCTTCTCCTTGCATTTCCAGCATTCTCCAAACGTCAGGGACAGAAAGCCAGCAGTGAGCACAGTCAGTCCCTCATGCTGCATTCTGTCCTTCGGCTTTCTGTGCAAGAACTGCAATATTTATCCTCACCCCAGGTTTTACTGCTTGGAGAAGTTACATGTGAAAAAGACGATTTTTATGGACTGTTCTGTAGGGCCACTGCTCTTCTGATTGTCTGGATTATTCCTGGACATAAAGGAGAGCCCAAACAGCCCATAAATACAGTTTGTCACATTAGAAAACACAGGGTAAAGCCAGGCTGCACACCTGGCTGATTTTAGTGGCGATGTGCCCAGGTTGTGCAATCCCCTGGTCTCAGAACTGATGACAAAGACATGGCCATGTGCTCTTCTTTTTTGCCCATTCCAGTAGCTGGGTTAATACCAGCAGTACTTTTAGCAGAAGAAAACAAAATAAATGACATTTTAATACTAAAAAGAACTTTTTTTTCTGCTCAGTGGCACTTCAGAACAAAATCTGCACAGCTCAGGGTTAAACCCAAGAGCAGCACTTGTGGCTGGAGAAGGAAAGGAAAACAATATTCCAAGCATGAGAACACCACTGTCTTTTTTAACCTTTAGCCAAGTGGTATGGAGCATTTCTACGTGAAAAAATGTGGCTGTAGCTGCTGAGTGTCTCCTTGCAGTGCCCCTTTTGTCCCGATCATTTTGCAACAATGCATCCACACAAGGGCAGGCACAGGCTGGAACCCTCAGGCACAAATAACCCACATTCTGCTCCAAAGCATTCCAAATTCTGATAATTTCCATCCCCGAGTGGCAGAAGTGTAACCTGGAGATGTAACATCAAAACGTGTCTCAGTGTCACTGGTGAAACCCCCTGGCTCTACCTCCAATCTCAAGAAAATGTAAAGAATATTTAAGATATTGAAGTTCTGCTGGCTTAGGGTAGGAACTTGGGTAGGAACACCTCCAGTGTTGCATTTCTTTATCTTTCTGGGTCCCCAAAGCTGACATTCAGTTCTTTTTTTTATAAATTAATTTATAAGTTATGAAGGAATGAGGGTGTTTCGTGCAAGGCAACGTAAGCAGAGCGGGCAAAATGAAAAAGGCAAGTGTAGAAGGCAAAGTTTGAAATAAACAATGAGTCCTTGCTGGGAGAACTCCTGGTTGGAGCAAAGGAAAATGTTCCTTGGAGCCCTGGGGCAAATGGCTTTGCCCCTTTTCCTGCCTTCCTCAACTCCCAGAACCTTGTTGGTGCCCCAGCTTCTGCCTGGGGAGTGGCCAAAGAGGGAAAAATGCAGGTGAAATGTGAATTTTAAAAATGTTCTAGATGTTGTAAGCCAGAGAGAATGGTCTGGGCCATCCCTTCCTGATGGAACTGTCCATGGATCCCACGGACACAACTGGGAGCTGCCAGGCCAGGGGAGAATTTGGCATGCACCTTGAAAATAATAATAATGATAAAAAACCCTCCTGAATTACTATAAAAATACCCACAGTAGCATTTCAAAATTAGATTTATTTTTAAGTGTTACTGTTGCATCCCAGGAATTTGAAAACCGTATTTTGTATTAGCAAAACATTTCCCAGACCAATTTATATTCAGTGCATGTATTAACTTTGCAAACCACAGTCCAGCTTTCCTCTTGGGGACAGCACGCTCATTTTTTATATTGAAAATAATGAAAGTTCTAAAAAAACCACAGAGAAATTATTTTCCCAGTCATGTTTGCAATTCTTTACCCTTAGAATTACATAAGTCTCGATGTTATGACATTTAATTCCTGTTTTTACTGGGCTTTGCCAAAGCAAGGCAAGAAAGAATCTTCATTATGTCCCTTCTGCCCAAACATTCATAACTATTTCCACATGAATTGCTCTGTTAATTTTAAAGTTCAGAGGGATTTTCTTCTAGAGCAGCATTGTGATATTCTTCATGCCATTACTTATGGTAAAGAAGACAACCACAGATGTGGGTGTCCCAGGAAGGAGGAGGACAGGGATTTTTAAAAGTGTACAATTCATGAAAATGAATATTTTCATCTCAATTCTGTTGTGTTTCAGGACGAGAAGTGCTAACTCAGTGATGCCAACAGCCCTTGGGAAGTGACCTGTGCAGCAAATTCAAGCTGCTGTTATTCACAGAGCTTCAGAGTCTCTAATCCATATTTCAGAATTAAGTTTTTGGCTTCCAGGAAAGGCATCTTGAGCTCCAGCAGGCAAAAGGGTCTGGTCAGAAAAGAGGAGAGTGAAGTGCAAACTAGCAGTAAACACAAGGAATACGTTCAGGAAGAAACAGCGATTACACAAGGAATGTATTCAGGAGGAACCACCAATGAGCAGGAATGATGGAGAGTAAAACCAACTCATGTCACATTATAGAATAAAACAAGGAAAGCAGATCTCCACCTATCTGATTTTGGTGTTAAAGCCATCTCAAATCATTGAGAGGCTCCTAAAGCCAGGCCAACCTCTCTGACAGTATTTCTAAGCTGGAGATGTGGCATTCCAGCAGCACATCCAGCAGTTGTGTTGATGCTCCATGCTGTTTTCCAGATGGAAGCTTGAAACTCCACGCGCACTCACCATTGTGTGACATCCCAACGGCCAGGCACTTCTGAAACCTGCAGTACTGACATTTATTCCTGCTTTTCTTATGGATCCGGCAGTTCAGGTCACACCTGTCATAAATTAGCTTTAACCTGATAGTTCTTCGAAAAAAGCCCTGCAGGAGACAGAAAAAAACCGTGGAAAAGGATGCAGGAAACTGCCAGGGCAAGCTCCTGTTACCTCCTCTCTTCTCCTGTTCTGCTCTAATCTGTTGTTTCAGTTTGACAGAGGGATAAAATTCTCCAAAAGCTGGAGAAGCTTTAGGGGATCGTTGGGGTTTAAGGGACATTAGGGATGTAATTTGAGAGCACAACCCCAAAGGAAGCCAAGCTCTGTTTGTCCCACTGTTCTTGGGACAATTACTACCAACCAAACATGACATTTTCAAAATTTAAAGTTCGCTACCAATGTAGAAAATTGGTTGTAAACAATGACAAACCAAAAATTCTGCCAACAGCAGTTCAATTTCTAGTAAATGAAAATGGTTCTGGGTTGTTTCTCTTTTGACAGTTTGAAGATGCTTTTTTTGGATCAGTCATAATTAATTTAAAAAGTTTATCTAGAGTTATCACCCCTTTGTCCTTGTAAAATTTATTTTTTCCTCACAGGGAATAATAACAGTAAAAAGCATAATGCCAACTTTTATTTCTATAATTAACTGTAATTTAAATAATATACTTTGTACTTATTGCTTTGTGTGTGTTCCTAATTCACTGCTAAGAATTTTATTTAAGCTCTGGATTGGTTCTTTCCTTTTAGTTATTTTCCTCAAGATGCTGAAGATGGAGAAGATGGGAATTTCACATTAAACTCTAATGTTTCTCTTTGAAGTCAATGAATTATTAATAATTCAATTCTCTGACATTTCTTCTCTCATTCTTGAGGACTGCAATTTTTTACACCATTCATTTGTCCTTTACATGTCATAAACCCTAAATACCACTGGCATTAAAAAAATCTGTGGGGTTTCAAAGCAGAAAGCACATTCCTCAAGACCATCAGACTTCTCAGTGGTCACCTAAAATGTGTGAAATGGGTGAAGAATCTCGAATTAATGACAATAACAGAGCCTGAATTTTAATTGCTCAGAGTTTTGGTGTTAGGCATGAGTTTGCTCTGGCTGCGTTCTAAAAATTCGGATTTTTTGCACATGACCTTCAAGGCAGCAGGAATGAAATCTGCTTGCATGATGGAAAAAAGGAGAAAAAATGCACAAAAAAAATTTGAATAGATCAATAACACCAACAAGAAAAAAGCAAGCTAGGGTTTTGTTTTTTTTTTAAAAAAAGTTAGTCAAAAAAAGCAAGCAGGTTTTACCTGCTTATTAAGCCATAAATTATATGCAGGGAAAATTGACGTAAAGAAATTGACTTTTTTTTTTCTTTTTTAATAGCACAAAAGTGTGATTTTACCAAGTGGTTATTCAGATGAACGTGATGCCAAACATTGAGGAAAGCAACAAGAAAAAAGCAAGCTAGGTTTTAAAAACCTCCTGCTTTTTAAGCCTTAACTTATACACAGGAAAACCAAAGTAAAGAAATTGATGTAAAGAAATTGATGTAAAGAAATTGACTTTTTTTTTTAAAAAAAAAAAAGCCCAAAAGTGTGATTTTACCAAGTGATTATTTAGATGAAAAATATGTCAAATGTTCAGGGAGATGCTGTTTTGGCAGCTCACCTTGCAGCATTTTAGTGTGCCCTGCACTAAAAATTTGAATAGATCGATAAGAAAAAAATGTGGGAAACTGAAAGAAATTGACTTAAAAAAAAAAAAAAAAAGTGCAAAAGAGTGATTGTACCAAGTGGTTATTTAGATGAAAATGATGTGAAATGTTGAGGGAGACGCTTTTTTGGGAGCTTACCTTGCAGCCCTTGAAGGTGTGCGCCCCGCACAATAAGTTTGAATAGATGAATAAGAAAAACGCGGGGAAAATTGAGGTAAAGAAATTGATTTAAAAAAAAAAAAATGCACAAAAATGTGATTTTACCAAGTGATTATTGAGATGAAAATGGTGTGAAAGGTTGAGGGGGATGCTGTTTGGGGAGCTCACCTTGCAGCCCTCGCAGGCGTGCACGCCGTAGTGGAAGCCGGAGGCTTTGTCCCCGCACACGCGGCATTCGATGGCCATCAGCGAGTTGGTCGCCTCCTCGTGAGGTTTGTTGTACAGCTGCACCTTCTCTGAGAAGTAGGGTGGGGAGGGAGGCTCCATCTTGATGGCACCTGTGGGAAGAGTGAAGTGATGAACTCTGATTTTCCACACTCCCTCGGGTGTCCTGTGTATTAAATTACCCTGACCACCAGCGGGACATGGTTCTGTTGTGGGGCTGTTCCTGAGAGCTGAGGTTTGCACAAGCAGGTTCAGAACCTGGAATCCCACTGGCAGGAGACTCCAACCCATCAAAAGAAAAGGTGATCAGGACTCAAATGTATTTTAGGGTTAATAAAATTATAAATGTATAGCCTCATTATAAAGTGTATTTTATATAGAACAATTCATTAACAACAAGGAGCGTTGCAAATCAAGCACTCCTATCTTACAATTTCATAGACATAGGATTTATTTTTTCATAGAATAAATTATTCTAGATTTATGGATTGGTGGAGCAAGCAGTGAGGAATAACCATGAGCCATCCCGGGGATGTTGGGATTTGCTGCACAGCAAAGCCAGCAGCAGGCAAAGGCTGCAAAAGGAGCTGCAGCTGCATTTCAGGGGCTGGAAAAGCTGGAAGGGGCAGATCCTGATGGATAAAGTGCAATGCAGATCCAGCTTTCAGCTCTGTGGTGTGAAATGGTTTAAAGAAAGGGATATTAAAAATTAATGTATTTCAGTACATCTGTATTTATTGCAGTACATCTGTATTTATGCATTTCAGTTTTATTTGTATTAATATCTGTATTAATTCAGTTTTATTTGTGTTAATGTATTTCAGTACATGTATATTCATGCTTTACTCAGTCTCTACCTGGTTTATTCCTTTAAGATGTTGAAAAATCCTACAAGAGATGGGCTGGAATGTCTAATCTACTTTAAAACATATTCAAGTATCTAATAGAGCTATATATTGAATAATATATTATTCAATTATATGTAAATGTAAATGTAAATGTATATGTATATAATATTGGATATTTCAAGAAATTTAGCTCTCTCCTGGGGAAAACTGTTGAACTTGGGTGCAGTTTAGAGACAAATTTTCTCTCCTGAAAGTTTCTAATTGCGAGAGCAATTTCTAATATTTAACAAGCTCAAACAAGCAAATATGATGTCTTTAAATCAATCCTCACTGGTCATAGAGAGAGCTGTGACATTTGACTGTTGCATTACGTGATGTAAGAGAGCATTAAAGAAGGTGAATATTTTTATTTTTCCAGACTGGTAATACTTTACAAACTAGAAAGATATATTCCTATATAAACTGGGAAAAAATCATCTAGAATAAAGATGAGGAGGATTTATGGCATCTAAACTCTGCTGCACTCTTTAAAACTACTTGGCATTAAAGTGTTGTGAATATTTCTAATTATACAAAAGAAAAATAAATGGCTAGCTGGAAAAATGTCCATTCATTTATTACAGTAGTAGTGCAGAGATACACCACCAAAATTAAATACCTCCAATTTCCCCAGCAAGAATTCCCTGAAAGAGCTCTTGCACAGATTACTACGAGTAAAAGTGAGGTCACATCCAAGCAGAAGCGGATCCTCAAAAGAGTTTCAGGCACAGCAACCTCACATTCCTACCCTGAGCAGGAATGCAGTAACAATTTATTTAGGAGTAGGTCACTTCCTTTCCCAAAAGGAGGATTTGGTGTCACTTTGTCAGTGTGAATTGTGGGAGAGCAGCATGTTTCACAGCAAGTGAATAATCCAGGAGCTGTGGTAGAGCTGTAACAATGCTGTGGCTCAGGTGGAGCCAACGTTTCTACTCCATCCCCTTCCGAGGCTGGCTGGAATTGAAAAGCTGCCTATAATTAATAATTCAAATGCTCTCTGTATGCTGGGCATTCTTCAGTATTCAGGGTGTTTATTCTGCATGGTGGGCACTGAGCTTCAAGCTGCACACGAGGTACAGGAGACAACGGGGGGCTTCATGTGTCTAACAACATGTAATTTTGGATACTTTAGGATACCTCTCCTAAACTCCAGCTGCTGCTCTGGCAGGGTGAAGGTCTGCTATGGGGATTTCCTCTTTTCTCTCTGCCCTGCAGGGTCATCCCTGCTGGCACAGGAGATCTGAGTTCCAAATCTATGAATTCTAAACCCAAATTTGCTGCTCGCAGGCGTTCCAGGGAACGGAGGGGACGTGGACATGAGGGAAACCCTTCAGAAGAGGCAAAGCTTACTCTGGCAATCCTGGAGTTTGATATCATATTTATAATCCAGGCCTGACTGCTCAGCTCTGGCAAGGGGAAGATCTTCGTAGTGCGGGGAGGAAATGCTGGAGAAGTCCACGGTGGTGAAGGGCTTGATGTCAAAGGAGTGTGTGTGCTCGTCCATGGCTGACAGATCCACGGGGCTGATTCCAAAATTCATGGGCCAAAACGGCATTTCTGTGTCAACCATTGTAACCCCTGCAAACAACAAGAAACAGACATTTGGAGAAGGACTTTATCTCCAATTTGTTCAGCCCCAAGCTGAGGTCTGAGTGTCCCATCTTCACAGGCTTGAGATGAAAACCTTAACTCCACCTCTCCATAGCATGCACATCAACAAAATCAAAAGCCTTCCACAAATAAGTCTCATTTTTGCAATTTCTAAGCACCATTCTTCCCAAGTGCCTGAAAATCTCAAAGATGTTTATATTAAGGAAAAAAACCCCAAAGTATCTGGTATTAAATAGTGGTGGTTTTCCTCTAAACAACCAGAAATATTTGAAAACTGTGCTCGTCTGAGTCTGCCAAAAAGTTTCATCCCAGTCTTGAACCCAAGGAAACGTAAGTTACGACTTTTCAAATTCCATATATATCCACGCAAACCTTGAAAGCAGTAAACAAACAAGAAACTTCTGTCTGCAAAAAAATCTTCTGCAAATTAGGTGAATTTAGATTGAGACAAGAAATGTTTTTCCAAGTCCTCTCCTGACAGATAGCTGAACCAAAATCCTTAACTTAGACATACTTCAACTATGGAAAAGTTTGTAAGTTACAGCAAGTGAACCAAAATCCTTGATTTAGACAGATTTCAACTATGAAAATGTTTGTAAGTTACAGCAAGTGCAAAGGCCATTTTATAACCAGTGTCTGTGTTTAATTTTCCACGATTTATAAAAAGAACATTCTACCCTAAAAATAGAAGAGATGTTTCAGAGCTAAAATAGCTTGGTCACTTTGGCTGTTTAATTTGGACTTTAGACCCAATCAAGGGAGTGGCCTTTAACCTCCAGATAACAGAAAGTTTGATTTGATCTGCTTTGAATCAAAACTTCTCTGTCACGGAGCCAAAAGTGCTGTTGCAAAATGAAGATACTGGAACAGAGGTGCTCCAGAATTTGGAGCTCACCCTGTTTTTGACAGGTGAGTGAAGCTGTGACCAGCTCTGCTGAAATCCCAGTGCCTAGAAATGGTTGCATTTCTCTTTGCCTTCCCTCAGGAATGTCACCAGCATTCTTCCCACTTTTAGGACTCCCAGCACAACCCTCCAGTTCTTCTGCCTGAGTTTGACAACAAAGGCTGAGAGGGATCTTTTTAAATTCTGAAATTTGAGAGGGGAGATGCTCACTGCAGCCCATCCACTTCCTGATCCCACTGGATGGGACATTAAGGATGTTATCCTTAGTGAAAGTGAGGAAACAACAGGATTTTCTAATTGCCACAGGTGACAAATCCCTGGGGAAATACATGACAGCTTGTCAGGGTACCTTGGTGCAGTGTGTTATCTCCTAAATTGTCGAGTTTGAAGTCTAGGGCTCAAGCCAAGAGCTCTGCCCAGGCTCCCCAGGGAGTGGACACAGCCCCGAGGCTGCCAGAGCCCCAGGAATGCCCAGGGTGGGATTGTTGGGGTGGCTGTGCAGGATCAAGGGCTGGACACAAGATCCATGTGGGTCCCTTCCAACTCAGGAGCTTCTCTGACATCTTTTGTGAGAGAAGCAAAAATCCCTGGCCATCAACACTTTGGGAGAAGTCTTCCCAGAACAGATTTCCCAGTGAAACAATAAACCACAACAGACTCCTTCTTCAGAGCCCATTTCTTGTAATGACCAGACACATCTTTAAAAAGCTACAGAAACCAAGAGACTTTTTAAACTGGTTTATTTGGCTTTAAGCAAGTGCTTAGGACTTTCTGCTGGAGCTCTGCCTCAAGGGTGAAGGATGGCTACAGGCACATTCCCAGTTAGAGCCCACGTTCATCCCAGGAACTTCCAGGCTGCTGTGTGAACAAGGAATAACTGGAAAACCAAATTACCAAAAGGCAGGAGGACTCATACCCACAGCTGCCCTGGCACAGACACCTCCCTGCTCTGAGGCAGCATCTGGAGAGCTTCAGCACCTGCTTGAAGGCAAGGACAACTCACTGAGGAGAGATGAGCTCACTGAAAAATCAACAGTTTTCCTGCATTCTCCATCAAAAATTATTCTCTCAATCTCGAGACCTCATCACTTTGTCTTTTCAAGTTAAAAAGCTTCAGTTTGCAAACCCCTGTGAGCTGAACAGCAAGTGAGAGCTGGGCTGGATTTCACTGCACTCAGCCCATGGCTGGGATTGAATCATGATTTTAAAGAGTTAAGGTTTAGCTAAGGGTTAGAAGCAATTTATATTGACTAGGATGCAAGTTAGGAAAAAAAAAAAGAGAAGTTGGATTCAGGATGTTCTGGAGAAGTTGATGATGAGTAAATCTGTGAAACTCCTGCATCATTACAACCCAGAGTGTGCATGAATTTCCCCAAGTACAGGAATCTCACAGCTCAGAAAAACTCAGGGAAGCAGGTGAGTTCAGAGGTCTGGCTCGGCAAGCACAAAGCTCCAAAATCTAAGAGCTTGTAGTAATTCCTTATTAGAAATCTTGGTTCCCAATCAGCACAGCCAAATCATTTCAGCAAAATCTACCAAAAAATGCCAGAGTGGTTTCGTGGTAAAAGTATTTCTAGCCTAGAATGGTGATAGTTTACGTTTTTATTATGGTTTAGAGTAAACAAAATTAAATTAAATAATTAACGAGTAACCTGTTGTTTCAAGCGTCACTGAATAGAAAGGATTTGGTTTCATGCCTGCTGGTTTTCCCTTACTAATTGGTTTTTTTTTCTCTTTGTCTGTCCAAATCACACACATGCTCTATAAGCTGAAAGCAGAGGAAACACAAAAGCCAAGATTCCACTGAAGAGAAAACCAGGGAATTGTGGCTGTACTTATCAGCTACTGCAAGTCACAGAGTAATTCTGCCCTTTCCTACTCCAATTCCTGCTCTAAGGTAATAAAGTCTGATTATTGAGGCGGCAGCCATTTACAAATCTTTAGTCAAAAGCCTGTAAACTCCACCCCTTCCAGAGGTTAATATCCCATGACTGTCAAGATCCCAGAGTAATACTGTTCATAAGCATTCCTGAAGGATGAGAATTTCCAGGTTTGCTCAGGTTTGGGGTATAAAACACAAAGCATCTTGTTACAGCTTTAAAGTTCCAATCTTCACATATGATCTCAGCAAATGATGGGTATCTAGTTCAATTTAACAAAATTTCCTGTTACAGGAGAAACAACTAATTTCAATTTTCAGATGAATTTATATTAGAGAGATTAAAATGAATGAAGCATTTTCCATGCTATTTTTATTCTTGCATTATTGAAAACCAAAATGTGAAGACTGTTCCTCTGTTTAATGGTTATATTTTACAAACACTCCTATTTTGCATGTAGCTTGATTTTTGCTGTGTACTTCATCTTTTTCCCTCCCCAGGGAAGAGGAACGACAACATTTCCCTCTGGAAAAAAAAAAAAAAAGAACAACTCTAAAACAACTAATTGACTACAATTCATGAGTCTTCTCATGGCTTTAAAAGAACCAAAAAAGCAACCAAGATTAAAAAAATCCAGTGGACAAGTCCAATGAACAGACTAGAGAATATAGTGTGGGTGTGTGTATATATATATATATATAGTATAAAATATATAATATAATATAGCTATAGTATGTAGCTTTTATAACTCACAGCTGCTTGTGTGACCTCCAGGTAACGTATCTGTAAGTGTTTCTCTGATTTAGGAGATTTTGGTGTGCAAACCTCCGCCTCAGCCAGCAAGAGGCTGTTCAGAACAGCAGCAGAGGTGTTATTGGGGAAGTCAGATGGAGGAGCTTGGACACTGAATCCTCCAAAAGAGCAGGAGGGAAAGAGATAAAGCTGCTGAGATCACATTTAATTCTGAGATATGGAGCTTTCTAAGTGCCTTCACTCTGTTTCATCTCCTGTGGAACTGCTCAGGGTTATGTGGAGGAACCCAAGGCACTGAACTCACCTGGCACAGCCACCCTTGGTTATTCTGCTGCTGATAGGCAGAAATCTCCTCTCATTAATCACCCCATACCCTGATTGATCTGCTCTCCAGTTCCTCAGACAGTTATTCCCTGCATTTCTCCTACCAGGAAAACATAAAATCTGCCAGAGGAGATTGCCATGGTATGAAAAACATCCTGGAACACGAGCTGCTCTTTACCATAAACACTACCTGTGCTCAGGTAACCTGAAGGGCCTGTTGTGCTGCATTCTAGACACACTCTTTCCAGACAAAACTACCAAAATATGACCCTACAGGTATTTAATGAAGCAACCAGAACATCCCAGCTGACAGGAGTTACAGAAAATAAGAGGAGAAAAATGAACAGGTGAAGCCTCTCAGCTTTGAAACATTATTAAAATCAAGGCAACATTATTAAAATCAACGAGGTGACATGGGCAGGTAGAAATATGGACAAATTGATAGGTGAGCTAAATAATGCTGTGGGGTTTTTCTTAACGAAAACAAATTCCATGGAACAGATTGGATTTCCTCCCGAGTATAAATGTGTCAGAGTTTGTCAAGTAAACTCATATGCAAGTCCTGCAGAACTTAATGGGACTTCTGCCAATTAATTTCATTAAGGCAGCTCAGACCCTCTGTGAAATAATGTCCTACATCAGTTGGTGAAAATCACACAGTCTTTCTCAGCGTTTAGGAAAAACTTAGAGGTGGTGAAGGGGCAGCTTGATACCCCATAGATTCAATTTATTTATCTATTTGGAAGAATAACACATTTTCTGTGTGCCTTGCAAAAACCAATTTTCCCTAAGTGATGGCACCACATGCACTGAGATACAGCCCTGCATTGAGCCTTGAGACGGGAAGGCTACACAAGGGCTATAAAAAGGGAGCAAGCCCTTTAAATTATTGGTTATTAGTTGTAATAAATAATTATACCTAGTTATTAATAATTAATAATTAGATCAGTTCGTTGTGATAACCCCCTGGCATTCCCCTTGCAATAGCTCAGTTCTCTCCCTGCCTCTCACACAGAAATTCTGGGTGGCAATGGTGGAGCAGCTCAAGGCAGCATTTTATCAGTGCTGCTCTCAGGTCCCTCAGATGTGAGGGATCATTGAATTTCAGGTTATTGAGAGGAAAATCACATCTTACTGCATTTGCTTTTTCCTGGCCAAAAGAAAACCCCTCAGATTTTTGTCCCACTTCTCAATTTTTCCAGTGCAAGAAGATTATCTCCCCTCCCTGCCCTTCATTCTCTGTGCTCTCCACAAAACATCACTCCTCTCCAGCAGATTTTTAATATTCCTGGTTATACCAGAGTACAGTGGAGCTCTAAGCTTTAAATCTTCAGGTGACACCTTCCTCAAGAATGAAAATTATCGGTTTTCACTAATAGCTACTGCCACTATAATGGACTTTATCTAACAGACAACGTTTGTATAAAGCAGAGATAAGTTGTTTTTTTGGTTTAACCAAACTCTGTGTATTTTTTTTGTCTCTCGAACAATGACTCAAAGCTGTTTTCCGTTGTTGTTTCACGCATTCCTGGCCTGCAGATTCCCGATTATCCCCCCGTTTCCCGGCACAGGACCCGAGCCTCTCCGTGTCCTGTTGCTGCAGAGTCAGCAGAGGGAGCACAACGTAACTAAAAAAAAAAAAAAAAACCAACAACCTCTTTCCAAGAACTCTGCTGGCACAGCCAGGGATGCTCCTAAACAAACAAACAAGCAAAAAAAAGGACGGAAAAAGAGCCTCGGTGGCTGATGCCCCCGATTCTGTGTTTGACCAAATCCGTGCTCTGCCAACTGCAGCAGGAAAAGCAAAGGAACAGCAAAAAACCCATAAAGCCTTGCTTTTAAAAAAATGCTTTACAAAATTCTTTAAAAGAATTTTTGTTGTTTAAACAGACAGATATAAAGTGTGGTGGTTTTTTTTTTTGTTGTTTGTTTGTTTGTTTGTTTGTTTGTTTGTTTTAATCCAGGCACACACTCAAAACATTGTCAGAATTCAGGGCAGAAAATGTTTCAGTGATGTGATGGTGAACAAACCCACTGAACAGCAATATTGATGGGATTAAAATAGTTATCCAAAGCATTTCCCAAACAAATTAAACATTAGAAACCACTGTGGATGTGGGGAAAGGGTCCAGGCTACTGAGAGAATGAGTATTGTGAAATTTTTGGTGGTAAATTCAAAGGGTTTTTGAAGCCACGGTGTCACTGCCCCTGCCAGGCCCGCTCCTGGGGGCACCACTGCCTCTCACCAGACCCCGGAATTTCCTTTCCAAGCAGGAATTTATCCAAAACACTTACAGGAATGAAAACAGGACAGAAGAAGCAAAATTTTTATGGGTTTATTCCAATGAAAGAACTGTAAAGTAAAGCTCCCCGTGCCTCAATTTAGCTGTGAAAACAAAGAGAGTACCCAGTGTCTGCAGCAAATGTTGAATGCCAAAATTTAGCTGTGAAAACAAAGAAAATGCCCAGTGTCTCCAGCAGATTTTGAGTGTCAAAATAGCTCCATGATAAAAAATAACTCAGTGAAAAGATGAGTTCACCAATGATGGATAATGGCATTTTTAAACATAGATGGCTCTAAAAGCACTTCAAGACTAGAGATGATATTTTCTTCTCCCTTCCTCAGGTGCAGCTCTGAAGCCATCTAGAAACGGCCCCAAAATTTTAACATGTCCATTAATTAACACGAAAATTAACATGTCCAAATTAACATGAAAATCCCCCAAAAAGATGCTGCATGGAGAATATACTTTGGAAAGAAGGGAGCAAACCCTCTGTGTTTATAAGGAATAAAACAAGGCGAGGGTTCTGGACCAAATGGATTTGTCAGGCCAGGGCACAAGGGTTGGTGAGCCCAGCTCAAGGGTTAATCAGCGAGTAGGAGGGGCAGGAGCTGAGGAAAGGCTCCTCTCCCACCCACTGTCCCAACCTGCAGAACCAGCACAGGGCCCAAATCCTGAGAGCAAGAAGGAAAAGCAGCGACCTGAGGCTGAGTGGAATGTTGAAGGTGTGCCAGCAAACCCCAAAACACCTTCAGACACAGCTGGGGGATGCTCCTTTCTGTCCCACCTCCCAGTCTGACCAGTGCTGGATGGCTCAGAAATCCCAGTGGGGAGAGGGTGACCACCACATCCTTCAAAAAGCCAAATAAAAGGTAAAAGAGGGAGGAAACCCAGCCATCCTCTCAGAGAGGCTGCACAGTAAAACACCAGGAGAAACTGTATGAACCCAAACACTTGGAAAGGCCAAAAAAAAAAAAAAAAAAAAAGGCAACTCATAAATCAGTGGGAAATGTATTTGATTCCTATGGCTGAGTTATAACTACAAGCTGTGCTCACTAAAAGCACAGTCCATAAAACTCACCACAATGTTTAAGAGGCATTTGTTAATGAAAACAAGGAAGAAAAGCCCATTCAGGGAATAATAGAGCTGTTTAGTGTGAAATATATTTTCTGTTCTATGGAATTCACACCAAATGGCCTGGGCTGCTTGGAACAGCAGCGTTTTATACCCTTGCAGCAACACAAACCCTTGTAAATGTAATTGCAAATGAGAAACAAGTTGAAAAATGCCACGGGCTACTCAGATACGCTACAAATCCTCCCATCCTATTTAAATTTGTTAATGAAGGGTTTGTTACCTTCTGATACTGGAGAGAGATCCATGGAAGTTCAGGTTATTCCAGGGGATGAAAGAAACTGATGGCAAGGCTGTGCTCAAGTGGCTTAAATAGAAAGTGAGAATAGTGGAAAAGGGGAAATTTCTGTATAAGAAACACTGATTTATAGATCTGACAAACTCACGGGCAGGTGGGTCAGATTTAAAAGGAACAGCACTTCAAAACCATGGAGAACTTCACTACAAATTTCTGGGAGTGACAGAGTTGGGCTCCTGGTGGTAAAATCTGACTACAAGAGAAATGGAAGTGCTCTACTGCAGTCACAGCACTGGCAGAACAGCGAGATGAGGAGATAATTTCTGTTAAATCAGATCCAAAGTTTGTGGGAAAGGATTCTCAAACTGTTCTGGAAACCCCTGAGCAGGGAAACTGCACTTTCCTACTTCCAGTCGTGCTTTGTGAGACACCATGGGCTGAAGCTAAAAGTAATCCTGCTGAAAGACTTCTCTCCCAATGCCTTTGGTTCGAAAATATCTTAAAACTCTCTCCCACTCTTCAAAATAGAAATGATTATTATTTTGTTTCTTTGTTAAAAAAAATAAATATATATATACATACACACCTCCAGAAGCATTAAAAATCTGAAAAATAAGGTATCATTTGGTAATATAAAATAAGAATAATAATATAAATAAAATTATAAATAATATAAATAATAAAATAATAAAAACTGGTAATATAAAATCAGAATAAACCTCTGGAGGGGCACAAATGGGCACTGACAATGTGCCTTGGTGGAACAGAAATGCGGCTCCTGTTGGTTTTGAGGGATTTGAGGGAAGCAGAAACAAACAGCACGTCCCTGCCTTGTGCTGGCAGCATTGTAAAACGACCTCATTATATAAAATGTGGGCGTTGCTCTCTATGAATCATTGTGATTTAAAATAGGATCCTGATAGACAGGCAATGAATCACTTTGGATTTTGTAATCAGCCAGGGCTGACTTCTTGGGAGAGCCCTTTGCCCCCTTTGGCAGGGAGCTGAGGGGAAGGTCTGCTCCAGCCCTGGAGGTGCCTCCCCAGGCTGAAGGAAGTCATTGATTCCAAAATATCCCCCCAAAACGCCGGCTGGGACACAAGATAGCAGAGCTTTGTCAGCTGGAACAGCACCACACAATTCAATTGATAACATTCTCAGGGCTGTGCTTGGCTCCCAGGCTCAACACACTTTAATAATTGGCATTTATTTGTGCTGGGCAGGCTTTGTATTGCCGGGTCTAGCAAAAGCTTTACTGGCTACAAGAATTTAATGGAGTTCCAAAATGCCATTGAAAGTATTTTAAGAGCAAGTGACCCATTCAGAAGTTCCATCTGCAGAATTTGTGACTGCACTTTCAGGCGACAAATTTGCTTTGAAGTCAACAGAAAGTTTTCCAGCTTCGACAGAAATTCAGTGTTTGCCTCAAAATTAAGCAAAACTCTCATTTTGAATATTGAATCCATGTAACGGCATCGAAACACCTGCCTGAAGTTAAGCACTTTTAAAAGCTCAGTTTTTGGCTAAGAAAGGATTTCTTTAGCTAAGATATGTTATTGAGTTATATCTCATGCACAGAGATAAATCAATGTGTGTCGTAATGCACATCCAGAAGAAATGAGGGTCTCATAAAACACCCAATTTCCTGTGTGAAAGGACTGCTTCAGTGGCAAGGCTGTGCCCAGAGTTAATGAAATAAACTCCCAGCACCACAAAGTCCCAGTGGCACTGTCAGCCAGGAGCCTGCTGATGCTTCAGTAGGGAACAGCTCTGTCTGAAGCCTTCAAACACAGCACAAAAACATTTACTGAGTTTATCCTGTGCTCACACATGGTGTGTTGTATGAAAATTTCAAGCACAAGAACATGTATTGAGTTTATCCTGTGCTCACACGTGGTGTGTTGTATGAAAATTTGCCAGTTCCTCCGTGGCTCCCTAAGCCTGTGTGAGATTTTCCAGGATTTCAGGTGGTGTGGCAGAGCACAGACCTGTGTGAGCAGCACAGCTCTTTACAGGACAATCTGCTGCTGCACTGCTTATCTGGTTTCATTAGGTCATTATCAGCGTGTCTTGATGCAGTTCAATAAATTAATAAGAGACTCCATTCTTTTGAAATGCTGCTTTAGCCAATAATTTGCAGCTGAGGTATCAATTTAGCACGGGATTTTAAATAGTTGTACTCCATTATGGAGCTCAGGACATGAAGTTTGTATTTGTTTTTGAAATGTCAATAACTTTAATAATAAATGTTACATGCAGGTAATCTTCTAAAACATCATGGATGCAATAAATTTGATACTAGTCCTGAAGAATTTTTGTCATTTTAATACTGAAATAACCACAGCAAGTTTTCTCAATCCATGTGGTGGTAGCAGGGAATTTAGGGATGCAGAATAGTGTTGGTAAGAAGCCTGGGATTTTTCCTCCCTCCTCAGACTCTGTCATGTCAGTGCTTTTTAATGTTCACAAGACAGTAAACTTCAGTATTGTTTCCAAGAGATGAGCTAATAAGGCACACAACTGCAGTGGGGTGAAATACACTCATTAATATCCTAAATGCAGTTCCCTGCCATGGCAGAATACTGAATACTCCCACAGGAAGAGGAGGAGGAGGAAAAAAAAAAAAAAAGCCAAATGAATTTAAACTGATTCCTTGAATTAAATCCCACTTTTGAAGTTTTTCCTGGCAGTCAAACACGCTGCAAATAATCCATAAAAATCCCTCTCTCCTATCGGGATGAGTCGTTTCCATCCCATTCTCATCTTCCCAGCACTAAAAATGCAAAATGGATTGGAATACAGCAAGACTGGATGCAGGGCCCACACGATTTGACTGAGTGCTGGGTTTTGGCAAAATGTTTGGATCTGTTGGACAATCCCCAAGTTGTAAAAGTGAAAAAGCACCACGTTGAAAAACTCATTCATGAACAAAAACACTATTTCTGCATTAAATACAGAGAGCTCAGTGAGACAGCAAATACAATTTCCTATCCAGAATTAGATAGATTTTCTGGTATAAAATATGCTATATATATGCTATATATGCTATATATATATATATGGTATAAATATGCTAAAATATGCCAGTATAAAATATGCTATATCTTTAAAAATATGTATATTTATAAATATGTATAAATGCTCTCTGTGCCTCTACAGCCACTGTGATGTCAAGGTAATTCAAACACACCAAAATCCTGAGAAAGCAGATTAAAAAGTACCAAAGAGAGCTGAACATTCACCTCTCTCCTCTTTTAGCTGCCCCCCAAATTCATCATCTTACACACAAACCACAAATCACACACTGCAGTTTTGTCCATAGACTTTGGGATATTTGATAACTGGATTGGTTTATTTTTAATTTATTGGGGATCCTCAGATATTGTGGAGAATTTACACACAGTTATTGAAGGGTATTTTCATTAGGGGCTGAAATTCTTCAAGCAGAACTTCCTAAGCTTGGAGAGGAAAACCAGAGGTGACATCCCAACATTATTCTGACAAGATAAACACCAGGGAAGTAAAAGGGACCCCCCAAAATTGATTATATCCAACAGCAGGCTTCCTACCCTGCACCAAGTACCCAACTAAATAATGCAATAATAAAAACACATGAACTTTTGTACCCCCATCAACTGTTGCACAAATGGATCTCTTTCATCTTTAAAAAAAAATAAAATTAACCTCCTCAACTGTACGAACTGCAAAGCATCCAACCTGCTCAGCCACTTTTCAGCAATCCCTTGTCACCTGACTCCTGTACTTTTGACCCTCCAAAAAACTCCCAGCTGAGACATGTTGACATGTTTTCACATGTGATCCCAGAATGATTGCTCTCAATACTGCTGGGTGCTTATCACAGCTTTGGATCAATGTTCTCTGCCTCTCCTGGGCTCCATCTTTCTAAATATTCATTTTTTTTCCAGGGAGCTTTTGAGCTATCCTGGAGTCAAGGTGATTTCAGGCTGGGAGGGTGAGCTGTTGTAACTGCAGTTGCAACACTCTTGGGGAGTATTTAATGAACAGCAAGAAATTAATGGGGAATTCTGCTCTAAATTGAAGTTACCTTGAGCAGTTTCACTTGTGAGTCTTCTGTTGGACTAAAAGCTTCAAGAGAATCTTCCCCATTGTTCCTTTTTTGGGGAGGGTCAATATAAAATATACTGTATTAAGTCATATTGTGACCAATGTTTTATTCCAGGAGAAAAAGAGGTGAGAAATTTCTGAAGGAAATTAAGCATTGAGAATTGTTTTTATAAATATTAATTTTAAGCCTGTGTTCAACTAAATAATACCAAGCCGGGAGAAAGAATACTAAAGCATCCACTATAAAAACTGGGAATTAAGTTAGCACCAACATACCTTCTTTTGTGCTACTGGATTTCTAACTTTCAGCCAAAAAAATAGAGGAATTTCAGTAGGATCTTCCTGCTTGACATACTTCAGAAAAGCTTTGTGCAAACTGGTACTTAAAGCTATGGTAACTACTGACCAGAGGGAAAAAACCCCAAACAGCCTCAGATCCAGCCCCCAGGATCTGAGTTACTGTGAAATAATGATACCAGAAAGCCCCAGAGCAGAACTTCTTTATCTCGAGTTCTGAACTAAATAAAGTGGGTTAATATTGTAATTTTATGGGCCAGCAGCGTCCCTAACTAACTCCAAGTAGTCCTGGATGTCACTTTATGCATTGGGCAAATTAAATTATTTTCAGTGATGTAATTTTCTTTCCTGCCATCTGAAACTGATAAACTCAACTCCCTTTACCATTCAAAAAGCAAACACCACAATCCATGGCTCAGAAAGGGGATTATCAGATCAACTTTAGGGGATAATTCAAGAAGGGGACTTGAATCCTGCCACCCACCCCTCACAGCACAGAATTGATGGAAATACTGAATTCTTTTCCAAATGTACTTTTCAAGGGAACAAAACCCCAAGATAAAATTCTCTTCAGAACTCAGGAGTAACTTACTGCAAGCACAATGGGGAAATGCTGTCTGAACCTGAACTAAAAGATGAATATTCCCCTGCAGCCCTTTTATAACAATAAAAAAGACAAAATATTTGTGGGGAAAGAACACGATTTCATCTTTTATTTAATTTCAAAATCATTAATGCACTTCAAAAAGAACTTAAATATAACCTGCATAATGATACATTAATGTGAAATTCTACAAAGTCCTGACTTTGTTACAGCTTCAAAAACCTGCTGGATTTTCTAATAAGGTATCTGGCATGGTTTGGATTTTTATAATGTGTCTGAAAACTAAAAGGAAGAGATTTCTTTGATCTTATTTTCTGTTGGGTTATTCTTTCCCTGTGTTATTAATATCCTAAGAACATGCCTGATAGGATTTGTTCCTACTTTTGTCAACCTGTCTATTTGGAAGTAAAATTTTCCCAATACCCCCGTGGAAATTGCCTTGCTTTGCCCATGAAAGAAGAAATATTTTCACCTGCCAAGGTGTGGAAAATGATTCCATACTTGTGAGCTGCCTGTCACTTCTCTAAGTGTCCCTCACCCCTAAAGCAGGGGCTGTTTGCATTCACATTTAAAAATGTGTTTAAATATCTGTGCCTGCCAATAATAAACAGAATTCCATGGCTTTTGCTACTAGTTTTTGTTTTAAAAAGCTGTGTTGTGTTGTTATTCTTCTTAATATTGGTGACCTTCAACCCACAGTGTCAGCACGTGGCAAGTGACACTCACAGGGCCACTGTCACTGTCCCCACCATTCTGTTCAAAAACTGCACTTGCTATTTTTGACAAGGACTGTTCAAGAGTTAAAGTGACATCATCTGAGGACACAGACGGAAAGCGGAGGATCCACGGCTAAGAACAGCTCAGGACAAAGCTATTTATGTCCAATTTCACAATTCTGCTATTTTTAACAGCTAAATCCTAAAAAAAAACCTGGTCATTTTTGGAGATTGGTTTGCATCTGGAAAGACTCTACCAATGCTTGGCTGAAGGAGGAAAGCCCCCTGCACTTTGTGTTGTGGAAAGAGAGTGCAGTGTCAGGAAATCTCAGTGTGCCCCAGGCACCTCTGCTCCCATGGATCTGGAACCCTCTGGAAGCCTGAACATGAGATTTGTCCACAGGGATCCCAGCTCATGGAAACTCACCTGCTCCCATCAAAAATCTGAGCTGCCATCCCATGGATCTGGGACCCTCTGGAACTCTGGATATGAGATCTGTCCACAAGGATCCCAGCTCATGGAAACTCACCTGCTCTCAGTAAAAAATCTGAGCTGCCATCCTGTCTTTGACAGCATTAGCTGCTTTCACTTGAGGAGAGAAGTGTATAATCAGAGTTCTAACAGTGTTTCAGAAAGATTAATAATTATAGGGTTATGCAACATTAACAATAGTGGTACCAGCAAAGCAGCTGTGTTAAATTTTAACAGCACTAAAAGTAGAGGAAGAAAGAGATTGAGAAAATTTCAGTTCCCTTCTCTGTCATGTGTTCTTGCCATCGTCTTGGGTTTTGCTATATTTAAATTGCTGTAGGAATTTCTTCTGCAAGGGATCTGAGAGGGCAGCTGACAGCAAATCCTTCGGTTTCATGTTGGGATAAATATAAGGATATGCCACAATTCAAGCCAAAAATGTAGAGTTAAATGCTAAGATTGATAACATTGATAGGTAATTTCTTGCCTTTTTTTTTCTACTGTAAACTGTCTTAATTAAATTCCTGAGAAGTGCTGTTTTGAATAATTATGTGTAATTCTATTTCTTCAGTCTAAATACACATGCCATTCTCACAGACAAACCACAAAGCACACACTGCAATTTTGCCCACAGACTCTGGGATATTCGATAACTGGACTGGTTTATTTTGAAATCAGCAATTTATCTTCAATTGGGCCAGAACAGTTAACTTTGCAATAAATGATTACTGAATGAAAATGAAACAAATCCATTTTTCTTTTGAGAAGATTCTTTTTCTAGGCCAGCAAGTTTGGTGTGAGGAACTAAAAGTGGTTGCTGTGACTTTTTGTAACCCCTCGAGCAGGCGTGTGAACAGCTGAACATGTGGCTCTGATGGAGGCTGAGGGTGAGCTCCTGGCACTTTTTACTGTTCTCAGTTTTCCTGAGATGCCAAACAAATCTCAATAGTCACAGATTTCTGTATGCTAATGGTTGATCTCTTTAAAGATCCAGCTGTGTTTAAAAAGAATCACATTAAAATACTATAGAGAATATCACCAAAAAGCAAATTGTGAAGGGATATCTGGATTTCATCAAGTGAGGTGGAGCGTACAGAGCGCTGAATATCAGGGTAGGACACTCCTGATGCAAAACTTCCCTTGGAAACTTTGGGATCATCTCCAATCCACGGGATCAGAAGGAGTCTCCAGCAGCTGAGTGCTTCCCACCCCCTTCCCCTCCTGTCCCCTTTGCTACCAAAGGTGAGAACATCTGCTCTAAACCTTATCCCTGAACAAACTGAGGAATTATTTTGCAGCAGCTTTGGTGGCTCTTCACCAGCAATGATGTGCTTGGTGTAGAGGGATGTGCCTGGGATGGAAATCAGAAATGATCCAATTCCATTCCACCCAAACTGGCAGAGTTTGTGAATTTAGAGCCTGCTGTTGATCTCTCACCTTCACTTTCTGCTGTCAATGCAGCATCACAAATCAGGCTAAACACCAGCATATTTGTAAAGCAGACTGGTTTTCACTGGGCTCCAAGCAGTCAGTGTTCACCTCATGGCACACCTTCCCAACACAAGGGATGGGCTGCTGAAACCTCTGCGGCGTGGTGTACAGAACTAACTGTGTTGGTTTAGCCTTTAGTTGGTCACCCTAGTACACTGATACCATCAGAAATTGGTCTGATTCTGATTTCTGAACCCTTTCTGGTGAAATCTGGTACTGGACCTGGTGCATTCCAGAACAATGGATTATTTTTTACAGCTTTCTCCATACACTGCCACTGAGCCAGACAAGATAATTTGGAGACAAATACTGGCTCCGTTGGACCTGGCTGTAAAATTTCCACCAGTCCACCGAATTTCCTTTTTGTGGGACAGCGATGGCAGCACCTGTTTTGAACAGGAGTGCTGGGCCTCCCGGGTTAATATCTGACCATAACAATCCAAAATCTTCCCCAACACAGACATCCAGACCGTGCAGGTACCACACAGAACCTCTTCTTTCCTCAGGCAATCCCAGGGGATCGCTGCTCTGCAACCTGAGACGGCGGGAAAACTGCGAACTGTGATCCTGACATGGCATGGGGTGAGCGATAAGAAGCTCCCCTCGCGGAGATTTCCATCTCAATGGAAGCAGAGAAAGTCGCCAATCCCACCGTGTCTGTCAGCTCCCCTGGACCATCAATGGGCCGCGTGCTGTGAATCACAGCGCTCAGCCGGATCTCGCATCACGCCAGTTGTGTCTTGCTTTTACTATTTGCTCTGCGCTTAAAACCACTGTTGTAAGCGGTTCAAAAATACACGCTGGAAAAATTGTTAATGCCCTAGTCATACAATGTCATTTTGAAGCTCCCTGGGAATTTAGATTTGCACAGCTTATTAGGATATGACCTTTCCCTTGATTTTTTTTTTATTTTAGGATCGAGTTAAGATGAAATTTCCCCAGTGGGAGTTGCTGTGTTTCCTTCACAGATAAGGAAAAGAGCAATGGTAGCTCTGCATAGAGACAAATTCATACATTTCTGCAGCATGGACAAGCCCGTGGGCTTGACACACATCCCGTGCATTCCTGGAGGCTGAGAGGGGATTAACCAAAAACCCCAGAATTTTAATAAAGGTATTGCCCTGAATTTTTTTTTTTTTTTTTTCCCCAGTGTCATCTGGGAGTAAACTGTGAGGAGTTTTAAGGCCTGTGGACTTGCATCCAGAGCACCAGGGCAGCACTGGCTTTCTGGAATACATTCTTATTCCTTTGTGGAATATTCGCCTCTACAGAGCTGCTTTTTCCTTTTCACAACATAGGTTCTGTCTCAAAAAATCACACACTTCCCCGGGATTTCATGAACCTGATCTAAAAGCAGAAGGTTGTAAAATTAATTTTCAAAATTAGTGCTATGGGCTGATTACCAGCTCCCAATCCCAGTGGTTAAATACTTATTATATATTATGTATAATTTTTAATAGACTAAGACAACACTTCCCAGTCTTTTTGCCTCTATGTCAATGAAACCAACAAAGATAATCAGTTAAATAATTAGAATCTGAATGATGTTGCTTATATTTTAAGATTTTCAAATGCTGAAGATGGTAAAAACCAACAAATGTTAATAAGTTCTTATTTAGGAGAGAATAATTCTCTCACTAGGAGTAAAGCCCGTTGGCCAATAAAGAGATGACCAAAAATAATGACATATTTTGCTTTTTTGGATATTCAGGGTGAAAGTTTTATGCCTTGAACCCTTGCTAGGCAGACAACGTTTTTTGTCAGCTCTACACATGCCAAAAGGAGAAAAGGAAGTGATGATGAAATAAAGCGAATTACTCTTTGTATAACTGGCTGGCTGAATAGTTTGGAGTGGGCAGTGTGCATGAGACATTCCTGCAAGGATGCCCCAGTGAAAAGGGAGGGTTTGGAGCATGGCAATGACAAAACCAACAAAAGCAGGATTCAAAGGGACTTTACATCAGCCCCGCCGCCTTTACGAGTTTCCGTGTGTGCAGCTCTGCAGGAGCCATGCCCAGCCCTGGAACTCTCAGAACAGATGCTCTGCATGTCCCTGTCCCAGCTGTGAGCACGGGGATCTCCCCACGAGTGAAATTTGCATTTCCAGCAGCAGCCCTTCCTCCTCCTTCCACGGCTGACGAGAGATACGGGCAGGGTGAGAGATACGGGCTCGCCACAGCCGGGAGCAGACAGAGCCTTCCCACGGTGTCAGGCTCTAGGCAGGGCTTAATCTGCAATTGATCCCGGCCTAATCTGCCTCTCCTGGGCAAGTCCAAAGTCATTCTCAGCACGACCAGCCCAGGACCTCTGCGACACTCGTGTGTCCAACAAGAGAGCAAACAAACCCGCGCCGATAGCGCCGGGCAGTGATGTCACACGGGCTCAACCTCCGCCAACACATCCACCACCGCTCCAGAGAAATAATAATAATAATAATAATAATAATAATAATAATAATAATAATAATAACAACAACAACAACAACAACAACACAGCGGGGGGCGGGGGGGGGAATGGCCAGCTGAACACTCCATGCCTACAGGAAAGGATCTGATGGATAACATCATTTCTCATCCAGCAGTGTTTGAAGAGTGATTCAACAGACATTGAGGATCTTATTTTATGGCGGTGACACAGTGCAGATGCACGGTGTAAGTACTAAAAGTTTATTTGCAGAGGGCAGGACTGAACATTTCATGTGAACACATTCAGGCCATGATAAAGAGCTTTGTCTCCCATTAGTAATTTAAAGGATTGTGATTTGCTACTCCCAACACACCTATAATTGAATTCCTCAGTCATAAAATCACTGGTGCCAAACAAGTCCTGATATCTTTTATCAAGCCTCTTTTTTTTTTCTTGTCATTTGTTAACATATTTCTTATGGAGCTTTTCTTCTTTTTATAGATACATTTGCTTTAGTTATAAATTAACCCTGGAATTTACTCTCCCAGAGGCCACAAACTGCTTTTTTATTCTCTTGGAAAAGTTTCAGGCTCTATGAATTGATGATTTGAAACAATTTTTCAATAACAGCTCGCGGTTCAGATACAGAGGAAGCAAGTTCAAAAGATGGACAAAGTAGAGACCAAAGTGGAAATGTTTAGATGCCTTCTGCTCTGGAAGCCATGATTGATTTACCAAAAGGGAAATCAATCCCTGTGGGATTTCTGGTGCTTCCAGTTCCCTGGAGTGAAATACTCAGATCCAGACCCATTCTGAACTGAGGAACTTCTCAGAAGTCCTGGATTTCAGTGGCTCCAGTAGTTGGCCAGCACATCCCAAAGGTATGCGGAATACTTCGAATTTTGGAATACATTCTAATGTTTGTTTAACAGATTGATTCACATAATGCCCATTAAAAAATAATTTTTCAGCTGATAATGTCACTGGAAAGAAAAAAAAGCTTACAATATTCACTGTTTCCTGTCGTGTCTTTGTTGGGCTCTTTCTCTTCATCACAAGGGCTTGGGAAACTCTTGGCTTTTTTCAGCCAGAGCCGACTAAAAATGTGGAGGAGTTCGAATACAAAGGGCTGAAATCGTTGTTGGTGTCACCACTGAAAGAGCAACAATTTGAGCTCAACTTGTTAAAAAAAAAAAAAAATCAAAAAATCCAAAAGAAGAATTCCAAAAAGAAATATCCATAGGAAACCAAGGGAATTGGTTCCACTGCTCAAAGAACTATTTGGATAAGAGCAGAGCGACACTTTTTAACAGCCACCATAATTCCCATATTATTTCCTTTATTTCTCTTTCTGTGTTCCTTTTAGTCTTATTACAAACCACTGAAACTGGAAAATTTTGATTTAATATTAACACACCAGATATCCATTTTTATGATCTAATTCCCATTTCACCTCAGGTAAATACGAAAGTTTTGATTTGACATTAACACACCAGAGACCCATTTTTATGGTGTAATTCCCATTTTAGCCAAGGTTTTCCAAGGCAGAGAAAATTTGAAGAATATGCCTTGAAGGTTCAGAAATCAGGAAAATATCTCCCAGAACTCTGCACTTCTGGGTTACTCTTCCTGTTTGGAATGGCTGTGGTTGTGCTGCTGCTTATATCTTTTGAAAACTTGTATAAAATCTTACTTTTTAAAAAAATTATTTATTTATTTATTTATTTTTATTTCAGAGGCATTAATAGGTGTAATGGAAGACTGCAAAGAGTGAATTGCTTGCCTTTTTTTTTTATTTTTTTATTTTTTTTTTTTTTATTACTTGTAAAGGACCTCAAAAATCCTCCAACCTTTAATTGGTTGGAAGGGACCTCAAAAATCACCCAGTCCCACAACAGCCATGGGCTTCCCCTATCCCAGGTGGATCCAATTCCTGTCCAGCCTGGCCTTGGGCACTGCCAGGGATGGAGCAGCCACAGATTCCCTGTGCCAGCGCCTCCCCACTCTCCTAATTATGAATTTCCCTCTAATATCCAACCCAAATCCGCCTTCTTTCCGTTTAGCCAGCTTGAGGTGGGTTAAAAATGACAAGTTTTGTTTTAAAAAAATTCCTCTGAAAACTCCTCTAATTAAGGATAACAAAAGGGCCCGAGGAGCTCTGGGGTATTTTTCCTACATAAATAAATGCTTTCCACATCTCTCATTTCCCATATTCAAGTGCCCTTAGAAAGGTAAACAGAGCTTCCTCCTCTCTGTGCTGTTTCTGAGGTTGCCAGTCAATTATTTGAAGTCAAAATATTAAAATTCTCCTCTGAAATTGTGCTTTGAGTCTCTGAACTGCCCGATTTTTATCATGAAGTCAATGTCTCATCCTTTTGAAAAATATTACCACTTATTCTGTATTTCCTCTGGAATGCTTCACCTCTTTAGTTACCTGTAAAAGGTTCTTGACATTTCTTTTTTAAGTCTCAACAAAACAGGTTAATTTCAGCCCCTTTAATTGAATCAATGACCACAGAGCTGAAAGGATTTAACACTTAAAGTATTTATCAACTTTTACAGCAGAAATGAAATTTAAAATAGTGCCAACACTGTCAAATATTTTAGCTCCCAACTTTTCAGGTGTTAAAAATACACGTTCATCTTCTAGATTTTACACTTCTGTGTAAAATGCTTTCTGTTTAACGACCACAAAACCAAAATTCTGTGGTTTATTTGTTGACACAATCTGGGGCAAACCCGTCCCTTGCAATCCCACTCAAAGCAGGAGATGTTGGGCAGAGCTCAGGCTGCCCTGAAGGACCAGAGCCATGAATTAAACCCAGGTTTAGCCCCCTTCTCTCACACCTTGTGCACACATTTCAGAGCTTTGTTTGTCCTCTGCGCTTTCACTCGAGCCAGGAAGAATTTTCAGAGCAAACAGTTTGTAAAATATCCTTTACAGGTGAGTTACAGTGTTGTCTCTCCGTCTTGGAACAGACAGTAGGATAATAAAAAACTCAAATTATTTTTCAGAGCGTTGGCTATATCATTTACAAGTATTGTACTAACATTTGCTCAGGACAGTGGATAAATAGAGAAAGAATTTTGCCATCACGCCACAAGCTCCTGTAACTTGTTGTTTCACCAGGGGTGAGAAAAAAAAAAATTGGACTAATTGAAAAGATTTGGGGCTTTATTTCTTTCATTTATTTACATGGCAGCCAAATGAACAGACTGAAATGACCTACAGACACTTTTCTTTTCATGAAATTCCGACCTCTGCTTCATCAAATATACAATTTCTGACTTGTGTGCCACAAGAAAGATCTCCACATTACAAATCACTCAACTTTCAGAGCTAAAAATCTGTGAGTGGAACATCAAGCACAGATCATCTTGCTCCGAGGGCAGGAAGAAACTTAAGAAGAAATGGTAAAACTTCTGAAAGGCATTTCAGCTGATTCCATTTCAGCTCTTCCAACCAGCTGAAGGGCACCAGGATTCCCACTCTGGCCATGCTTGTCCCACTCCCATTATCAAACTGGGTGAAAATCTGTAAATGGCCCCTTGCAAATGGTCCACGGCCCTTGCTGGCTCATCAACTATTTCAGGGAAGTGATTGAATTAATCTTAATTAGCTAAAAATGGAGCAGGGACAATTCTACAATTCTAAGAATTTATCCATTGCACCTTCCGCTTCCTGCACCTGTGACCAAATTCCAGCACTCTCTGATTTACTGGTGGGGTTCAAGCCTTTGTGTTCAATGAGACTGGGGAATATCATTGCTTTGGAGGGTTGTTTTTGGTTTTCCTCAAATTCACTCAGTTATTTAATTTTCGACCAGCTTTGCTTCCTCCCTGTGGTGCCAGTTTCTGCTGGGAATTACCTGTAGTGGGTTCTCACAACTCTGGGGTGTTCAGCAGCAGTGTGAAGGTGAACAAGGCCCTCCTAAATCTCACCAAAGATGCTTTTCTCTTGTCCACACCCTTTTACTAACCACTAATAAAGGCACTGACCTCTTTTCCCCCAAATTTGAAGTTCATTTCAGTGAAATATTTGTGCAGAAAACCCTGTGGAGACGGAAAACTCTAAAATAAAAGTTCTATTCCCGATAAAGATCCAATTCCTGTAGCTGCCATCCAACAGAGGCATTCACCCACCCATCTTTGTGTCTCATAAAAATACAGGAAATATTTTGCTGCTTCAAGGCTCCAATATGAAAATGACAATACTGCAGCCAACTGGAAAGCAGTTATAAGTATTTGTATTTCTAATTATTCATATTCCTAATTTCTCATATTTATAATTATTAATCTTAATCTCATCTCCTACTCTGAGAATAGTGAACAATGTCCTGGCACCTCAAAATCACCCCCAGCTTTTAGGATAACCCACATCCTCCATGGATTCAGAGGAAAACTCCCTTTTCAGCAGTTTTGCTGCTCAGCACCAAAGGAAATAAGGGAACCTGTTCTGAAGAATTAGAGTCTTTTAGAAGATGCAGGGAGGAAAATGCTACGGGCTCTGTCAGTAAATCTCCCCGCTGCCACTCTCCTCTCCGCAGCACATTTCCCAACTTTTTTCTCTGATTTAATTTCAGGAATTCTTCCGCAGAGAATCTTTCCTTGCAGGAGCTGTAGAACAGTTTAAATGGCACCCTGGAAGCAGACAACAGTCTGTTTAGTGTTTAGCCTACACTGTCTTTATTTCGTTTATTTCATTTCCATATTCATGGCTGAATGAGTGCTCTATCACTCGGGCTGCTTGGAACTCCAGAGAATTCCTTTCTTCCCCAGAGTAACTGCCAGGTATAATTACTACATTCATTAGCCTTTCCTGGAGTAATTGTCAGGAAAGTGGCAACCATGCCTGCATCAACTTCTTCCTACTCCCTTTTTCCTGCCTTCCTTCCAGGACAATTAAAGCTTCTCTCTACTTTCTCTTCCTATATTCACCTCAACCCTCCTCCTCCCTTCATTCCTCCCTTCAAAATTTTGGGGAGTAAAGGCAGAGATGGTCCCACTGTGTTCACATCCAGCAGTTTGCTGCCGTTTTTGCTTTATTTTTTAATTCAGCTCCCCTCCCTCTGCCTTTCCGTGGAGATCCCCAGCGCAGCTCTTTCAGCGGTGCCAACAAAAGAGCCGCCCTCGTGTCTCAGGGTCAAGCTGGAGCAGAAAATTCAAAATTGCCACATGCTTTCTAACATTGTGCTGTGCCTTCCTGTTCCTGGGGAGGGGAGGGGACAGCAATCTGCTGCCCGGCCTGCGTCACAGGACGTAGGCACTGCAGGACAGCAAATTCAGTGTACGGACGAGTTATTGTTATTCTAAACTTCCCCCGGGCTGCAGCAACATCCACTGCCCGCTCTGCTGTCCCCAGCGACAGGAAAGCTGTCACTTGTTGTTAGCAGAGCGCACAGTTCCTGTTCTCAGAGGAGTCGTAAGTGAGGCTAGATTTGAAAAACAGAGCAAACTTGGGCAGAAAAAGAACAATGAGCAGGGATGCCAAAATACAGTGAAAGGCCAAGTTATGGCATTGTCAGCATATCTTCAACCAAGAAAAGCTGAAAATCTCATAGGAGACCAGAGAGAAGAATTCAAAATCAAGAAGGTTCCAACAATAAACTCTTAAGCTTCGAGAAAGAAAGTCAAACATCTGTATTTTTTTAAAGAATTCCCCCCGCTTTTTTTCAATACTTTCATTGGCAAAAAAAAAAAAAAAGGGCTAAATAAATAAAGAAATCCAGCAGGCACAGCTAATCTGCCCGCTGCCTTCCTCTGAAATTTCCTTTAATTAATTAATTAATTAATTATTTTCCTTTCCTGATATTTACTGTGGACAGCTTCTTCCCATTTTCCCAACTCCCTGCTCTGCTGAGACTCCAAAGTCCCACACTGGCCTTAGATCCCTGCCCTAATCCACCACTGCAATTAATCTAATCACACTGCACACCAGTAGCCTCCATTAAGATTAAAGATAATCTTGCTATTTCACAAGATTAAAAAAAAAAAAAGCCAGAGCCAATCTTAACATTGCACATTACTCCACCTATTCTGCATAAATTCTGGTTTATGGATATTAGAAAAGAGCAGGGCACTGGTAATATTGTTATCTTTTCAGAGCAGGATTGAGGAAATGCACAGCACTTTTTCTGGGTTTTTGTCTGATCTCTCACCTACTCGAAATTGGCACCAAGAAAGAAGAATGGGAAGAAGTGCACATGACTTCCACATCCTCGGGGTTACATCATGAAGGATGAAACAGCAGATTGTGTACAGCTCACAGTGCTGCTGTGCTGTGTGCAACCCTTTCCTTGCATCAAAAATGCCCTTCTCAACAAAACTGTGACTCATGAAAAAACTGAGAGATACCAATGAGAGCAGCGATAGGCTCATTTCATAATGGGACCCGTCACTGTGGACTCTGACATGCCCCTGCTGAGTGGGTTTTGGTTTTTTTTTTTAATATAAATTAAGCATGTAGAAATTTAATATTCTATTTTTGGATTGCGGTTTTCGTTGCCCAAACTTTTTCAAGAAGACATCTGCAAGAAAACATCTCTGCTGTAGGGAAAAGTGGGTGCTTGATGCTAAAGGGTTTCCCAGTACTTGAAGCACTGTCAAGAATCCCTGCCCACGCCAGCTGTGCTGTAATCACTATTTCTTAATAAATCAGTAATCCTGATCTAAGAAAATAATTCCTCAAATGTCATTACCTGTGTCAGAATGCAGCTTGCATAACCTGAGGTGTTACCCTGTCTGAAAACCTGAGGCACTGCAAGAATTTCGAGTGTGGGTTTTATCCAAAGGGGTTGGACTCCTGCAAAAAGCCCGACTGTAAAGCAGATTTTGGGAACAGAATAAATGTCCTGGTAAAGTTGGTCACACGAGGGTCAGGGGACAAAATCTGGGCAGTGCCCAAAGGAAGCCATGCAAGGAGCCCTCTTGAGTTTCCTGTTCATCATGGCCTGATGTTCTTCCTTCTGTGTCGCAAAAACAAAAATTCACCAGTTTGAGACAACTGGCGAGCTCACACCACAAATAATGCCCCAAAAGCTGGCAAAGCAGGGGTGGAATTTGCTTCCAGTAGCATTTATTATTATTATTTTTCTTATTATTGTAATAATAATAACAACAATAACAGTAATAATAACCCAAAGAAGTAAGGTAGGAACTACAAATTAAGCTTCCATGAGATTTTTAAAAATTATTTTGCATTGCCTTACTGATGAAAAATACATTGAAACTGTAGGTAAAAAAACCTGAGGCTTTCAACTGAATTCTTGAGTATTTGATTTTTTCCTATTTTAAATTCAAGACCTGAAACTTTTGTGGCACCAATTTGGAGACTTGTTCTGTAGTCAAATGAACAATTCCTGTTTAGATGAGATCTTTACTAAAGAATCCACTCCAGGCCAATTCAGCAGTTCTGGCAATAGCTGGAATGTAAATGTAAAAACACCCAAACCAAATGCAGGAAAATAAACCTTCTAAATGGTGCTTATTTCATTCAGAGAACTGATTTAATGTGAAACCCTCTTATTTTAAATAAGGCTTAAAGCTTCATCTTGTTTATCATCCCAAACCATCTTCAGCAACAGCTGGAAATTCTGAAAGTGAAAGCGCATTTGCAGAACTTTTGTTTCCACATCCTCTAATCCAGTTCTAGGCAAAACTCAGAAAGTCTGCACCTCTACATGAGCACCCATTTGTAACACTCAATTCACATTGCCAATACCATGGCATATTTAAAAGAAATAAAACACTTGCCTGTTTTTCTTAGTGTTTCTTATAATTTCAAACCTCAAACACGTTATGATGCCTTGATGTACAAACGAAGCATCTCAAATCTGCAGCTAAAGTGCAAATGTTGTCATTTGGGAGTGACAAAAGGGACGAAAATAAGTGAAACCTTTGCAGAACTTCAGTGACTCCATGAAATAAATCCATCCCCTATCACTGGGTAACTTTAGGGGGATTGGAGCATCATGAAGTCAGTGCAAGAACTTTGTTTTAGACATAATACCTGCTAGAAAGGAACTAAATATTCTATTTCTTCCCTCATCCTGAAGGGAATGAGACCCTCTGCTGTGGCCTCTTCAAAATTTCTCCCCGAATATGGTCCTGAATAAGTTTAGAGATAAACTCTGAGTAAATAAAGGAACCTTTTGCCCTCATGTACTTCTGTACTTGCTTATCTATAGATTTCTCTGGGTGTAACTGAAAATAAAATTTGGGTTTCTCAATTTTTTTTTTTTTTTACATTCATAGGTAGGATTAAAAATCAATTTAGCAACGTACCACATAATAACATGCTTCCTTAAAAGCTTAAAAGCTGAGATTCAGCATAAAATACTGTAGCTGAAATACCACTGTAGGGAACAGCAACTCCAAGGAAAACACACTCGAGATGAAAGGATAAACTCTCAGTTTTATTTACTGTAGACATAAAAAGTCAGGACCTAAACCTATCATGAGGAAATATGTACATTATGAAAGGCAGTAAATAGAAGTGGCTGCATTTTTCCACGAGCCCCCATATTAGATAGCACCACAAAGCACCAGGTCCAGGTAGTAAAACCTGTTTTTCTGACCACCCCTACTAGAAGATCTTGGTGTGAGTGTTAAAGCCTGTAATTAACATTTTTCTTTCCATAGTTCCCTTTTTTTGGTGGAACAACCTGAGTCTTTTGGTAGCCTGACATCTCTCTCACAGCACCATGGTCGAGCACTTAGTTCCCAGCAATATCCAAATATTCCCCCAGCACAGGGAGTGAAAATGTCCATCGGTCTGTACACAGATGGCAACTTCAAACTTCAAAATTGCTGCTACCCGGCCACAAATAGTAACAGCAGTTGCACAACCTCTCTGTTCAATAAATCTAAACAAACACACAAGTACTATGGACTTCTCGTGCAACATCATAACATAAAAATCCCATTTTATGCAACGCGGTGTAATCACGGATTGTGTAAAAAGTTTAAGACGAGCTCATAACTCTGGGCAGGACTGCTTTGTGCAAATATGAAATTCTCTGCAGAGCAAATGCTGGAACTGGGCGGAAAAACACAAGATGCAAGAAGAAAACTTCCACTGCCTTGCCTGATCCTGTAAATATTCCATACAGCTGAAGGTGTTTGGATGCAAATCACACATTTAGAATTTTATACACACAGGTGAGCCAGAGGAATTGGAGCCATTAAAAAAATTGGAGGATTCTGGCAAAAGGGAATCTAAAATATGTCACAATCCGATCTGTGATAAAGAGGAAAGACATCAATCCCCATGGAGCTCATGAAATTCCAACAGCCCCTAAAGCAGCACGAAGTAGACTATTTTATAATGGCATAATAATAGCTGTTAGAAGACCAAAAGTAGAATTCATGGCTAATTTGAAGTCTAGAAATAAACTAACACCAACTGCAAAGTCTGCACCAAAACGTTGGCGTTTCATTTGGGGTTGAAACACGTTAAGAAATTGATCACACACAAGGCAGATAAATATACTCCTCCTGTTACACTGGCATTTCTTACAAGTTTTAAAGAAAAACATGTAGGACTTCAGCTATAATACATACTCATGGTTATTTAGTTTCAGGCATTTGGTCTCACAGAGCAAGCAGCAATTCCTTTAGAGCCAGACCCTCAATTTTGAGCATAAGAAACCCACAGCCAGGCAGGAATTCAGCAGTAATTGCATGGAAGCAAACTGCACAGAGGACTAAACTTTTATCACTGCAAACCTGATCCTGCTGAAACAGCTCATCCACCGCTGACCTCAAGGAAGCTGGGATTTAATTTCTTTTTTTTTTTTTTTTTTTTAAGATTCTATGCATCTTCCACTAAACCACGAAGTTCCTTTGCTAGAGTGGAGTATTCTGTATTTTCTGTTGGGATATTACCTAATATTTATTATCCAGTGTTATCAGAAATTACAGGGAGCCTTTCAGCACTGCTGAGATGAATAGGGAGCCATTCCTAACACGGGGTTAATCCCTTTCCCCTCCACACACACATCCCCTATAAGCATGTCCAGCAGCACACCCCACGGTCACCCCAACAGCCACGCAATGCTGGCCGTGGCACCCCCAGAGCTGCGGCAGCTTTGTGTTCTGTAAATTGCTAATTATCAACCAGCAGAGTAGACTTTGGGATTCAGAGACTTGAATTCATAGACTTTGTCCTGAATGTGCATGGCATGGAGGAGATCTGCTTAGTCATGAGGAAAGGGGGTGGCTTATGCAAGTCCACAGAGCATCTCCTGCTAGTCCATTCCAGAAATTCACAGCCTGGATTTGGAGGTTCCTGATCCTCCCCTGTCTAAGGGGAAAAGTTTTCCTATTTCCAGGGAAACTGCCAACTCAAGAGAAGAGGACACTGCATAGGAGTTGAGGAGGGTTTTTTTGCTGCAAATTTGGGGATTTACCACACGAATCCCTAACTTCCTGTCATAATGCTTAGAATAACTAGAATAATGATTAGAATGACCACTGCCAGCATCATTCACTCTTGCAAGCAAAAATGGACACACTGACATTTCAAATTTCATTTTCTGCCTCAGTCTCCCCTCCTACATTGTTTCTCCATTGCAAATGGGGAACTCTTTGCATTCCCATGTCCTAGATCACACAGTATTGAGGACACGGGCAATTATTTCATTTGAGTAAGAAGATGGCCCCAGTCTTGACTAAACTACTTGGTACTACTGCAACACAGGTAATTAAAAAATATCTATATAGTTCATGTATCATGAATTTTAATTGGAGAATGATGTCATTGTTTAGTTCAATTCTATAGAGTGGTTTATGAGAGGGCAAACAGGCCAAATAATATAATGGAAGGTGTGGGTGGAGTGGGAGAAAAATGTGAACATCATCAAATTGACTTCAGTTCTATAAAAGTTTCCGGATGGGAAGACTGCAGAATAGGCCTTGCTTTATTTTCTTTTTTTCCCCCTCCCTCTAAATTTAAAGAGCAAAATTCTATGACAGATTTATTATAATTTGCCCTGCAGTGTGAGAAGAGCTGACAACTTTGTAGCGGGAAGAAGAGGAAAGTCCAGGTTGCAGCAGAAGAGCTGATGCTGAAGCAGAAACTCAATGTTTCCTATGGTTGCCACATTTATTTTCTTCTTCCTATTTCCTTATACCTGCAAGACCTGGGAGTATCCCAAGCCCACTCACCACAGGGCTGAGTACCAGGGTGATAATTTGCTCAGCACCAGCATTTTCTGCATTGCCCCTGGAACCTGAAAGCAGCACCACTGGAAAAAGGTGGACTACTCTACATTTAAAACAAAGCACAGCTGAAAAGAAACCTCCCTGGGCTCTTACCTCTGTGAAAAATAAAAAGTGGAGGGGGGAAGAGACAAAAGAAATATAAAAGGTTTATCATTTAATGTGGGAATCAATTGATGTCTCATATTCCTGAGAATCTGAAGACAAATCTTACGGCTCTTTCATTTTTCTATTCTGCCTTGGAAAAACCTCCACAGGGGAAAAAGTCGGGGGCAAGGAGGAGACACTTTTTCCCAAGTACTCTGTAAGTGAAGCCCTTCAAACTGACCTGTTAATGGGAACCCCCAAGTTCTGTTTGTGGCACGAGTAGTAGGACTTGTGTACAACGATTTTCTCTTGCTTTGGATTATTTCTAACTATTTCTCTTGTTAGTTCACAAAAACTGAACTGACACACAAAGAGCATTTGGCATAAAGTACCTTGAAAACCAGATCCTGCTGTTAAAAAACTACACACCATTATGGAAATGCAGAGTGAAATAATTAGCACTTATCATCTAATGTCACGCTGGATTTAATAAACCTATTAGTGATTAAAAAATGAAATCAGTAGCAATAACTAATGGAAAGTGTTGTAGCCATGACTTCAAAGAACTTTGCATGGAGAATTTGTAACTGTAGGATGATTCCTCTTGAGTAACTGCACTGGAAACTTTTACTGCGTGACAGAGAAGGACATGGGAAGAACCCTCGTGAAAAAGCTTGTAAAATAAACTCATATTCTGAATATCAAACGTGCACAATTAGTGATTCACAATTAGGCTACTAAAAAGGGCTAGGAAAAATATTTAACTCCACTCTGAACAGATTACATATAAAAAATACCTGAAGAGGGCCTCACCAATCAAGGTGAAACAAAGTATTAAGTTCACTTCTCATTATTTAGTCCAGCTTTGTACAAGACAGAGTTTTCATTCTACTTTTAAATTTTTCTCATTTTTATAATAAAATTGTTTTCAAAATTCATTTTATTAGCCATTACTCTAAGTAGGAAATCACACTGAAAGTAATTGAAACAAGTGCCCAAATTTATTTCATTGACTTAGAAATGGACTTATGGTTATTCAAAAAAGTCCACAGAAGAGCCAGACTGAGAAGCACTGTTGATACTGGGTGCCTTTATCAGTCCCATAAGGAAGGTTAAAAGGCATAGTTTTAACATTCTTCAATCAAATTCTAATATTTCAGAATTCATTTCTTGAAATACAAATTTATATCAGGGGAAAAAAAGTGATTTGTATATTCCATATTTTAATGGAAGCTTCATTGAATGCTGATATTAAATATATTGTATTATCTGGGAATTTGGAACGGAGGCATTTCTAAGAAGCGCAGACCATCTTCAGAATGTTTAGAAATCTGAATCTCTGAACCCCTGAACTCACTAATGAGCGAGATATTTTACAAAACCGATGCCTAAGAACATTCCAATTCAAAAGCTGTCTGTGTAAAAATGCCTTTATATTATATTTCTGATTGGTTATCATTCAAAGTCAGTGCCAACTATTTTTTTTTTCAGCTCTCTCTCCCCTTGACAAGCCCATGCTTATATTGTGCCACATGCCTTAACACACTGCTAGCACTGATTTCTTGTAATCTCATAATTAAATCTCTGAGCAATTTTTGCAGCTTTTTTTTTTTTTTGTGACAGCCAAAGTGAAAAATGTTGTCAAATATATCGCTTGGTGCACTAAATTCTGATATTAACGAGAGCACACTATGAGAAACTTCTTTTCAAAGGAGAGCACTCAGTATCATATGTTGCAGTCGCTTGGTGTACACTGGGAATTTTTAGTTAACTAGTAACAAATCATAGTAACCTTTTAAAAGGTAAATTACTTATTAAATGATGGACTAATTGCTACCAGAAAATAGATATTTTAAAATGGAACATTATAATCGTGTTCTTCAGCAAAATCCTGTTCAAAGATGGGGCAGCGAGTCACAAATACAAATCCAACCCAACCCCCTGGTTATTTCAAGGAGAATGATAACTGATCCATCTGATTTAAAGGCACCTAAACTCCACAGGACATCCAGAAATTGATAACTGCCTCGGCTTTTAATCACGATAAATACCAGCCTTACATCACTGATATTAATGAACGCATCCCTGTTAAGTCAGCATAGCACCGTCGTGTGTACACAGGGCCACAAAGTTACAACACCACAGGAACTTGCACTCTCTAAGCTGCAGAATACCCCGGGGAGAAATGACACCAGGAAGATTACAAAACGCTCCTGCGAACCTGAGGCATGCCATCAAGACACAATATATTTCAACATAGCATCTCAGTTGTTGCAGGCTGGGAGAGAGAGGCTCCCCGACTTTCTGCGATTGGGAAATTGAACAAAAAAAAAGAACCAAAAAAAACCACCAAAAAACAAACCAAGAAGAAGAAGAAGAGCTGTTCATTCATTACGAGTGCACAGCCAGGTGAGCCCAGCACGGCTCTCCCCAAGGGCGGCAGGAATGGTCGGCGCGCAGCGGATCCACCCATCCATCCGCGCTCCCCATCACCTCCAGGTCTGCGGGGCGGGACGTCGCCCCTCCGGCCCCGAGCATCCTGCGCTGCCGGAGCCGGTGCAGCACCATGGACACAGCGCTCGGGCTGCCCCGGCCGGAGCGCCGGGACCGCACCTGGAGCGGGGCCGGGGAGCTCCGGGCACCGCATCCCGCCCGCACCGCCCGCGGCTCCGCGGCTGCGCTGCCGCCGGGGCTCGGCTCTGCCCGCTCCGCGGAGCCGCCGGCCCGGCCCGG
>VXBN01010263.1:295946-352974 GCA_013397395.1 Sinosuthora webbiana
GAAAAAAAAAACAAAACCAAAAAACCAAAAAAACCCCACCAAATAAACAAACCAAAACCCCCCCAAAAAACTCACCCACAAATAAAAATTAAAAAAAAAATAAAAACAAAACCTCAGTTCTAGCAAAATGTTAAGCTGGATTTTAAAGTGGCTATGGCATTAATGTGAATTACATTTTCAAGAGATCTGAGGGAAATGGGAGATCAATGCATTGCTTGTTTTACTTCAGAAACTCCCCAGTTTAAAAAGTAATTGATATTCCTTCTTCCACACCCTCCTGCCATAATTATGTAAAGAATCTGGATTATGGTTCCGACTCGATTTAACTGTTTTATAATAAGTCACAAGCACACCTTGCCTACTTGATGATATTCCTTTAAGGTTGTGCCAGTCTTTCCATTATTAAATCATGTTTAGTGTTATGTACTGGTGGCTTAAAAAAAAAATAAATTCATTTCAAGCTTGAACTTGCCATGCATTCTCAGTTAGCCATTTGTGTGAGGGAGCACAAACCCATCACTGTGAACAGCTCAGCACTCTGGTTTTCAGCTTAATGGAAATATTGGCCTTTTTAAAATGTTCATTCATGAGGCCTTTAGTGGGTTAATTGGGGGAATAAGCTTAAAAATGAGGGAGAACTGTGTTTTGTGAATATAAACCATGTGCTGCCCCTATTATAAGTCTGAGCCACTCATAGGAAATCTGACTTTTGGGTTGATCTGTAAGTTTTAAATAGGAAAATTCAGATACAAATACAGGTCCAGGAGCCCCAGTTACCTCCTCTCCCATTGTGGACTCGTTGATTTATCTGAACCTCAGAACTGGATGAGAATTGAAGAAATTTATGTCTTTTTGTAGCATTTTGAGGTAGAGATTTTCCATGCATATCACCCTTATCCTGCAGGAAGACACAGAGATTTTGCCCCTCAGCACCACTGACCAGTCCATAGGAATGTTTTGGGGGAAAAAAAAAAAAGCTCTGTGTTTTGTAGAACAAGGTAAAACTTTTTAATAGTGGAATTCGTGTTCCAGCAGAGTTAAACATTAAAAGTTTAAGTCCTTTATGTGCCACTAGGTTGAGTGCTGAGTTTTTTGCATGATGTGCTGAAGGTCTGAAAAAAAAGTGACTTGAAATATCTCCACCTCAAGAGGATGCAGGAAAATACCTCTGAAAGAGGAGAGCAAAAATCCTCTTCTGGCTTTGGCCTGAGGAACAAGTGTCCAGTGGTTTAACCATTCCCCAGGATGCTGCTGCTGCCTCTGCCAACACCCATTTTTGTGTCCTCAGTCCAAAAACTGACCTGCTCTGTGTTTTTGGACATAATTAGATTTTAGCTCCCATTTGTCAGAACTGAATTCAAATTGAAGTCAGCCTTTTTTATTCAGTCAGCTTTTATTATCTGCTATTTGTAAAGAGAACTGAGGCCAATTAAGCCTCCAGTTTGCTGGGTTTTCTTTTCATTTTAGGGGTTTTGTTTGTTTGTCTGGGTTGAGGCTTTTCTTTTTTGGCCGGGGGGAAGATTTTTTTGGGGTTGATTTTTTTGGTTTTCGTTTTGGGTTTTTTTTTTTGGTTGTTGTTGTTGCTTGTTTGGTTTTTTTTTAAACCAATTTTAGGCTCTTCCTGTAGTCAGAGAGGGGTAGGCTGAGAAATGCATCCTAAAAGCCCCTTGGTGGGGACATTTAGTGTAGCTGTGTGTTGTGGACTCCCATCCCATCCAAGCTCTCAGCCCAGCTGCATCCTGTGCTCACATTTAATGCTCTGTGGGGTTGCCAAGTGGTCTCCTCTCCAAAGACTTCCTAGGCTGGGCTCTGCTATCTCCCAGATCAGGGAGACAGATTCTGATGTGGCTGGAGACTCTAGACAGTTAAATTCACACAAATCCACTGAAGGCAGCTTGCTTTCCAGAAGTTGCTGAGGGCGAGATTTGGCTTTTTGCAGTTTGAGGGTGGGCTGTTTAACCTGAGCAAGTTTCAGCTTGTTCAATTGTAATTGAACAATGTATTTTCCCCCTGCTCGCTGTGTTCCTCCCAAGAGATGCTTGCACCTCCTTGCTGCATGAAAGGATGCCTGTATTTAATGTGCATATTAAATTAGTCTGTAAATTCTCACATAATTTTACATTTAAAAGTCCCACTTGAGGTGTGTGTGTGTGTATATAATTTTGCTAGGTGCAGGTATAGAAATAAACCAGTCTTTGCTCTTCCCTTTTGTACCTCCTCAAGACATGTAATCTACAAAGCAGGAGAATTGCATGATCAAATGTGCCAGAGTGGAATGCATAATTATTCCAGAGGAGGGTAAGTCAGTTCAGAACTTGTACTGACATTCTTAAGGGCAGCAGGGAGTCTTCTTGCCATGAAATTACATCAGCTCCTGTGGCCCAGAGTCAACACAAATGCTTTCCCTTTCTAGTAAAAAAGGTGTGAAAAATGCTAATGCCTTCAGAAATGTACCTTAGAACCAAGGTGAGGAAAGGAATCTTTACTGGAGTGTGGAGTTCACCTGGAAGTGAACCCAGGTGTGGGGGGAGAAGGGATCGAGACATTCCGAAAGGACCATCTCAGCTTTTCCAGTGGATTCAGTCATGACTTGCAAACGGACAAAACCCATCTGAATAAGAAAAAGAAATGCTTCCTTGATCCTAGTTCAGAGACATTCCCACAGCAGGTGGGGCAGAGGCCTTTAAATTACAGGTCTCCTGCATCCACCCAAATTTGTTACGGCTCCGTCAGGTGACAAGCAAACCCCGCTGGATGCAGACAGCAACTCCCGTCTTCAGGGGCGTTCAAAGATGAAGGCTTGGCTGGGATTGTGTGGTAACAACAACAGAGGTGGAATCCATTCCACGTGGAAACACTTCCCCCAGTTCCCCAGGAGCTTGGAGGTGAAGCCTGCAGCCCTCACTGCCAGTGAATTCATTGGAATTTATTGTCACCAGGACAAACACGACTCAGCACAGCTCCAAATTACCAGCACTGCTAGGTAGCAATTAGCCCTGGTTCAGCTGGTGGGTAGGGAGTGACTAATTTCCATTTCCCCACGAGCAGAGGGGAGGAAAGGAACATTTCCTTTCTCTTGAGCTAAAAAATCTGGCCCTGGGAGCTGTTTGGTGGATCTATTGTGTGAGGCAAATCTCCCGTGGACTGGGAGCTGATGTGTCACCCTGGCAGCACCGTTTGTTTGCACGCTGAATTCCAGTGGCAGGGTTTTCTTGGCACATCCTGCCTCTTACTGCACGAGGCCGCTGCAGTTTGGGACCGAAAGTAAAAAATAGTTACATGTGGGGAAAATGCCGCCCAAAGATTCCCCGAGCTCGTTGCACTTGGGGTGCAAAGCAAGGAAAGTGGGGGAAAAGGAGTTGGGCTTGAAGCAGCCCAAAGTCTGAGGTATTCAGTGATGAACAGTCAGGATAGAAATCTCCTGTTTAAATCTCCTGTTTAAAGGGCCCCTCGGGAGGATTTCCATCATCCCCAGCTGCAGGGAGGTGTACAGCAGCCCTGGCAGAGGGGGTGGCTCTCAGCTCCTGCCCTCAGAGCGAGGATGCTTTGGCCCCTCTGCCTTCTTGGTGTGTTAAAACCACTCTTTTTCAGGATTTCAGGGGAGGAGGCATTTTAGGAGAGAGGCTGTGAGATGGTCATTTTGTCACAGCAGGTGTGAATTCAGTAAATGTTTCCTCTCACATCATGCTTACCTGGAAAAACTTTGCCCGTTACCTCCAGTTCCCACCAAAGGAGCCTTTGGTGGCAGAATTTGCTGTGAAATACCTGAGGGGCAGAGGAAAAGAAACATCAGCATCTTGCTTTTCCTTAACCACATGAATTTTTTTGGGGATCACCTTGACTGCTCTGACTGACAGGAAAATGAAACCCCCTCTTTAGGGGGGGCACACCAGTGAAGCCCAGCTCTTGTTAATTTTAATTTCAGTACTATCCAGTTTCTTCAGCACTGCAGGCATTCTGTGAGTGATGGAGCAGATCCAGCTGGCTAATTCTGAGTCCTTTCACACCATCACCTCTGAAAAGTGTCTGTCACTCAAACATTTGTAACAGACTGCTGAGAGGTTGCTCCCAGAAGAAAAAATAGTTAAATACCAGCCCACATGCTCTCCTTGTTTCTTTTCTTTCTCTTCTGGAGAGACAACAGTTCTTTTGTATTGCCAGTGTAGGTGCTTTATAAATCTCCATGATTTTTTTTTACCAAAAAATCATTCCTAGTGAAAAAAGCAAGAGAAGAACATGAGCAGCTTTAATTTTTTACTACTTACTGTAACTGCCTTCATGGTGTTGGGAAGTACAGGTCAGTGCAAGGCAATAAAACAACTCAAAATCTTCTCTTTGGGTAAAAAAAAATGGTTATTCCTCAGAAGTTACAAAGCCTTGAAGGAGAATTTGTCCTGGGAAACTCAAGTGTTGGATAATGTGATGTGGATCAGTCTTTAAACACCACATCCACCCTTGGAAGTGCTGAGCAATGCCACTGCTAAAAGAACTTAAAACTTCAGGCGCAATAAAAACCCACAAATTCTGTTCATTTTATTTTGCTTTGTTTAAATTGATCCCCTCTCTAATTTTTTGTGTTGTAATTTGTGGTTAAAAAACACCCAAACCTGTCTCTCCTGGGCTATCTTAGTGTGAAACAGGGGATGCTGTTCCTGTTGTTCTTCTTGGCTTCTTTGAAATTTAAAGAACTGACTTGACACTTAAGATATTATTTGAATTCTTTCTCCTTTTTTTTTTTTTCTTTTAAAGTTTAATTTTATTATCTTTCTTAGTCTTGAGTTAATTTTTGAGCTGCAATAATTTAGCTAGGGAGGAGTAAATCACTGTTTCATGGAAGTTGATGTAAAGTATCATCTCAAGGTGGAATGCTCTTGCTCAAAAAAGGGGGGAAATTAGAGAAACTGTAAGGATTTTACAAATTTGGCTGCTAATTTGAATATCTGAATATGCATTTGGGAAACTAATCACTAATTTTAGGTACCTAATTTGAATCTTTTGATGGGAGAATTAAAAAAAAAAAAAAACCCTTAAAATTTTATTGCTTGTTTTGAGGCGCCTGTCTGAGAAAAAGCATTTCCTTGTTGGGACAGGTACTGTCACTCAGAACTTCAATCCATTTGTGGTGACACGTGTGACAGGTTCGATGATCTCTCTTAAATTTCTCTGAGTCCAAAATCACTTCCAGCTACTTTTGATATGGAAAAATAATCTCTGCTAAGGACCAAAATCTGCAAATGGTTCTTCGTTTGCAGCGCTGCCTTGCTGAACAGCTTTGCTCTGCCAGGGGAGCAGAAGGGCAGAGCACAATTAAATTGAGTCCATGCTGGAGGAGTGACCAGGGACAGCACCCAGGGAATGGCTGGAGAGGTTCAGGATGGATATTAGGAAAGAATTTCCCCCCAGAGGGTGCTGGGCACTGCCCAGGCTCCCCAGGGAATTGTGACATTCCCAAGGCTGCCAGAGCTCCAGGAGTGTTTGGACACTGCTCCAGGGATGGACAGGGTGGGATTTTTGGGGTGTCTGTGGAGGCACAAGGATTGCACTGGGTGATCCTGTGGGTCCCTTGCAGCTCAGGATGTTCTGGGGTTCTGTGCACAAAGGATGAGACAGCTGAGAGCCCAGACAGAAAAGGAAACTCAGTCCTTTGGGATGCCTCTCACAGATCCCACCTCACGCCGTGGATCCTGGTCACTGACACATCCAGCCCCCTGCACTCCTGCTGGAAGCTGCTGTTGATGAACAAAAGGAAATTTATTTGTAGTGTCCAGCCAAAGAGCCCTGGCAGTGCCCAGACAACTGCAGTGCCTTCCCCAATTTCATAACAAGGATCTTCCCTGTCCGTGATCCGTCCGTGGAGCCAGCGCTGGCTCGGAGAAGAGGCTTTGTTTTTGTGAGGTAGGAAGTATGGAAAGAACACACCGTGTTTACAAAGTACCTCAGCACTATTTTGACTAATTTTTGCTGGAGAGTTAGTGGTTGTTTCAAAGCTGGATTAGTCACTTTGACCATAATTATGATCTCTTGAAATCTGCTTCAGCGTTTCAGCTTGGCTTCAGGCCTAATGGTCAGAAAACGGCCCCATCTCAATCTCAAGACTAAACTTGATTAGTGGCTCATAGCTTTTATTGTAGCTTTATTTATCTTGTAGCTTTCTTGCAGCTTTTCCTGATTTTGATGTGAGAGATGAACAAAGACAGAGTGCTGAGCATAGAAATCTGTGGCACCGTGAGCTGCCTGTGCATGGAAAGGTGCAAGTGAAGAACAGAACAGAGGTCCTGGGCTGGGGCTGGCAGAGATGAGCCCCCACAGACACCCAAATCCCCACGGGAGTGGAAATTCCCTGCACAGCATCCCATGGGATAACTGGCTGCTCAGACCTCGCACACCGAGCCGAACCACAACCCCTTCGAGAAGTGAGACAAGACAACCCGAGCTCGAGCAGCCCTCCGTAAAAACTCCTGCTTTTCCCCCTGATTCCGCTCAGGAGGTGTGCTACAGATTGAAATGCCTTAGCCAAGAGGCAGAGCCCGGGGAGGGGAGCGTGCAGCAGCTTGTGTGTGACACTCCTTGGCAGGCTGGCACTGCGGCGTGTTCTGCACTCTGTGTGGGAGGAAACACCAGGCACCTCGGATTGCATCATCCCCACGGCTTTTTTTTTTTTTTTTTTTCCTCCCCTTTCTTTCTTTTTTGTCTTCCAGATGGTAAAACAAAGGCTGTAGTGAAACCCGTTTTCTCCCAGGAAGAGGTGGGAGGGAATTTTTATATGAGCAAGAAACTTTGCCTGGAGTCGAAATCTGGGGCCTGGACTAATGAAGTACCTGTAATTCATATTGTACTAAATATTGCTGAAACCAGGCATGTACTAATCATGAACCGTGCCAAACTATGCATAATTACTATGCTTTCTCTGTAGCAGTAATTAATTTGCGTTAGCAACTTTGATTAATCTTTCTAATCTAAAAGTAAAGTGCTTCTCAGACATGAAAGGCTCTCCAAGTGCTCAAGGTTGTTGTTGCAGCCTCGTGGAGGGTGTTTCAATCCAGTGGGGGGCAGGAAGGGGACAAAGCTTAAAAAAAAATCCAAGTCTAACTGATATTTATGAGCTAATAACTAATAAAAATAGTTAGAGAATTCTGTTTGGCCACAGAATTCATCAGCTAAGCCACTGGCTTCTGTCCACAGTGGAAGTGAAAAATTCTTTCCTCCTGAAAGAGAAGAGAATTGTCAGTCAGAGAGTTTCTCCAAGGGCTGTTCCAGGGATGAGGGGCTGGGATTCCATCTCACACAGGGCAGTGAGTGCGAACTCACCCAGAATTTCATTCTGGTCTTAACCTAAGGCTTTGTTCTAGGCTGGGTTCAGCTCTGGTCCCAGTTGTTGTGGTCAGTCCCACAAAGGCCAGCTGTACTTCCAGGGGGACCTGGAGCTGCCAGTTTCCAGGAGAAACGTGTGCTGAGCTCATGGAGTGATCCTGCTGCCAGACAGAGGCCCCAGGTGCTCCTGTGTGAGCTCAGCTCTGACACCCCTGCACGTTAATTTTCCACAGCTCACCGCCAGCCTCCCCCCAGGCTCTGCACCCGGAGGGATCCTGCTGAAGGATTTGTGTCATCAAAAGGTGCTTCTGATTTACCCGGGCTCCACAAGCCACCACATCTCCAGGAGCTAAAATTTCCGAGGCAAACAGAGGTGTCTCTACAAACCCACTACAAATCCAAGTGGGTTTTGAGGTGACCACGGTGTTGCTCTTTCTCTGCCTCAACCATGTTAATATTATTTTTTTCTTCTTGTTTCCTCTGTTAGCACTGCTTCATAGCAAGGACTGCACGCAATTCATGATAAGAGATTCAGAATGACATGAAAATCATTTGGAAATGGATAGTCTAGAGCTTACTAACAAGCTTCAGTTTGATTCTTGTAACTTTTGTTAAAAACTGCTGCTACTGCCTCAAAGTCTGGGGTCAATTCTGTTTGCACAAGTCAGAGAAATATTTTTAAAACACACAACTCAGTAGAAAATGTAGATGTGATTCCTAGAATTTGTAGATGTTTTTTTATAATGCTGATTCAACAAAGGAATTCATTGTGATAGTTTATTTTCTTACAGCTGTAGTTTTTGTCCAAATATTTTATAATCATAAAGCTACCCTCTTGATTTCAGTCAAAATAGACAATATATATTGATGTCGAAACAAGCTTTGTAGAAGACATTTTTTTTAAATCAGGCATGGGACTTTACATTTATTAGGAGGTGTTCACAAAAATAAGGGTAACATCATGCATATTCTTTGCAACTAAACCCAGTTATGGTTACAGTCTGGAAATAAATTCTTTAAATAGACATATGGAGATACAGTAGTACATATACACTCTATTTATGACATTTAGTGTACTGATAACTCCCAGCAATACATCAGAAGTCCACAACCAGCTGATGGAAGGATTGGATAAGGAGGAAGAAACTGCTTCAATTTCTCACATTATTTACGTGGCTTGACAAGAAATGTCAGTGTGAATGGCCTCCTGAACCTGGGAGGCAAGAACAAGTCAAGACTATACTTCTGCAGTACAAAACATTTACACACGAAATACACATGCATTGCAACGCATTGGAAATGGGCAAAGCCAGGAGGAACCCATTCCTCAATGCTTTATTAACACAATTCTACAAAGGAGTCTCAAATAGGATTATATGCTTCAGTCACAGTAAGGCCACAAAATTACAATGGATAAGGACCTTAGAATCGGACATTCTGTGGGAGCAATGGAACCCTTCCTTCTTTCCAGACGATTTTTTATTTTTCACGTGTTCCTGGACGGGATCTCCCTCACCAAAGTCCTCCTGCCATTTCTTTGTGTTTCTGCAGGTTTAACATATTGCTTGGTACAACAGTGAGCACAGTAGAGAAGGGTGCTGGCACGGGGAGAGGACAAAACCTATGGGACATTCACGGCGGTGTCAGAGACTCTATCGGGTGGGCACGAAGCTGCTAATCAGAAAACAGGCTGGCAAAGGATTTCCTCAGGTTCCGGATGGTCTCGGCTTTGGCCTCGTCCTCGTTCACGGACGACCTGAAGAAGGAGGACTCTGTGAAGCTGAAGGCGTTGGTCAGGGACTGCGACTTGCTGCAAGACACAAACACAACGAGTTCTGCATGGTCACGCCGTGCCCCAGCCTCCCCCTGCCCCCAGCACCTGGATCATGGGTGAGAAGAGGGGAAATTGTCCCTGAGACTGGGCAAAAATGGGCTTTCACCACCAGCAGTAGTTATGTCTCACACAATTCTGTACCCCTGCCTCGAGAGGAAGACTTGAGGAGAATATTTCTTTCAAGGAACACACCGATGTTTTGTTTGCTTTCTGTGGATCTGAATTGGATGATGAAAATCAGAGCCTTGAGGAAAATGTGGGCCTGGCTACTAAATCCAAATCACAACTCAACAGGGATGATTAATAATTGTGTTTTGGTGAGGCTGCAAACAGTTGTGAGCAGAGAAAAATCAGGTATTTTACAAGAGTTTGAATCCTAAATTGTAACGTGCTCTCCCCCAGTCCAGATGTGTTGAACATTAGATCCTTAATAGAGGCTTAAAGACATTTTATATCCTTAAAAAAATGCCTCAAATCAAAAATAGTTTTTCTTTTCTATAGGCAGTGCCTGGCAATGGTACTCTGTTCTTAGTGCTATCATGTAATTCCTGTGCAAGTTCCCATAAGCATGAAAAACATTGCAAGGAAAACAAGAAGGAAACCAGCTAAAGTTTAAAACTTTAACTCGTGACTTGTCAGGTAAAATAACATCTAAAACATAGGCTTGAACTGAAATAGAACACCTTAATGCGTTACCAGCTTTTTACAAAGACATCCCTACATTGGTAAAAGGAGTTACCTGACTTCATTTTTTATCTCAGTACAATAGATTTCAGTTTTGGCTCCAGTAAAACTGAAGCACTTTCCTTATTCAGATTGTCTCAGACTCCTCATGGTTTGCAGCTTCTCTCCCTCTAAACTAATAATGTACAGCAAACAGTGCTGCAGGCATTTTAGGTTTTTCATAAATTATAGTTGTGCTAATGAGAATAGACTGATAAATGTTTGTTTGTACTCACTGAAAGAGGGAGGGTGGGAAGCAGCACTTGACTTGATTAGTAACACAATAAGTAGCCTAATTAAATATTTATTCACAGATTAATAACATGTACATACAGGTTAGGCAACAGCATGTGGGTGAATACAAAGCATACACATGCAAATAGAGTTAATCCTACAGGCAGGAGATCTGAGCCTTGGTGTGGACTTAAAACTGCTTCTGAAAGTTAGAAAGCTGCTCTTATTATGGCTTGCATCTTAAAAACTTTCATTTCTCCTTTGTTACTTTATTTTAAAGAGAGACTCTTCCATTTCAAGAAGAGAAAAATGAATCTAGACGGGAACAAAAAGCTTAAAGGAGAAAGCTGGGAAGCAGCATGTCACAGAGTCCTCCTGTAACTGTTCTTAGCTGCTTTTCTTCAACCTCAGAAGTTAAGTTTCAAACTATGAACTGATTTCCATCTTGCTTAAGAAAAAAATCCATCTCTTTATTCTCTATCATCTTAAATGATGGATGGATCAATTTGAGGTTTATGACCATAAAACAGAATAAAGAAATACATTGTCCCAGGGAGGCAAGGGAAATGCTGCCCTCTTGGCACAATATTGTCATCCAGCATGTCTTTGGCACTGAGCTGGGCTCAGGGGAGGACCCAGGGTTGTTTCCCACTGGTGTTAGCTCAGGAGTGGGTGGAACAAGGGGATCTGTGTTCCTTGGAGGAAACAAAGACTCCGTGCAGGTCTTTGTACATACCAGACTAAGGAGATGTGTCTGAGATTCTCCTGGCAATGGTTGTGTCGGGGCTGCTGTGCTGGAAAACTGCAAACCTCAGCTGATGCACCCCTGAGGTTTCTGTTGGCTGGGTCTGAGCTCTGAGGGGGGATTTTTCCATATTCCTTACTGGCTGCAGGTAAATCAGTAAGGAATCTTCCAGAAGTGGGACAACCACTTGGGGTTTTTTTTAAGTTTTGTGCAGCCTTCTCTGGGCAGGGCTCGAGCGCTCAGGCAGTGCCTCTGCACAACCACGGGGAGCACAAAGAGCCAATCTGGCAGCCACTGTCCAATGTTATCCAGCCCGGACTGTGCCTTTGGGAACGGGATCTGTTGTCCCAGTGACTGCAAGGTTAAAAGTTGAACCAGATAAGACTTCCCCTTGCAGGGCAGGCTGACAGCACACCCAGCCCGTGAGTCAGTGGCACCAAAAGGAGGAAACAAAGACAAGAAAGATGATGCTTTTTCAGACCTGGCTGGGGCAGGAATTGCACAACCGGCAGATGAAATTTTTGTGCGGCGCTTAGGACAGAACTAATGCTAGCGGCTTCCTCCACTCCATTACCACAGATTAACCTTTTTGACCTGTTTAACCTCGTTTTAAATTCGGCAACAACACCTTCATTTCCCCCCTGGCTGTCAGAACAACCCCCCCAGATCCCAGCCCCGCAAAACCTGTGCCCTAAGGAGAGAAGAAGAACGGATAAAGCGACTCTTACTTAAGCTGCGGATGCGACTGAGGCTTCTGCTGTGGCGCAGGCTGTGGCTCCTGCTGGGGCTGTGGCTGTGGCTCTGCTTCCTTTGATAACCTGGAGCTGGGAGGACCTTGGGCCTGGGGCCGTGGCTGCTGGGTGGTGGGTCCTGGCGGGCGCTGGGGCTGCGAGGCTGCGGGCTTTGCTGCCTGCCCCGCGGGGAACACGCGCTGGGGCTGCAATGGCTCCTGGCTTTGGGATTGCATTCCTTGGGGATGCACTGGGCCCCCTAGGTTTCAGCACAAGAGAAACTTCATCATGTTATCGTTGCAAAGAGGCCTTACTTAGAGTTCATACCCAACAGTTTAAAAGCATCCTCTCCAACGTGATTAACTCTACTCTCGAGGCAAGAGTCTACTCACATGTGCTTGCATGGAGGCAATAGCACTGTTCAAACTCATTAGGAACTTGCTTGGAGCCCCCATGAATCAGCCTTAAAATTGCTAAATAGCATCCAATTTACCCCAGGTAATGACCACAAACCAAATCAATGGAGTTTCACCCAGAATAGTTTTCGCCCAAGTCAAGGAGAGGCTGTGAGGCAACTGAGCACAGTAATAATATCTAATTCAGCAAGACATTCACTATTTTCTGTGTAATTATTGCAGTTTTCTTCCTCCAAAGCCTTAAAACCATTTCTGTAATAGTCCTCTTAGATTCACTCTTACAGCAGTAAAACAATCTCATGCTGAAATTTTCTAGCTAGTTGAAAGTATTTTCCTAAGTTACTTTAACCTCTTAGTGAGATATGTCAAGAACATTACCAGAACCACAAGAGTCACTACTAATGTTTTTACCAGGAAGGCACTTTACTGGCAAACTACAGCGTGAAGTGGGAAACTACAACGTGCAGGAGAGACTCAGGCTGTGAAATCCATGGCTGAAAGATGCTACAGCATCATCCAGTAGGGTTTTTCTGCTTTCTGACTGAAATAACGCTGTGTCAGACATCAGGGCTTGCTGCTTTTATCTCAGCTCCCAGGTCTGACTGGGGTTTGCTGGACTGATGGTTGTTAAAACTGTATTTCAACCCTTGCATATGAAAATGCACTCAGGACACCTGACTTCAGGGGAGAAAGGATGGGATGACATTCTGAGTGTTTGTATAATGCTTCACTCAGGATAAGAGCTGTTGTAAATATCACAGAGCACAACTGAGCTAGACCTTCTGGATATCTGGGCGTTTTTTAGTCTTGCACAGATATTTAGTGCAAGTAAAACACTTAATCTGCTCAGGTCTCCAAAAGCAAACCTTCTTATCTAGATGTACCCCTGCAATACATTAGTTTTTTTTGTTTTTAAATTGCCTTTATAGCAATTTAACTTTCCCCTTACTGCTTGAGTTCCAGTGTGTGTGTGTGTGAGGACAGCACGTGCCAATGCCTCAGTGAGTTTTAGCAGAGTTGTAGCAGTGTGTTGTGGTGTGGAAAGATAAATAGCACGTACTGAATGTTAAGGAATGTGCCTTCATTGTTTATTAATTTGAACCGCTTTTGTAGGAAATATTTGAAGGTGATAACATGGCCTTGCAACATCTTAATAAGGAGCTTTTTCTTATTAGTCTCCTTTCACTCAGTATTGAAAACCAGATAGGTTTCTTTCCCCCACTTGTACGTACAGGCTTGAACGCCAGAAACTTTACACTGAAGACAGATATAACTTTCTTTTATTGCACATTAAGCTGTACAAGAGATTTCACATAAAAGATATACTGCTGTCACATTTCCAGCGTTTGCTCACTTTCTTGCAGCTGGGTTGTACAAAAGGCAACAATCATGAAAGAAACTTTTACCAAAAATAACTCAACAGAACTGAACATTAAGCCTACACTGTAAAACATCTGTTCCCTGTTACCCACAATATTGCACCTAAGCATGCTGACATGCAGAGAGACATCTTGGCTTGTTTCTTGGCTGTGGGATGTAGGAATTGTGTGTGCCCCTGCGAATCCTTCCCAGGGAACAGGCTGGAATCCTGTCTGAGACACCCAGGTCTTCCACACACACACACACAACGCACAAATGTCGTGTGAAAAGCACTTGTGAATACTGGCACTACTCCATGCAAAAAAAAAAAATACCAACTGCTTGAAAGGAAAATCAGTCATCAGATTCAGTTCTCCACCCCAGGGCAGTATGGTTTGTTGTCTTTTAGGGTGTCTGGAGGAAAGGATTTGTGAACCTGATTTCTAGGTGGAATTTCCTTGAAATAGAACAAAACAGCCAATGCCATCGTTGGAATGATCACTGACCCAGACAAATGCTGATCACTAAAGCAAAATATTCATGTAATTTACTGATAGGTAGTAAACAGTAGCACTTACCACAAACATTTAAATAGCTAATAATGCATACCTTAATTCTCATCTCACCAGCCAGCTCGTACAAATAAAAGAAACACTAAGAATGATGAGACTCACTGATAACTTTTTCCAGTGTTTGTAGGGAAAACAGACGTAGAACATCAGGCTGTTTTCCCTTTAAACATAATTGTTTGCACTAAACTAATGGCCACTACTCATCTTTGTACATATCCAAGATGAAAATTACAGTTTCGTGGCTCGCTTGCAACTCAGCTTTCTGGTATGCCAGCAGTGTGCAGCTTGTGATTCTAGGCTAGATTTCTTACCAGAGATTAACTGCCTGCCTGTGGAGCTCTCACAGCATTGCAATGGAAATCTCTCGTGTAAAAATCACAAAGAGTTCACCTACAGAAAATCTAGCAGTGGTCAGGCACCTCAAGTCCTTTTGCATGTTTGGTGTCAAAGCAATTCTTAGAAACCCTCTTAGCGTGGATAACATCGGGACTGCATTTTCTTTACAGCTCTCTGGATACTTGTAGGTGTAAAATAGGAGACCTGAGTTGGTTCAGAAAAACCACTGACAGTTTTTTTTTCTGGCTTGCATTTTCTAACCCAGGATCCTCAGCTGGTTAAAGGTACCTTGGTCTGCCATCCCCTCATTTCTCAGTATTTGCAATGAAATGAGCTCTTACAGGAAGTTTAACAGTCCTTGAGGTACTTCTCACCAAATAACCTGGGATTTAAGTCTTAGGTAAGTATAAGATTTTTTGAAAGTATTTGCATTAGTTTTCATTAAAAATCTCCATAGATTACTAATTCAGAATGACAACAAAAGGTACTACTTAATTGAAATAGGATACATTAAATACTCACACTTTCACTGAGATATTGCACATAGGTGGCCCATTTACATAGCTTTGTAGCTAATAATTTAATGCAGAATTACTAAAAATATGAATACCAGTATGTAAAATAGAAGATATTTTAAATATTCCTCGGGAAGAACTGTATTTTATGGAGTCACCAAAATAGCAGACTTCCACTCGCGTTTAAGTAAAACTCAAAGGTTAATAAACTTTATAAAATTATAACTAAAAAGCCTCACTAGCAAGTCCTAATCTATGACTTTTAAAAATATATCTGGATCACCTACCTATTGGTCATGCACACGCACAGGGAAAAAATAAAGGCTATGAGTACAGTGTGCACACACTCACAGAGTAAGCAAAGGGACGGGGGGGTTTGCACCTCGGGGGGATTTTACTGAACGATATCGAATACTCCAAAAAAATACTGTCTAACCATCCAGGAGGTACAGTGGCACTGGGCTCTAGAGAGAGGCACATTCTTTGTACACTGTTGACAGCAGCCCTGCAATCACAAGTTTTACAGAGGAAGGTTGGAAAGCATTACACGCACAGACAGGAACAAGGAAACAACCAGACGGGAGAGTTGACACTGCATAGAAAAAACACAGTCCAGGTCAGCACTGAAACAATGGCAAATTGAACAAAAACTGGGATGCTTGCATTAGGATTGTTTGTTTCTTTGCTCTCAATTTGCTTTTGCTTTTGTGGTTTTTTCCACTTTTCATTTTTGCTTTAACCCTTGCTTTTGGTCTCAATTATCTAAGTAGCCTGGACTTGTTTTGGTCCTACTGCAACGCCATTACAGTCGAGAATGTACTGTAAACAACCTTGAGGTGGTGGTCGCTGAGGTGGGATTTTGTTTGGCTCTGGCTCCTTTAGTGATCCACTCTGGAAAATACATTTGAAAACAGAAGAGAGAGAGAAAAAAAATAAAATTAGAGTAGCTCGGTTCCAATTTTCCGCTGATTTGTCTTTATTTTCATTAGAGAACTCTTTATTGGTGGGGCTGAACGTATACTTGAAATTTATTCCAGATACCATTTTTTAATTTAGCTGCTGCCTGACATGATATATGAATCCTGGGCTAGTCCAAGGTTGAGCTCTTATAAAAACTCTGTTTTCCCTCTGCAGCATGTGATCAGGATGCAGGCACTGCCTTCCCAACCTTCCCAGTCCTTCCATTTGGGGAAGGACTTTATCCTCAGTTCCCAGCACCATTTTGGGTTTTTTTGTATCTCAATGCCTTTTTTTTTTTTTTTTTTTTTTTTTTTTGGCAGCTTNTTTTTTTTTTTTTTTTTTTAGGACAGACTGAATAGCAAATGGATTTCAACAGATACCTTTGTGTAATTTAAGAAATAATTTATTTTTAACTACGTTCACTTGTATCCAGAAGCGTTTGCACAGCAGGAGTTTTGCCAGTGACAGTTTTCAACTTTGATTTGCTGGCTGTAAGTGGGGAGGGAGGTGGGCTGCTCCAGCTTCACTGTTTTGCTAAGCAAAATGAAAGAAGAAAAGCAAAAACCACAGACAAATAATAAAAATAATTGAAATGACTTCATGCTTCTCCATCTGACATGTTATTAGAAACACATGTAATACTTCACTTTTCAAAACAGGAGGTTGATTTGGCAGCATCCTTTTCACATGGATACTTGTGAAAGGAAAAGATGGGCCTGAACCAAAACCTTGGAACAGAACACCCTCTGGGAACAGGAGGATTTGAATCCAAACTTTGTCACAGGCCCATCTCTGATATTTTGAAACGTTAAAGACATTAAATCATTGGACATAATAGCTTAAGATTGTCTTTTAAGGACCCAGAAATCAAATTGCCATCTGTCAAGAGGGAAAAAAATGCAGTATTTATTAAAGAGCAAATGCAAAATCAATTAAACACGTTTCTTGCAGAGCTTACTGGGGTTTTTTTCTGATAGATTTGTATTTGATCTCGCTCCTAGTGCTTTATTTACAGAATAAATCTTGCTCCTGGTGCTCTGAATTCCTGCCCAGCAATGGCACAACAACTCTCCAGTGATGCAGCTGCTGTAAGTTGCTGTGTCTGCTTTGGCTGCATGAATAAAAGCACTCAGGACAGCTCTAAAACTCCCATTATTCAGCATTACCGACCTGCAGGAGACCAAATGAGGAGTAAAAATGATCCACACAAACTCTGCTCCTTGATTTACCTGACCCACTCACACAGTTCCAGTGAGCATTGCTAAAGGGGTGAGGATAGGTAGAAAATAAGAAAACGTTGTAAGGAAACACAAAGCCACCAGCAAATGTCACAGTGCTTTAGTGTGGGTTGGGTCCTCTGTTTTAGCTTCCCTCCCTGCTCTGGTTTTTCAGAGCCTCGTGCAGGAGCTGCCGCGCTGCCCTGGGTTCAGCATCCAGAGAATTTGTGATATCCACTGTGGAAAACGTGCTCCCTGCAACATCTGCCTTGGCATCAGGAGCTCCTTGGAGACCAGGGCACTCAGCCCAGGGTGCAAAGCTGACAAGCAGCCCTGGAGGAGCAGCTCCTGCCCTGTCCCAGAGCTGGGATGCTCCTGGCACCCCTCGCCCTGCTCCTGGGGCAGTGAGAGCTCTGCGAGGGAAACCACCAAGGCTGGGGCTTCAAGAACTCCAAGAGTTTCTTTCTGGAAGCCCAAAGGTGACTTTGTTAGAAAATATGCACACAGCATATTTTATAATTGCAATTCTCATGATTAGCATGTGATGGCCTCCCTACCCTTCCCACGGGCCACAGCCCGAGCTGGGGCTCTCTGCAGGGGCCAGGGAGGATGTCAGTTGTGGGAAATGGATTTCTAGAGATACTTTAGAGAAATAAAATTATGAAAGATGCGTTGTACTAGGACCCATGAGAGCTAATTTTACATGATTGGCTTTAAGGCATTAGCAGCATTGTATGCCAAAAGCTAACAGGCCAAGAAATGTATATATATGTATATCTATAATCTAGTATATAGTATATAATAGATTATATATTACATAGAATAAAGATATACGATATATAATACATAATATTATATATATATTATAATGTATAGTACTTAGGAAATAGTTTGGCTTCCGATTTTAATAGCATGAATTGTAACATCTGTACTGTCCCACACCTCAGATGAGACTGAAAATGGAATAAAAGTTTTTAAAACACCTCTCAGGAGCCCCGTCTCTGGGTCAGGAAAAAGGAATAATCCCAGAAAGGAATAATCTAACAATGAGTGTTACCCTTTTGCTGCTAAAGCAAGAGGCTATGCAGGTAAAATTTGTGTTTTATTTAGAAACATAAGGTTGGCAGTTTAAATTCACATCTACCTGAATGTCAGAACAACATCTGCAGGGCCTCTGCGTGCCCCGTGCCCCGAGGCTGGAGCAAATCTGCCATTTGTTCCTGCAGAAAAGTCTCAGGTTTTATCACACAACTGCCCTGACTTGACACGACAGCACCAGCCCTTACACAATCTGCATATCTCCCATCTCGCAAAGAGGTGATTTTATCCTAAATGGAGCTTTCAATAAACATTCTAGGAGCTCACTAATCCTTCCCTCAGCTCTCCTGAGAGGTAAGAGCCTTGTGCATTTTCTCTTGAAGGTGTATTTCCCCCTCTCCAGTCACTGAGTGCAGCTGTCCTGATTTTACCACCCACACATCCTTTTTTTTTTTTTTTNTTTTTTTTTTTTTTTTCCACCAGATATCACCTGGTGCTTTCAGGAACCTCACCCACACTCCAGGCCAATCACATGGGTATATTACTTTTGGCTAATTAGCCAACCCACCCAAGCTGACCCAAAAAAATCTAATTAGCATCACATCCCTAATTGAGAAACCTTACTCATGCTTTTTCAATGGTCTGTAGTAATCCAGCCCTTTTCAGGAGCCTTTCTTTCAGACACTCAGAAAACTTGATACTTGATATTAAAGGCAGCCTTTGAACCAGCCTTGTTTGCTGCTCTGAGCCAAGACCTTTAATAAAACCCAGGCTCCTTCTAAAACCCCAGTTGTTGGCAAATGAACTGCAGACTGTTCTTCTCACCTCTGCAAGGTGGTGCCAGAGCAGCTGTGGGAGCTCCTCTCTGAGCAGACCTGTCCTGCACATGGATTCACCCCTCTTGCTGATTTTCTGTTTTTCTTTGCTGCCCAGCCTACAAGTTCACCCTCCTACCACCTTCTGGTAGCACAAACGTGTTTTCCTGTGCCGCAGCTCTGATCTGCAAACGGGCTGAGCTCAAACACTGCAGGGATCAAGGGTTAGATGTAGGATTTGATCATGGGAAATGGCCCTGCACAGGTCTTCATTTGGATGCTCAGGGCTCAAGAGCAAAATCAGTGGCACAGGAGTGTGTTTGGGATGGTTTAGGGCAGGATCAGTGGCACAGGAGTGTGTTTGGGATGGTTTAGGGCAGGATCAGTGGCACAGGAGTGTGTTTGGGATGGTTTAGGGCAGGATCAGTGGCACAGGAGTGTGTTTGGGATGGTTTAGGATTACCTGAGTGAGATGCAGTGGCTGATTGCAGGAGCAGCCCTTTTGGATTTCATTTTTTGGAACACAATTTTCACATCCCACCCAAATTCCCAAGGGGAAGGGGCTGCTGATGTTGACAGGAACATTCTGTAGGGCTGCCTAAAGGAGCTCTCCTACTCAGAGGGGTTTGCTGTTTATATAACTGACCCCCAAAAATACATGAATGCTGCAAATCCACTCCAGGGATTTCTCAGCTCTGGGCAGAACAAGTGAGGATTTAGCTGCATAATGACCTTTAGGAATATTCCTAATTACAGCCAGAGCACAAACCCCACTGCTTATCTAAAATATAAATATCTCTGCATGTCCCTGTGGCACTTCCTTCCTTTCCATGCTCACCTGAAACTGTCTTCTTAGAGTTTTATGGGTAGAACTGGCAGAAAAAGCTGTTTATTCTTCAAATAAGTTCTATTAGAACTTGATGAGGGCATTACTTCTTTTTCTACCTTTATATAAATGCAGATTGGATTCATAAGACATGAATTTTGAACAGTCTGAAGAATGTTGAAATGGGTGGGAGCAATAGCAGCAACTTGGCAGGGAAATAGCCCTTGGGCAAAAGAGATGCTAAACAGAGTCCCAGCAAAAATTGATTTTGATTTGGCTGAGGCTGAAGACTTTGTGAACTGTAGTTGGAGCACGTAGAGTTGTTCTTGGGTCTCGTTTGGTTTTCTTTGTAATGCAAGGACAGGAGCTTTTCCTAGGTATTTCAATATTGGAGGGGAAAGCCATGTTTTTCAGGTCAAGAAGAAGAGGGATCAATCGAGAGTTGCCAAAATACGAGCTGAGTTAGAGCTCATAAAGGAACAGGAATAAATAGTAAAACACTTGAGCAACAGGAGAACTAAGAAAAAAAGTGATTGCTAAGGAGAGAGGTCATTGAGAGAGTTTAAGTGGAGAGTAAATAGTAAATGAATGATTGAAGTGTTACAGATGATGATAAACACAGGAGTAAAGGTAAGATGGCAGGTGGGATAAAAGCTGAAAATGAGATGCAGCTAAAAATGAAACATTCTTCATCTCAGAAATGAAAACCAGCTGACTCACGAGACCCAGAATTCCAGACCAGGTCTCCCTAAAAACTGGCAATGGCCAGGTTACACTGGAGGAGGTAAAGCACTAATACCACATTGAGGGTGAGGAAAAAAACAGTTATTGAACAAAAAATACTGGGAAGGACCTCAGTCTTCATGTTGAAGTTGTGATAAGGAATTCAAAAACTCAGAGCAGCTTTTGTTGTTGCCCCAGCAACTTTCCAAAGAACTGCAAAACCTGTTGGAGTCTTCCCCTGAGTGGGTAGGAAGCAACTGCTCAGAGCAGAAAACAAGCTAAGCAGTGAGATTTTTACTTGGAATAGTATTTTAAAAATGCACTGCAAAGGGCTCTTTTTTAACATTAAAGAGTATTCTAACTTTGATTTTATACACTGTTTTCCATTGCTAGATAACCAATTACTTCCCAGACAATAGCTTCCTCCTTGATTATTTTTACACACAGTCTTAAAAATCATGAAATCACAGGATGCTTTGGGTTGAAAGGGACTTTAAAGATCACTTTTTTCCAACTCCACCTGGGCAGGGATGCTCCCAGCAGGGCAGGTGGCTCCCAGCAGGAACTCAGTGCTGTTCTCATGGACACTCCAGCCTCTTCCCTGAGATACTGGAATAGCTCCAACTCTCAATTTGATGAGTTTTCTAGAGGAATAGGGTGTCAACTTATCAGGGAAAAGGAATTCCTGAGGTACCATCAGTTCTCGAAGCTTCCTGCTTCCTTCCACAGCCAGGCAATCATTGCAATGGACAAAGAAGCTTCTTTTAATTTCTTCTTCAGGTCTTTTATTGCTTGAAGAAATCAGATTTCCACTGGTGCTTTTGGAGCAGGGAACGTTCAAAGCAGCAGCTTTCAGGCAGCTCTTCCCAGGGAAAAGGTTGTTCCCCAGAGGCAGGGAGGGAACGCGGAGTCTGGGATGGCAGCGAGCTCCCCCGTGTGCTGACAGAGCGTGAGGGGACTTCGGAGCAGGGGAAGAGCTCAAAGACGGGGAAAAGCAGGGAAAAGGGTTCAGGAGATCCAGGGGAACCCCCTGTGGCTGCCAAGGTGAATTTCCTCTCACCTTTCCCAGTGCACAGAGGAACCTCCACACTCCCTGTGGACGAGGTGGGGCTGGGCAGTGCCAAAATCCTGCGCTGAGGGTTGAAGTTGTAGGGAAGGTTTGGACCTTCCCTGGGCCCAGGGATTTGGGCTGGTGCTGTGTCTGCTCCTCTAGTTTTAACAAAAAGAAGGTTATTTTTATGACTATTCTGAAATATGGGATGGCAAGTGATCCTTGCATGAACAGGAGGAGCTTCAAGTCTGCAGAATTTCACCTTGAGCCACAGAGATCCATCATCACTGGATCCATTCAGAGCTGAAATCCTTGGAAATGAGATGGTGGAGCAGCCTCAAGCCCAGTCTGAGCATCCCCATTTTGTGTTTTTAGGGTCACAGAGCTGTGGAGTGGGCACAGAAAAGAGGCACTGGGGGAGACACCTGAACTCTCCCAAATAAAACATGAATTTCAGGGCTCTGCCAAGAACCAAACACAAAAACCACTCCCAGCTTCTCTTCTTGCTCCTCCTGGTGCTGCTGCTGCTGCCCTCAGCCACCCACAGGAGCTTTGGGGGCTGCTCTGAGCTCTGAAAAAGTCTCTGTTAGAAGCTGAAAGACCCTGGAGGGGGATTTGGAAGCAGCTGAAGACAAGTTTGCTCTGCTGGCAGCTCCAGAAGTTCATCCCCACATTCTGGAGTTGGAAGTGTGTCTGTGTCTGAGGTGGATTATTTATTTTTTTTTCCTACGGAAAAATCAAGACTAGTTGAAGAGGAGCTGCTTTGGGTTTGGATTCTGCCATCATTTCTCTTGGTGCTTCTCCTTGTTTTAAGATTTTGACACAGGTTTAGCACACGGTGCTCATTGAAAATAAACCGTGGGAGGGATTTCTGGGGAGAGGGGCAGAATTCCCGCCAGTTAAACATGGAGAAAAGCCAAGCCCCTCTGCTTGACAGGGTATTAGGATTTAGGATAGGATTTAAAGGTCAGAGAAATCAAACAGAAAAGTCAAGTGGAGACAAGGAATAATAACAAAATAAAAAGTGGAGAGGAAACACCCACCACGGTGGGGAATGGAAGGGAGACCAAGGAAAAGCCTCCAAAAAAAAGATATTTCTGTTAGGTTCTGTTAAATAAACAAGATCAGAGTGTAAAAATAGATGAAAAGTAAGATAAATTTTTTTAAAAAAATCAAAGGATGTTATATATGATAGCAATTACAGCACTAAGGCAAAACAGGTCCAGCCTGGGCTCTCCTGTCCTGCTTGTGTCTGTGGCAGCTTTTCCCTGTCTGTAACCTTGGGATCACTGCTTCCTTCGCTCTGATTTGGAAAAGGACGGGGTTTGCTCTAGAATGGAATGAGGAGAATTTTTGCAAAAATTTTGCAAGATTTTTCAGAAAAAAACAAAAAAAAAAACCCCAAAAAACCAGCCTGTGGGACCAAAAAGCTGCTTCTCAGAGAAGCCTACCAAGAAGAGACAGGCCACTCCACCGTGGTGGGCTCAGGATTTCTTTAAACCCCAAATATTTTCTTTCTTCTTGAGGGGAGGGACCACGGAGTGTCAGAATTCCCAACACCACCAGTAGATTGTGAGATGATCAGGAGCTCATCTGGCAGGAGTCAATAAAAAGTGAGGAAAAGCATTATTTTGTTGTGGGACTGAAGACAAAACGAGAATATTAATGTCATTATGCTTAAGAGAAATGTGGGAAAATGTCCATTAAGTATAATAACCATTTTGTTTTTCAGTTTTGCCAGAGCTTTGTGGCTTTCTGAATTAAAAATCAGCACTGAGGCTGAAAAACTGCATCCTACAGACAACTGAATTATCCAAATCCTCCTGGGCCTGGAGCCTGACCCTGTCAGAGGCTTTTTCTTTTCCTCTTCTCACTTTGTGAGCAAATTTTTATCTTTTTATCTTTTTTACCTTTTGTTGGCTTTTCTGCAGAAATCATTTCTTTCCCCAGGCACACTGCTGGTGCTATGCATTCAATGTAGAGTACTCAGAAATTTAACAAAAAATAAAAAATCGGGGTACACCCAGAAAACTTCATTTCATTTGGACAAATTTCTGCTGACGTCAATAGAAATTTTGACCAAATAACCCTAAACCTTTAAAATATGACCTTTAGTGTATTTTTCTAGAATCTAGAATCCCTCCAGAAGGGCACCCTTGGTTATTTGTGGGCACATTGAACCAGGCTGAGCAGGATCACCATGAGCAGTGTTTTGATTAAATCACCCTCCCTTAATGGACACATTCACAGCTAAAATCCCACAGGGTTTGTACAGATTTATCCCCATTTTTCACCTGGGACCTCTGTTCAGGGAGACTCCAAACCAGCTCTGAGCAGCTCCTGTGCCTCCCTTGGCTCTCACTCCATCTGCTGGTGCAGGAGCTCGGGAAGGATTTTAAACCAATTATTTTCACTTTCACCATCACTTTGTCAGTCAAATTCCTGCTCAGTTATGGATATGTTGTGTCCTTATCGATATTAAAGATTTTAGGGTTGATTTTCCTGCATGAACTTTGTGGTTTTGGCGTATTGCAATACCTGCATGTGAAGTTCGAATGTTTAAAATAAACCAAACTTTGTTAATGAAATGGGGACTGTTTTAGATACATGAAGGTCCCCCATCCAGCAGTTCCAGCTGAGTCCTGCCTCTGTTGTGGCCTCGTGTTCAAAGGTGGACAAAACAACCTCAGTGCAGGGAAAAAAAATCATTTTATGCTTGTGATAAATAAATTTTTCTGGCTGAACTGTGCCTCCAATGTAGCCTTTTACAAGCATGTGGTGAGCTCAGGCTCCTACTTGTTTATTTTCTGCTGCTTTTCTTAATTCCCTGTGTTTGTATGGGGATCTAAAAGACTAACAGCTGTTCTTACATTTTCACTAATGTAAAAATAAAGAGGTTTTGATTAAAATAAGCACACACAGATAAACATTGTTTGTATATATATAAGTACACAGTTATACTATACTATACTATTATATTATGTGCACATATATAACTATATATATGTGATATATATGTATTAACACAATATAGTACAACATATTATATTATATTATATTATATTATATTATATTATATTTTCTGTGTATATATACATAATACATATATATATATAATATTATAATATATATTAAGGTAGCCTAATAAAATATATTCCATAATACAATAATAATTTTAAAACCAGAAAGAAATGCATTGCAATAACGTGATGAAAAATTTTTGAGCACGGAGCACTTCTGATTTGTAAAATGGATAGAAAACCAGATTTTTAATGTGATGCAGCTTATGGAGTAGGACGTAATGCCTTGTAATAACAAATGATAGATAAATCCCCAAAGCATTTATTCCAGAGGAGAAGCCACAAGGTGTCGCTGGGATGCAAATAACCAAAATACTGCAGGAGAGGGGCAGCACCTCCAGCAGAAATGACAGTTTTCAGAATGGCTTTTGACTTAAATAACCTCTGGAATGCGTTGCATTTCGGGTTGTGTGATTTCTGTGCCCCAGCAGTATTTTTCCTTGCTCTTAGGGAGTTTTGATGCCAATGGTTGAGATTCTCTACCATCCAAGGCCTCCACAAGAACCCTGTAAGTATTTTAAGAAGAAACATCATTTATCTTACCAAGGATGATTTGTTTATGATTTAAAAGGACTTTTATGGACAGTGGACTAATGCTGAATTCTCCATTTCCACATAACCCCATGAGGGGATCCTTCCCAATGGAATGTGTTTTCTTCAGCTAAGATCAAACCAAATAACTGCATTTTCGGGTTAACATAAAAACTTCCGTGATTGGAAGCAAATTGCTGCTCATCAGAAGTAGTTTCCTTTAAAAAAATCCCACTAAATCCAAGAGAGGAGAGGTAACAGCATTCTGACCAGTCCTCTGGAAATCCAGGAACAGGGAGACTGCTGATGGATTGATTTTCTATCTGGAATTCACTTTTTTTGTTATTTACACTGTCCATGTGTGTCCAGTTTTCTCTCTGGACACGGAACAATAAAACTGGATAAACTGCATCATGCAAAGGGTCGGGGAATGGAGAATACACTGATTTTATGATTGGTTTATTAGCACTGTGCCACTCCTTTCTTTGACACCAAACAGAACCAGGACGTAACTGGGAATGTCCTGCTCCTTGTGATGTCATCGTGTCATGGATATTGTGCCTCTGAAACACAAATTCCTTCCTTCTTTCCTCCCATTAAGGAAATAAATCCCTTATTCTTTTGTGGATAATGAGACAGGATTGAATGAACATTTTCCTAACAGGATTTCCCTCCGCTTCAGCTGCTCACACGTCCATAAACATTTGCATTTTATGGTGGTTCTCATGGACAATGTCATTTTCTCTGCAGGATTTTCCCCAGCACAATTCAGGTCAGGCAGCTCTGAGGGGATGTTTGACCGTTTTTGTTGTTTTACATGCAAATGTCATGGTCAAGGAAGGAGCCTGAACCAGCTCCTGCAGAGCTCTGCAAATCCAGAGCAGATTCACTGGGTGGTTTAACCTATGCTCTTGATTTTCGTGGAAAAATTTGAAAGTGGCTTCTCTAAAGATCTGTCAAAAGTAGTCAAAGAGTTTAGAAAATTTGGAAAATCCACAATTTTATTGCCTACAAGTAGAGCAGGTTTGTTTATGGAAAGCTTTAAAAACCATATTCCCAGATAAAATTCTATTTTCAGCATGGTTTGGGGTAAAAGAAACGATCATGATTTCAATAACAGAAACAACTTCATTTTTGAAGGATTATTTTTAGCACAACATGTAGAATTTCTGTGTCCTCCTGCCCAACTTCTCTGCCCTCTGTGCACAAGCAGAACTTGCTACAGAGACTGGGCAAGAGTTTGCAGACAAATAACCAGATAAAAACATAAAAAACCATGTATTTTCAAGACCTCCCCATTCAGATATCCCAGACTTAATGAGTTTAACAACTCCAGGAGCTGCCCCTGTGAGATTTCCCGTTGGAATTTGCTCCCTCTGGCACTGGCACGGGGAGAGCTTTGCCAGCCTTCAGAGCCCTGCAGGGCCAACCATCCCCACCAGGACTTGGCTGCCCAGGGCTAAACAAAGGCTGATTTGCCCAATCATGGGTTTGTTTTCTGATGGATGCTTAATTGGAGTGGGGCTCACCATTAGAAACTGAAGCATGTTTTCATGTCCCATCCAACCCAGGGCTACAGTCTGGACTAAAATAGAAACACTTTTAAAAGTGTTACCCCCTCCAGGTAATTTATAATAAATATTATAAATTATTATTATTATCATTATAATTATTACAGTGTTATATTAATAACTGAATATAATATATATTAATTATATAAATTATTGTATTATTATATGTAATTATTGTATTATTATAAATTATTATATTTAGAATCAATATCATAAATTATTTATAAATTACCCCCCAGATGATTTAGAATCAATATTATGAATTATTGTAAATAAGAAAGAAATATTATTAATTGATTATAAATAATAAACTAAGAATTTCAGAGCATGGCACATCTGGAGCTGTATTGTTGACCATAGTCTGCTCATTTCAGAGCAAAACTCAGCAATTACTCTTTGCCATCTCTGGTATTTTGGTTTCTACACATGCACAGAGCTGATTTGGGATAAATTAATTCCTGGTTTTGCATTTTGCATCAGCAGGCAAAATGGGCAGTGTCCCCCTGCTCTACAGATGAACTGGGTGTTTCTCAAGAATGAGAAATAATTTCTTTCTTTAGGAAAGGCTGTTCAAAAGTGAAAGGGACACCTTTGTTTTAACAGACTGATTTTACTCCGAGCAAAACCCACCTAAAAATTAACTACACGTGAGGAGTTAGCTCCTTTAAATTCTACAAATGTGTTTCATGATTTTCCCCTAAAGCTGGGAAGATGAATGGGTATTTGCAAACGGAATCTTCAGGAGAAAATCAGGTCCCCTTTACCTACCCTAAACTGGTACAACAAGGCCAATTTTAAGTCTGATTAACTGAGAGGAAAACTAACAGAAATTGCAAATACTCTGAAGAAGGATCTTTGGTTTTCAAAGCATTTTTTTCTCAAGCTCAATCCATAATGTAAGGATGGGCTAAGGAGAAGAAGATTCATGTGGAGCAACATCTTGTTGCCATCAGTAAGAGCTGAATCCTTCAGGAATAACCTAAACTAAGCAGCAACCTACCAGAAGTCCACCATCCCAGAATATTATCTCTGCATTCATCCAAACCTCTGCTTTGAACCCCTTTCCATGGACAATGCTGAGTGACAGCAATGACTGAGGAATTTAGGGAACTTCTAAAAATGCTCCCTAAAAATGGATCCTGTTTTCATTCTGGACTCAGGTGGGCAGTTTTTCCTTGGGAATGCTTGGAAACTTTATTTCCATCCAACAAACAGCCAGTTCCTTTGGATGACAGCAGTATCAGTAAATGCTCCTCCTCCCCTGGCTGCTCTGAAATCCAGGACAACCTACCCAAAACCTTATATATTTTTTCCCCAAAATGTGCAATATCAAATGTGAATCTATTCATGTGGCAGCAACGTCTGTTACAGCTTTAAATTTTGGTTTATGTTGCCTTGTATTGCCTGGATAACCCTAAATTTGACTCTTTGCTTCATTTTAATACCTGGATAATCCTGAAAGGAACTATTTTGGCAAAAGGTGATTTATTTTTTCCCCTTCTCCTTTCTCTCTCAGTGCCCTTTACAATGGACTTGAGTCATGTTGGATGGAAAGTTCTCCATTGTATGTGGTTCTGTGGCTGAAACAATTTTGTGCTTAGTTTCAAGTGGCTGCAGCATAAATAGAAGCCACACCACTCATTTTTTTCATGTGGGATGGGGTATTTTTATGTCTTAAAGCATGATGAGATATTTGAAGAACAAATTAGTCACTCTGCCTCAAGAGCTGCTCTGTCTGAGGTAGGCCACAAAATTGTTCTCAAATTGTTTACCTGGTGTGGAGCCTGCTGGGAGCAAAAATAGATCCTTGATTTAGGCTTGGTATTTAGTTATTGAGGCTTGGCAATTCCTGGCTTACAGTTTGGCTGATTCTGGTGTTCAGCTGATGTGGAGTGCAGAGGTCCAGGGCAGCACCAGAACCCTTCACAGGTCATGGGCAGGCTGGATTTGATTGTAATTTAAATATATTTATATTATAGCTTCACTGCACAAACTGCTCTAGCTCCTTACCACCCTCATTGTAAAGAATTGATGTCTAATCTAAACATCTTTCAGTTTAAAACCATCCCCTTGCCACTCAAAAGAGGTTTATAAACTCCTTTTTAGTAGAGACCCCACAGGTCACCACTTGTTCCTAGCTTCTATTTAAACACCCACCCAATTCCTTACCCACCAAATTCCACCCAGCAAATCCACACCTCTCCCAATTTTTCTGCTCCCAGAGCCTTTTACAAAAATGTCACACTCCCCAAAGTTATTAAAAGAAGCAATACAATAAGCCCCATGTTTTTTAACCATGGAAATGGAAACACAAAGGGGATGCCAGCTGGTAGCAAGGTCAGGGGCAGAATTCTTCATCCCCACACTTCAACTGTCAGGCCATGCAAGATAAAATAAATGAAATGCATCTGTTTGCAACTTCTGACCCATGTCTTCTACTATGCTGAACATATTTCAGGAGTTTCCTAAATTTCTAAGGTATTTTCTTGAATTGCAGCACATTAAAAAAGATTATAACGTAATTAATTTCTCACAAGAACAAGACTCATTCAGCACTACTTTTGACGTCCTCAGGACAAGGGTTCTTCATGACAGTGCTTCTTAGTATTTCCATGATATTTTATATTTGGGACTGAAAAGAAAGAGTACAAAGCCTGGTAATTCCCTGAACCCACAGGCAGAAACACAGCGACACTTGCATTTCTTGATTATATCTGGAGACAATCTCGTTGAAATGCAACAAACTGATCAAATGTGGTGGTGAATTCTCCAATCGTTGAGGCTCCACATGTGTCCAAATTCTTGGAGGAAAACTTTGAGCTTAACATGATAGACCAAGGTGCCCTCTTTGAATTGAATTGAAATTTAATTTTTATCCTACCTGAGGCTGCTGAGTGGCAGTGGGTCTCTGAGGAGATGGAATAGGAGTTTTGGACAACATTTGGTTCATTTTGCTTACGACTAACTCGGTGATGTGCTGCCTGTCTTCGGCCTGGTGCTCCCCAATCAGGGGCATGGCACAGTCCATCACCTGCAAAATACAACAGGACATCAGTGCTGGCAAAGAAATTCCTCCTCATCCTTTCATTTGTGCATTTACAGGGTTGTTTTTAGCAGAAGTGCACGAGAATGACGGGAATTATATTTGTTCCATCAGAAAATAAACCAGAGAACAGCAACTTTGCAATGCTTTCCCCTCCCAATCTTCCCACCAAATGGAAAGAGAAAGAACCTTCCAAAAACAAAAATGGTCACTTCACACCTGGGCTTGCTCTTTGGAAGAGGAAGCACCGGGCTGATAAGGAAAATGAGATTTTTTAGGCTGCCCAGTGAACTGAAGGAATTGTTCTCTGAAGGTTTCCTCCCTTTTGCGGCTCACACCACATTCACGAGCTGAATTACAACGTGGAAATGCAGGGGAAAAACTTCACCTTCCCAGCAAGTTGTGGAGTTTTACCAGGGAAATCTGGATCCTTACTGATTCATGAAAAACTTTAAATGACACCTTGTTATTATTGATAACCTTTTTTAAAAAGTAGTGTGGCTGCAAAGAATAAGTGAGAGTTTCTACGGAGAAAGCAGGATGGCAGAGAGGCAGATAAAAATGGGCACATTTCCATTCTAAACATGGCAGGTTAATAGTGCTCAGTGGTTATTTATTGCAGCCATTCTGACAAATAAAACTGAATTCTGCCACTTCAGTGGGTCCCCAAGCATTTGTTATTTCTGCAGAGTATTTGTTATTTCTCCAGTGTATCCACTTCTGCCACACCTGTGGTTGTTTCAGGGAAATAAAAGCATCACACAACCCCAACTATAATTCACAAGGGCCCTGGGCATTCCTACTTGGAAAAATGATAGGATTTAATTCACTTCTGAGAAACTGCAATCCTTTTGGCATGTGCATCAGGGCATGTCCATGTCACCCGCAGTGCTGCACTCTGGTGTTTCTCATGCGTCTGGGTGGAAGAATTTTGTTTTTTGAGGGGTGAACAGGGATCAGTCTGAAGACCAAAAGCACACCCATATTGTGTGGATCCCTCCTGAAGTGGAAGGGATTGAGTGACAGCAAAACTCTTCTCAACTCCCCAACCTCCACAGAACATCTCCTTTATTAACAAAGAACAAAGTTTTTGCCTTCCTTCTTTTAGCTATTCAAGGGTTTCTAGGAATTCGACACACAAGTTGGGTGTTTCAAGAAATATTTGGATTTAAAAGAATATTGCATCTTGCAGTAGTTGGGAAGGAGTTGCATTATAAATAATAAAAATATAATAATAATATAATTGCAATATGATAATTGTTAATGAATTAATAATTATATTATTCTATAACATAATGATAACATAAATATGAATAAATAAGCTTTTCAAACTATGGTGAGTGCTATAGAAATTCTTCCTGAGTGGCAAAGGCAACTTGGTTCCAGTAATGGGATTAGCTGGAAGTCCCAAATCATTTCCATGATTCTCCTGTTTGTTCATTTACAAGACTCACTGGCACTGTGTGTTGGCAACCCAAAGGCTGGCAATGCTTGTGCTGGGATTTTCAGATCTAGGAGGTCTCCTCTGAGCTTCCTCACAGCCAAAAGGCTTTAAAATAACCCCAGAGTAAACACTGCAACCATCACTGAACTCCAGAAGAAATGTTCCCTTAGAAATCAATGACTGGTTTTCCTCTCTAGGGCCACATCAACAGCAGTAAAGAGATGTTTAATAAGTACACTGAAAGGTTCTTTAAAGTTCACCATTATTTTTTGGCAATCATAATTTTAAGTGGAACATCCCAATGTCTTCCATTAATCGAGAGAAGAGTTGGGAAACCAACAGGAGTTGGTATTTCTGAAGGGGTGAAATTGAATGCAGCCTTGCAGGTTGTGTGGCTCTTTAATATGAATTTCTGTTCACTAACTGCTAGTTTTAAAATTGTATAAACACTTTAAAGATCTACTCCCTTGTATCCTGAGCTGTTTATTGCAAGAGGAATTTGCATGGTGCCTGGAGGGACCCAAAGTGCCAGGACTGTGAAGTGTTAATAATGAATGTGGAATATTTTGGTGTGAAGGGCATTGGATGTTTGGTTCTCCACTGCAAACCATCTGATTTTCAGAGCAGGAGTGATGTTTGGGCTCTAAAAATCTGTTTTAATGAGAGCTATTTTTAAAAGTATGCACTATAGGGTGTAGATGAACCCCCTTCTTACCCAACACCAGTTAAAATTTCACAAGCAGGCAAAAAAAAACCCTCCCTTTGTTTACCATCCACTTACATTAAAACAATTACTTGGAATGACTGTGAAATAAATTGCCTGCAATAAGTTCCTGCCAAAGGATTAGACAGGATTGAGTCTGGAGGATTGGGTTTGGACTGAATTTCTGCTTTTAAGTCCTTCTACACCTGCAAGTTCCCACATCAGCTTCCTTTGGGAGACGTTGCCGTGGTGTTCAGCAGAACTTGTGGGAAAAGTGAAAATAAGGAGCCTTGAGGTGTCAAATCTTCATGTCCACTCCAGCAGAGAAGTTGTTGCACTCCTTGAATGAACAATTTTTAGGCACAGTTACAAACTGGGGCAGATTCAAAGGGATTTGGCGCAGAGCCGTTTGCCCTTATCAGTCTCTCATCACTGGGACAGGTTTTGACCTTGTTAAGTCCTTGGGTTTGTTGCCAACAGGGGCACAAATATTGTTGGGCAAGGATGTGGCAGCAGAGCCCCTCTGCCACTCCCTGGCAGAGCAGCTGAGATCCAGGTGGATGCTGCACATGGTGCTTTTGGGTGTATTTTCTTTGCCTTTCAAAGAATACAGTCTATTTTCATGCCTAGTCCCAGAGTTAATGACAACTATTTCATATTTTTATTTTATATAAACGTATCTTAAGAATATTTTGGGCAACACCAACAGCTTTTAAATCCTGTGAGTGACTACAGGAATGTCAGGCTGGCATTTCCCCCCCTTCAGAAGATTTGACAAAGTTGAAACGTACACAAAGCTCCCTGTTTATAAATAGTCTATTTACAGCCTGTGCTAGATTTAAAATCCCATTTCAGCCCAGCCAGCTTTTAGTTCAGCATATAGTTCAGCTATTTAAAATATTGGAGTTTCCCACTAAGAGGATTTCACAGAAAGAAAAAAAAAAGGACATCTGTAATTTATAAAATCAAATACGTTCCTTTTGCAGATGCCAGTAAAAACATGGGTCACCACGAATTACAGTCACTTAATTCATATCTCTGTGAACTTGCATTTATATATCAGTGTATTTTTATTTCAGTAGCCAGTCCTTTGGGATGAATTTCTCTTATCACCCAGGGACCGACTGTATATATTAGTGGGAAAGGTGAACAGCTAAAATTTTGGGATGCAAGACTGAGACTGGCAAGAAAAAGATGAGAAAATCTGTAATTAGGAAGGGAAGTGGGATGGGATTTATAAAGGAGCCAGAGCAATTACAAGCTTTCAGTAACTGCAAAGGGATCATGGTGTTTGAGGGAGAAATTCCCACTGCCACTGATCACACCCAGCTCAGCTGCACCCTCAGCTCATCCCCAAGGATGTCCTGGGCAGAGATTTGGGAAGAGCTGGGAAAGGCAGAGCTGGGGAGGTGAAAGGAAGGGCAAAGCTAAAGGATCCTGTGGATAAAGTGGGAAAAAGGAGTTTCCCAGGATGCTGAAATACAAGAGGCACATGACAGAGCCGTCTGTCAGCGGTGCCCAGGGAGTCTGACAGGAGAGAGGGATCTCCTGAGGGAAACGCCCCAGGAATTCCAGGAGAAAATAGGAGAAGTGGAAAGAGGGAACTAAATCAGAATGATTTTGAAGGTCCATGCTTGGGAGGGTGAGAACTGGGCAAAACGATTCCCTTTGCTCCATGAACACAGCAATGTTCCAGAGCAGAAATGGTGAGAGACTTCTGAGTTTATCAGCTATTCCAGCTGGATTTAGCTCCCTCCCTGACCTGAGCAGAGGATATTTGTCCTGGATGGGAAGCCAGGAGAAGCAGCTGAGCTTCTGAAGAATTCGAGGCCAAGAGCAGAACTTCCCACACAATTTGCACAAACAAATTTCTGTTTTCAGTGGCTGAAAGGTTTCTTCTTGAAATCCAGTCTTGCATCTTTCTAAAGTCAAAAACACCACCTGGGAGCTCATTTTAATTTAACTCAGGGTGAAATGAAGCAAGTGGGAATAAGGCACCTGCAGCAGCCCGCTCAATCTGAAATAAAATTTGGGAGACTTCTGGGAGGCCACTTAAAAGGATTCTCTCCTTTTTGTTCTCTTTTACTGCTCTCATCACCACACTCTGAACTTTTATTTATTTCCCAGAGCTTTGGTTGTCCAAGAATGAAACAGGAAAGATAATATTCAGTGGGACCAGAAATACAAACAGTGCTCTGCTCCTTCTAGTATTGAAACCTCAGAAGTGGTAATTTTAAAAGGGGAAAAAGCCATTGTATTTAAGAAGTTAAAAGTTTAATGGGCCTTGATTTGATGTCTTATTAGGAAGAAGAAGGGAGGCAGTTAAGTAGCTGCATGTTGCAGTGATGTGTTAATAAAAATCCTGTTTCTACAGCTTGTCTGATGCTTGGCAGCTGAGAATTCCCATCGAGGGGGAAAGAACAGACACCAAATGAAGAGATGAGGCTGTTACACAGAGTCACAGCTTGGCCCTCATCCTGATCAACCTGACAGCCCCTCTGCTTAGCTGAGCCACGCTTTAATTAATTCCTTCCTCCCTAGGAGGAGTTAGGAGGCAGTTCCTTGGAGCAGGGCAGTGACAGGCAGGAAGAACCACTGTGTTCCTCAGGAGGAGGCAGGTTTTTTTTCCAGAGAAGCTGTTCTGTTAAAAGGCAAAGTTATCTCTTTATATTCCCAGCCTAAAAACCTGCAAAGAGCCCAAACCTTCACAAAAAAACACAGATGGTTTTGTGCTTGAATAATAATATATCACTCCAGGATTTTAAAATAATAATATCTTTCAGAATGATAATATCTCTTCAACAAAACTGGTCTGGATATCTGAGGAACACTTGGGTAGAATTGTCCCTTAATTATTCTCATTCTCTCTGAGGGTAGGTGACACACACCTGTGTCCTCCTCTCAGGGGTTACCTGGCTGGATGTTCCAGGTGCAAAGCAGCAAGAACAAATCTGCAAATGTTATTTCCCCCATGAGGGAATCTGTGTGTTCCTTGTCAGGAGATCTCTGCAGGACTGAGGTGTCAGTGGTACCCAAACCCTCCTTTTTTTTCCTTGGCATTCCCATGGAAACACGAGGCCACAGCTCCCAGGATGGAGCTGCAGCCCAGGATTTGTGCCCTGCCTATCCTGCTCAGCTCCCTCGAGTGCAGCATGCACGTGCCAGACTTAATAACATTTCTTTTCCCATGCTGAAAGGACACAAAAGGAGAAAATTCTCCCTATCTTGGTGCAGACAGTTCTCCTCTCCTCATTGTAGCCCAGAATTCTGTTAAAATTGCAGTGTAATAACTGTTGATATCTTAATTTTTCCAGATGTTCTGGTGGATGTGAACTTTGCAAACAGCCCCACATTTCAATGTCTTTTACAGCCTCTAAATATCCTTGCTGACGAGCACTCCCATCTCCCAGACAATTCAGCTGATTCCAGACAACAGCAGGAATTATCACCCTTCCATCCACTCTTTTTTCTTTTTTTAATTGCAGCATCTATTCTGCAGCCTGATGAAAATGCTCTGCAAACCCAGCTCCTGGTGGATCCTGCAGTTCTTAGAATTCTGGGGTTTAGAAATTGGGACTGGCATGGGAAATCAGGGGATTTGTTGAGAAGCAAGAAGTTCTGTCCATTACAGAACTTGCAAGTGGCTATTTCATTTTTAAAACATTTCCCCTTTTGCTTTATCAACTTCTTTTGGAGTGGGGAGATTCTGGAGATCCTTGCCCAGCTCCTGAATAAAATTCTAGGAACGTGAAAGATGCTGAAGAAATTGTGTGATAAGAAAGTGGTGATAACTTGTTTTATGGCTACACAAAGTGATATTTCTCCATAAAAAAACCTCAAAGGAAATTAAAAACTTCAACTTTTCAAAATTACCTACAGCAGAAAATTCTGATTCATGAGGATTCAGATCTTCAGGGCAATATTTAGGGTAGAAAAAAAAGTGATGTTGTTTCCACTTCATCCTTAATCTCCCTTTCCCTGGCAAGGTATAATTTTGTTGGGGTTCCCTTGGGATGGATGGTGCTATCTATAAACCTTCCAGGAAAAACTGGTAAGCCTGCTCAGGAAAGAAATCATCAGGCTTGGCAAAATGTGCCATCCACATTTGGCTTTGTTTTGCACTTTGTGTACATTTCCTCCAACACCAGAGGACATTCCCATCCATAGGGTTATGTTTTCCAGCAAGTTTTGCCACTAATTTGGACCTGTGGCTTTGTATCATGATTTCAACAGTGCTCAAAAATACACAGCCTTGCCTGAAACACAAATAAGCCAATGCCCAACTGTCAGGAAGGTTCTTTCCTTGGCTGTTTGTAATATGTAAAGGCAGATATTGAAAAGAAAAGCAGGATTTCTTACCTCAAAAATATAATCTTTTCCATCCTTCCCATGTACAGCTTTAACAGCACAGATGTCCAAACCACCAAATATTTCAGAACAGGTGTCAACCCAAAGCTTGTACCTGTTTCACAAAAAACAATTTGCTCTGTGAGTATCTCATCAGGCTCTTGATTTTCTAGAGGCTCAGTTAATGATGTCTTTAATGTTATATTCACCCTAAATTCAGAATTTTCTCTACACTGGATGGGTTTGGTTCCTGTATCAGGAAAATGAGTGAGAGGCTCCATCCTAAATCATGGCCCAGCTGTTTTCTAAAGGAGCCAGGCTGGTTTTATCTCTACAGCACTGAGCAAAAGGAGAAATCCAGGCAGGAAAACCCTTCAGGTGATGGAGGAGGAGCAAAAATATGACATTATGTGGGTTGTGGAGCATGCAGACAAGGATTATGTTCTTCATGCAGGGTTATAGACAACTACAGCAAAACTCAAGTGGAATTTAAATAATTCCAAGGAATCCTACAACTCTTAAAAAGGTTATTTCATATAGGGCTGAGCATAAAAATTCTTCAGTTTATTTTGTAATGTCATGGTAAGAGACTGAAGATGGACCCTTTACCCATTCTACAGTTCTAAGTATGATTTATTTTCCTTTTTTTCTCTATGAATAGAGCGATTATCTGACCAACAAGGGGATGAGGAAGGATTTGTTTAGAAGAGTGAGGCAATTCCTGTGATCCCTGCAGCACAAGCACAGAGCTCTGAGAGCCCAAAGGCAAGGACTGAATCCCAGTTCCCCCAAAACCTTGGGAATGTTCAGTGACTCCCAGCAGGGCTGGGCAGAAAGGAAATGATCCTGGAATGATGCAGGGTGATGTCACCCACTGAAGGGCATGATTTGCTAAAAAAGCCCCATTTTTAAACATTCATTTGTCATGAATTTTCCTCTCCTCTTGGCTCACGCTTGAGTCTAAAGCAAAGTTATTTCCTCTTCCAGCCCCTCTCCTGCTCCAGCCCTGGAGCCCTGATGATGGATTTGCCACCTCATAGTATTTTCCACTGAAAAAAAAACAACCAAAAAACCCACTGCTGTAATAAACAAAGCATTTGATTTCATTGTGGGATCAAAGGAAATTCCTTGCTGGGCTGAGAGTCTGATTCATGTATAAATATCTTCAGTAACAGCATCCTTTCCAAGTAAACTTATTAAGTCACATTCTTTATATTTTCTTACATCAAATCCGTTCCAGTGGAAAAGTTTTTCTTTTAAGCAGAATACAAAGAAATTGATTTGAAAAGATCCTGATGGTAATATCTTAGCAATGAAAATAATTTTTTTTTCCTGTGAGAAACATGGTTTTTGTCCAATATAAGAGGGTTTTTTGGACGCCTGACAATTTCAACATCTGTAGATGCACTGACTGACTGGACTTTTTGTATGCACTTGCTTATAAATAACTTTTTTTTTCCTTTTTTTTTTTTTGCTGTAAAATACTGTGTATCTTAGAAAGTCACGAGGACAACAAAACTTGTCTCAAACAGTAAATATCTGGGCTTGGAACGGAAACAAAAACGAGGAAATTTTCTCTAAAATGCTGCAACGTCAATCAGATTTATGGAAGTATATTTAATAGCCCATCTTCTGCCAACAAACACAGAGCTGGAAAACTACATTTGGAAAGAGAGGTTTGGGATGGAGCAGCCTGGAGTGTTTGAAACCCAAGGCTTTGCACAGTAGGTTTGACAAAAGGTCACGGTTCCTCTTTTCCCAGAGCCAGTGGGAGCAGCAGCAATAAAGAATCAAGGAGAAAGGATGAAGAAAACAGGAGAAAGGATGAAGAATAAAGGAGAAAGGACTGCTTTATCAGGTGTGCCAGGTGAGGTGGGCACTGCTGGCACAGCTCTCTGGGCGGCAGCAGCTCTGGAACAAGGAGTAAAAGAGAAAATGTGACCCTGAAATGTGCTGCTGCTCTGCCTCTCACTGTCCCTTCCTGCCTCACTCTTCTCGCTCCTCTGAATTTCTGAGATTTGTATTCAGCCAACAATGCCCATCGGGCAGTGCTTTCAGGGCACTTCCTCCCCATTCATGGTGTGTATTAAAACCAAAATGCAGCAGATCTGATCGTTTTGCTGCCTTGTGACGCTGCTGCAGCTCCTCAGAAAATCTTTTTCCCCTTGTGTGCCCTGCTCGGCTGTGAGCACTCCCTGGGCAATCCCACAAAAGCAGGGCTGTGTCACCCACGCCCTTTTCTCTTAGGGGAAAAAGAGAAAACCTTTTCCACCACCTTTTCCACGCTTTTGGCCTCGGCAGCACAAAGGAAGTTTTGTTTTGTTGGCCGGTGTGTTAATGGGAAAACGCCTATTCTGATCCAATTAACTTTCACTGAAAAACGGGAGCAGGAGCAAAGCTCAGGGAGCATTTCCAGCAGGAGCAGGGTGAGGGAGAATTCCCCGCCGCTCTGGCACTGCTTTCCTCGGGGCACAAGTGGAGTTTCTGTGTTTGCACGCAGCCCAGGGGCTGTAATTACACAGCCCAGAGCTCACTCCTGCCTCTCCCTCCCGGGGAAGACATAACCTCACTTTCTAGAGGGAGGTGGGAGGGAATGAGAAAGAGAAAATAATGTGGCTCCAGTCCATCCCCAGAGGGGAGATCAGTGAGGACACAGTCTAGACAGGGGCTGGACAGCAGGGAGCTGGAATTCCCGTCTTTCTTGTTTTCACCTTTCCAGGGCAGGCACTGCTTCAGTTCCTGTGTCTCCCTCAGCTCCTAAGAGGCACCAAATTGTAGTTTCCAACCCCCAAACCAACAACCCCCCCAAACCAGGGCTACTGTTGAACTTTAAAACACCTTTTAAATTACACTTTCACTGTACAGACTTTATTTCAGCTTCCAGCCTTTGGAGAAGCTGAGCAACAGAAAATTCATAGCCATCCAAAAGCCTCTGAGATTTTGTTTTGCAGGGAAAAGAGGTTTATGTGTTGTGGAGCAAATGAGGAGGTTTGAGAAAAGAACTCTGAGCTTCAAAGTGGTGCTGCATGAATGTTTTCAACTGGACTGCACGAATTATCCAGGATAAGAATGGGAAAGAAAAGGAAAAGCACAGTAAACCAAAGTACAGAGCTGGAATGATGGCACAGGGGAAATAAAGCTTCAGGGTATCCCAGCAACAGGGGGAAAAGCCTCACAGTGCAGCTCAGTGGAAATTTATAAAATGAAAAGTAAGGAATTTGGGATTGAAAGCAGAAAAGAGAGATGGGATTTAAACAGGCAAAGGGAAGGCTGCATTGCTTGGTCATGCAGAAGGATGGTAGGATGTGGAAGGAGGAAAGCTGACAAGAGTGTGCATGGTGTGAGACTGGTGGGTAAGACAGGGCAAATGAACCAGGAGAAATGACTGACAGGCTGAATCTGTGAAGTTCAGTTTTCTGAAGGAATTTCCAGTCCTTTTCTAAGAGCAGGTGTGGATGTAGGAACCCGAGGGCTCACATAACACCCGAGGCTGGTGAGTGTGAGTGGGTAACTCCACACGTAACTCCTGGCCCTGCTCTTTCACCTGACTGAGAGATTCCTTTTTCCCCAAAGGAGCACAACGCATGCACTTACTGTGAATCATGTACCAACAATGGGATTCTTTACAAATCCACTTAAAACAAAACACCATTCATTTTTTAATTACCTTTTACACGAGACTCCACTTACTTATCTGACATAGCAATTTGTTCCAGCATGGCAGAGCCCGTGTTTGTCTTCCAGTTCCCGGATATGGAAGTTCTCCTGCAAGGGGGAAAACATTACAAAGACAGCCAGTGGTTTCACATTCTCATCATCAAATGACTCTGTTTTCACATGAGAGCAGCAGCAGCAGCATTGACACCTTTTTCCTCGCTGGCAGCTTGTGACAGAACATCTGAACCGTGGGGGGTTCAGAGAGCATTCTCAGGAGTACTTTGTGCTGGAGGTACAAAGAATGGCTGTGAAATTTCAGTTCGCCATTTATTTATTTAAGGTTTTATTAAAAAAAAAAAACAAACAAAAAACCACCTCAGCCTGCTTTGATGAAGGGGCAGTGTTAGAAATGAACTGGTGGCAGCTACAAAGGCACTGAATTATCTGTAACTCTCTGGTACTGCAAAGGTAAATGTCAAGAAGCTTCAGCTTCTCCTTTCAAATCCACCCGACTGTGTCCCGACACTTGAAAAGCAACATATTAATGTTTCTAACACCTCTGAAATTATCTCAGATGTGTTTTGGAGCTGGAGTTTGGTTTCTCCTCCAGTACTCACTCTTTGCTATTTATTGATATAACCTAAACACAGTGTCAGTTCACCTTCTTCTATTTAACCTCTCAGAAAGGGAAAAAAACCCCAAAAACTATGTAAAGTTGTTCTTTTTCCTCCTCAAGACCTTAGGGCTGCTCCCAGGGCTGAGAAGATGACTGCTTTGTGCAGCCTAAATGCTGGACTGGGAATAGGCTATGGATACAAATTATGAAGTGTTTCCAGTTAGTAAAATCAAAGGAACATCTGCAATGTATTAAAAGTCTATCAGGCAGCAGCCAGAGCTTTCTCTCCATTTTTCCATTAAGTTAATTACGAGGGTCAGTAGCAATTGTGGGGGAATGTTGACTTTTCTCTGGGACCCTCATAAAGTTTAAAGCATAAAGTTCTTCTGTGATGCCATGTGCTTTGTTGCTGTGGGAGAAAGTGAGAGAAGAGAAGAGAAGAGAAGAGAAGAGAAGAGAAGAGAAGAGAAGAGAAGAGAAGAGAAGAGAAGAGAAGAGAAGAGAAGAGAAGAGAAGAGAAGAGAAGAAGCCAACAAAGAGGTTATGTTGTGATTTCAACTCAATTTCTTAAGGTGGTGTTCATATATATGTGCCTGCTTAAAAATGAATAATTTTAGGTTCATTACTACTCTACACAGACATTCTGTATCAGAGAGAAAATGCAATAGATCACAGTTCAATCCTCTTGCAGACTTTTCATGGGAATTCATCAGAATGGACTCTTTTAGGTGTGTTTTAGGAAGGAAGATGTGACCAAATCAGGGAGAAAAGTTATCCTGAAGGCTTTTAGTAAGAATTTAGTTCAAGATGCTCAGCTGCAGCTCCCAGAACCACTGACTAGAGAGGCAAAGCTGGTTTGATTTAACCCTCCACACTACGAAAAGCTCCTGCAGAAGTCTCCCAGTGGATGCTTGGCTGTGAGGATGCTGCAGGGATCAGAGAAGGGCTAGGGGATGCTGTGGACACAGAATTAACTGCTGGAATCTCAGGAGACTGTGGGTTTGACACAGATGAACTCCAGAACGAGCGATCATGGTGAACTGATCCGAAACTACCCAACCAGACACCCTAAGCCCTAGAGATGATTTCTGTAATTGTATCTATGAAATCTGTTGGTTTCCCACTCTTCTTCACTTCTGATAACTGCCAAGAGTCTTTCATATCATTATTTCCTCCTCTTTAACCAAACACTGAACAACAATTGAACAACTCCTACTCCTTTAAGTGCTTTACACATAGGCTTAACATGTTTGCGCTCGATTTGGTCTTTGCAAGAAGGAAGAACTGGTTTAGGATTGCTAAACAATTCATAGTAACTTGAGCTTCCCCTTTTCCAACACCTTCCTGCTTTATTTAGTAGCATTTGCAGTATCCAGTCCAAATTGCTGGGACAGGGACTTGTCATCAGAGAAATATGTAGAAATGTCTGCCTGCTATTCTTGGGTAGGCAGCCTGCTCTGTGGTTTGATTCTCCAGCACTATTCCTTTGCTGGATGTGCTTTACTTTTGCTTTATTGACCTTTTGATCAAAGAGCTTTAAGCCCTGGACACGCAGTCCTGCTTTTGGAAGGGGAGATTTTGATATGGGGCTTTTGTATTTCTGTTTTTTCTACACTGTGTGTGACCCTTTTAAACCGGATTTCCTTGAAGTCATCTGAATTCTGCCCGGGTGCCCAGGGCAGTTAAGTGTGTGTCACACAGCCTCCAGAGGAGCTGTGGTATTTACAGGGATTCTATCCTGCTTTCTTGGCCATAATCTCTCCTGACAGACGATAAGCACCACTGTTTGGTGACTCATGGATCCACTTAAACCACAATTTCCCACAGAATTATAAAACCGAGCCTCTTAATAACTCTCTTTAAACTACAAAAACAAATGTTCAGCTGGTATTTTTTGTGGTGGCTCTCTAAGTGCTCTGTTCCTGTGTCACAGAGCAAAATGAGAACCAGCTGTAGAACAATATTCTACTGACATCATGTATATGTATGTGCACATGAAGAATTCTTCAGACATTTGGTAAATCTTCTCCTTTCCACGCTGCTTTGTAATAACGAATCCGTATTTCATTTTGGTGTGTGATTTAAGTGTATGAAAGGATCTAGAGGAAAAAAACGATCGCTAGGCTTTTAGCATTTGGATGAACCCAGAGTTTCTGAGCAGAAACTTAAAAATAAATAAAAGGTAGGAGGAACAGGCTGTCATTTTAACTTATTTTTGCTGTCCCTTAGGCCAACTGCTTCTTCTGCAAAGAAGAAACATTTATGTTTCAGAATGATAAATTTACTGTGGCTGCCTCTTCCAAAATTATTCCTGACACTGAACAGCATCTAAATTTCAAGTCAAAGGGGAAAAAAAGCGGGGCTCTCTTCTACAAAATGTTGTGGCCCAGTTTCTATCACAGGAGGTGAGCCCAATATTGCATCTGGTACCTGACCATGTACTGGAGCCATCAAGAGCTGGGCCCTATCCCTAAAACTCTGTCCTTGGGAGCTGTAAAAGTGGGGAAAATCAGCTCTGTTTATTAGAGCAGGGGAAAGATGAGCAGCACAACACAAAGAATCTGCCTGTCAGAGCACTGACAAGAGAGAAAAGAGAGAAGAAGAGAGAAAAGCCCCTTCCAGCCCTGCAGTGTGGGCATGAAAAGTTCTGTGGGGGAGAAGAAGGCTGGGACTGGGAACAGGGGCACAGCAAGGCTGGGGAATGGCACTGAGGAGAATCCAAGGGCTGAGGGACATCCTGGGGATTGGGAACAGCTCTGGCATGAGGGGTGAGGACGGAGGGATGGGAAGGTTGAGGCAGTTTGGGAAAACAGCAGGCCTGGAGCAAGGCATGGCCCAGACACGTGGAGAGAGGGGACACTGGGTGCAGGGATGTGGTGCTGTCAGAAGAAGTGAAGATGGGTGTCCTCAGAGAGGGGAAAAGCCAGGGCAAGTCAGGTCTGGAGAACCAGTGTGAGACAAACAAGCAGAACTGGAATGAACTCTCCTGGAGAAGCTGGGGGACAAAAGCTGTGTCACCTGCTTCAGATTCTCCCCATCGGGAGAGGTGGGGAAGGCCCAACACACCTGAATTCCACAGGGAGCCTGAATCACAGCCCTGTGCCACTGAAAACACGGAATGACAGAGGATTCCAGGCACCTCTGAATCCTTGAGAGCTTTTGGAGTGTCCTGCCTCGGGCACTGTACAACTCTGAATTTCCAACGAGCTGTTTGTGCGACGCTTAATGAATTCTCGTTCCAACTGAGTGTCCACACTGCGGGGTGGACCTGACCTGTGGGAACGGTGCTTCCACCAGACCTCTGCTTTCCCTCACATGCAAGGGTGAAGCAGGGTGGAAAAGAACTTTACCACTAATCACTGTTGTTAGAGTGAAATGTATTTTAATTGACATGGAGTTGTGTGGGGAATAACTTCACCAAAGACATTTAGGAACACCAGAGAGTTCGCTCCCCATATTAATTTTTGGGGTCTTACGTGTGCATGGCATTGTACAATCTGCCTCACAGATAGTAATTTCTTGGCCTTGCCTCTTCACCTTCTGTGGTAATTAATTTTACGCTCTCCTGGACATGCTCGGTTTGTCATGGTGGTCTTTGAGGGTCTTCAGAAGATGAGGGAAATGGGGTTTTCCTCTAGAAAATTTTTCACTTTGATTCCTTTCATGTGTGCTTTGGCCCTTTTGGAACTTTTTCAAGGCAAGGAATCAGTTTCTGCTGCTAAGAGTCCGTGTTTTTCCCTTTATTTGCATTCTTTGCTTTGTTACCCTGTTGAGTTTAGGTCAGTCTTTCTTCTTCTCACTGAGGGGCTCTAGATGCTTGTCCTGTCTTAAAATATGCAAAGGGTAAGGGGCACAGTGCTCAATATTTACTAAATGTCTTTGAAAATGTAGTTTAAAGGACATTCTAAAGCACTATTTAAAATACATTCTAAAATACAGTGTATGCTCTTAAGTTTACTATAAAGTTCAGCCAGAATTTCTAAACCTCTGTTTCACGGGAGCACTGGAGGGATTTCTGAGCTGTTTTGGGAAGGCCAGACCTTGGAGGTTCTTTCTCAAGTGCCAGGTGAGGACAGAGCAGCAGATCCTGTGACAGCAATGTCTGGGTGAGAAGTCAAGAGTGTGTGGCCTTCCAAACTCAACCTAAGGAGATAATTTTTTCCCCTTGCCCCACCCTGGACCGAAGTTTCTATTTCCTCATGGCTGTTCTAAATTATTTGATTCTGAACATAAAGCCTGTCCTTTAAATTATGAAACATTTTATGGATTTGCATTAATCCAGCTTCAGCTTCTCTGAATATTTATGGTTTGCTTGCAATTCTTTAGTGATAAAAAACCTGACTGTACCTTACCGATGATTTACAAGGATTCCCTGATCCCTCCAATGTTCAGGAGTTCCTTGAGAAATATCCCTGTGTCTGGATATGTAAATGTGTATTTTTATCCATGTTCTGTTACATTTTCCCGGCCTCAGGATTGGAAGTGTGAGGGAACAAAGGCACGAGATGATCTAACTTGTCACAAAATGAGCAATGAAAGGAGTGTTTGTCAGATTACACCGCCTGATAATTGAAAGAGAGTCAAAATCTGCATCAACACAGGGACCAGAGCTCAACTGCTGCATCACAGCTTGGTGTGCTGCTCCAGCTTATGGAGCTGAAACATCCTTTGAGCCTCTCCTTTAGTCGTGGCCTTTAAGCAAACACCTGGGCTCTAAAACGAGCAGAGGTTTTCATGCATCTCTGTGAAGGTCACTGAGAGATTGGATTGTTTCTTTGAGGTGTGATGTTGAAAGGAGGGGGCTTTGCTCCATGGAAGTGTGAGTTCAAGTTTGTTTGTGTGAATGAATGTCACCCAACTGCTACTCTGAGGGGAGAAGAAAAACTTGCAGAAAATTTGTCCTTAAACTGATGAAAAGCTATGAAGAAATTTGAATTAACAAGTCCTCCATGAAACCAAACCCTCTTCCAACTGCTCCTTTCTTTAAATGAAAATAATGAACACAATTTAGCAAGAAAGCCCCTCTGGCAGGCTCACCTGGCGTCCCATTCTCCTCCTCCCAGCCACAATCAACTGATAAAAAGAATTTTGATACATCCAGAAAGTTTAAAATCCTCTTTCCAGAGAGTGTGACGAGGGAGGCATCATCTCAGAGACTCATCCAACACTCTTTTAATCTCTCTGGCACTCATCAATTTTGAAACAAAATCAGGAAAGAACATAAGGATTTGGCTCACATGTATGCCTTGTAGTTACTGCCTATTTTTTGGATCCTGATGTCATATTTGGAGTCTATGAAGGGCTCAGTGGTGGCGTAGGTCTGAGTGAGTGCTACCACGCTGGCTATGTCCTGAAAATCGTAGTGGTTGTCTACCTTGATCTGGAGCCATCAAGCCACAAGAACACAGCACAGACAAGAGAAAAAAAGAGCAATTAGGAATAAAATGTAGAATTCGGTTGCAAATGGCATTCGTGAGAAGCATGGTTTTGACAACATTATTAAAAAAAAATCTGATATCTCGTCTGATTTCAGTAACATTCCTGCTTTAAAATATCTATTTTTTCTAGGCAAAATATTACCTGCTCATCTGGAGAAAGCAATTTGCAGACACTGGAATTTTATTTTTCTTTTTTTTTTTTTTTTAAGTGATGCTAGTCAATTATAGATCTGCAGGTCTCAGATTTTTTTTTTTTTTAGGTGTGACATGCAATTCCAATCGATGTAGATTCTTGCTGGTTCTGTAAATTGCTCAGATAATGGAAAATGTGTGGACCCCACCAGGAATTTTCACATCATCCCATCAGCTTTTCCTGTGAGGGAGGAGCTGAAGGATCCCAAATCCTGGTGAGGGCAGGCTCCAGGCAGCAGAACCATTATTCTCATTTTTCCCTCTTCTCTGAAGGAGCTGGTCTTTCCAGGGGTGGGATTTCTCACTCTGCTGAGGTGATGAGTGGCACTAAATTTACATTTATATTCACATTTACATCTTGAAAGAAGAGGGGGATGGAAAAGTGGGGGATGCTGATCTAGGGGAGAGGGAGGAGGAGATTTTCGAGGGCAGAAGGGAGGACAGACATCACCTCTGGTCACAAGGGGCAATCAACCCCTGCAGGGAACTCAGAGCTGGGGAAGCAGGGAGTGAAAGGGGCTCAGGAGAGGAGCCTTGGGGCAGGTGGAAAACAGGAAGGTGGGACTGCACCAGGCTGATCCAAAAAGGGCATTTCAGGATGGTGAGGAAGCAGGCAGGATCAGGATCTCCCATGGTATCCAGCATCAGGAGTTTGCAGCTCTTTGCCTCCTGTTTGCTTCTCCTTCTCCTGGGACTGTAAAGGGAACCTGAGGCCCATGGCTAAGGGGGGAACGTGGCACAATAAATGGAATTTGGTGGGGATAAAAGCCTAAAGTCAAAGTATTTGTCCCCAGCTCTCAGACAGAGAAAAATACAGAGTAATTTGCCATTTAAGAGCCACAAATCAGACACGAGGCCTGGTTTCAACTTGATTTTTTGGAAACTGACTGGGCTGTGTGGGTCTAACTGGGACCCTCAGGGCAGGCTGGGCTTCCAGGGGAACCTTCCTTTGCTCTCTGATTGCATTTAATCTTGGAGGGCTTAAAATATTTCATAGCTAAAAGAAAAAAAACCCAAACATTTCTAGACATTTGATATGTGGAACACTTCTGTGCATTATTTCCCCTTTTCTCTAAATGAGAGGTGAATATCCAAAGTACAGCACAAACATTCTAACACTTCACATATGCAATCCACAGAGAGTGAAGTTTAATTAGTGGTTCAGTCTGCCCTCAATTAAATTGGCTGCTGGACTTCCAATGATTTACTAAATATGAAACAAAGCAAAACAGTCACAGGCAAAAAATAACATACAGTACAAATTGTAATTAAATCAGTTTTCTATCTGAAAATAGTGGCAAATATTATGTTCACGGAGCTTTGGAGATTCTGGATGATAAATGTAACTATTCTCTGATTAATTGTTTTAAAATCTACACCACTTCTGGCACTGAAGTGTTTTCAGTGAGTGAAGTTACTCTGCAAGGACTAGGAATTGTCACTGATAGCAGTGAAAATGGGATTTAAATGCTCTCCCATCGGCCCTGCCCTGTGAGATAAGCGACACCAAAACATCTGTACTCACCACTGAAATGCAATTACTTTGGAGAAAGAAAGCAGCAGTTATACAGAGGTATGAAACAATCACAGACAACACATCAAGATAGGAAATCACAGTTCAGTATCAAGCTGAAACCAACAGAGAACCAAGGCAAAACCTTCCCACACTCCCAGCTCCAAAAAAGTTGGATTGTGCAACAGACCTCGACTCTTGAAGAGTTTCAGTGCAGACAACAAATTAATAAACAAGGTTTTGCTTCGAGAAAGCATCTCAGCACAGTTCAAAGCACATCCCACACAGGGCAACCCTCAAACTGCAAAGGCCTCAGTGTTAAACTACCCAGGGCAAGTTTTTATTTTCCTAGAGATGCTTTCTTAGCATGGACAGGCAAAGGTTTGCAAGTCTGGGTAGATAAAAGGTAAAATATCAGGGAAGGAATGAGCATGCACAGGTCAGGGGCAAACCCCAGGCTCCCAACATGCAACAAGTAGCATCTGCACCTTTCCCATGCCTGAGTGAGCATGTCCAATCTTCACAACAACAGGAAAGGTTGGCATTGTGAGCTGGGGGGGAAACAAAACAGGCACATTAGAGAAGAGAGACACCACGAGCTCAGTGATTAAACAGCATCGTTTAGGGAAATTATTGAAGCATGATCAGAACATGGCCAAAGCTGTTCTGGCCACGTGGAGCCTCAAACTGTTCATCCTCTGTGTTCTGGTGACTTTCTGGGTGTATTTTCTGAGCACACTGTTATTCCCAATACAGACAGTTGGTGTTTTTAACTTAATCAATAACATTTTTTGTATGTCTTTTAACTTCGCTTTTTAAACTGAATTTCTGCTGTTTCCTACTTTAAGTTCTGCTTCTGTGTTTTCTGACCCACACTCTTCAGGGCTATGATTATGCTTTGGCATTAATGATGCCAAATTAACCACCTTTTTCCTTCCAATCCCACTATTTAGCAGGGCTGTAAATACATTTTTGACCACTTCTGAAAGCAGTGATGTATAATTCACAAAAACTTGCTTTAGAGGCAGTGATACAGAACACCCGAGTTTTCTAGGGAAGGCTCCAGCCTCTGCACAGAATGGAGGGAATAATTTGGAGTAATTCAACCACTGAAATCAAATACACAGAAGCACATGAAAACACTTTGTCCAATGAAATGGGAATGCTTCTGTCCCTCCAAAAGTGCTCTGGATGACAACTTTTACTTCCATCATTCACTTGAAAAAGTTTGAGATCTCCCAGTCATAGGCGTGGTTGGCACCACTTTTTTTCTACTTAAAATTTCCATGTATTGACCCTCTATCAATCAAGGACAAAGCTCATTTCACAGAAGAGGTTTATAACTAGAAATAAAAAGCTGAACACCTTCACTGTGTAATTAAACTGGGCAGCAGCAGGACAGTGCTGCAGGCTCCAAACCCACCCTTTAGTGCCACGTTCCAGCACAATAAATACAGAGGCAAGGCTGATGCTCTGGAGCATAAACTAAGAATTGTTAGAGGTTTTATGAGACATTGATTGGTTTCAGAATAACCAAAAGCACTTGCATGACACAGTAGAGGTCACCTCTACAGGAATTTAGGAATGAAGTTCTTGCTAAACTGCAGCAACCCAAGTTCCTGCTTAGTCAACATCCAGTCACTGGTGTATCACTTTCAGATTTTTAAACCAGGCTCTGTTTTTTCCTCAGCATTTGGGGGTAGGAGAGGAACAAATCATTGCCAGACTCAAGATTCACCAGGGCAGCAGCACATTTCTGTGACTGAGCTGCAAACCACTGCAGTGGGGTTTGTAATGGAAATGCTGGCAGAGCTCTGAGGACAGCAGTACAGATGGCACTCCTGTAATTAACAGCACCACGGATCTTCCTGTGATCCCAGAGCTGTGGAATCCTCTGCGGGCCACAGGAACCAACACAACTCACATGAAAAAAGAAAGAAAAGAAAAGAAAAGAAAAGAAAAGAAAAGAAAAGAAAAGAAAAGAAAAGAAAAGAAAAGAAAAGAAAAGAAAAGAAAAGAAAAGAAAAGAAAAGAAAAGAAAAGAAAAGAAAAGAAAAGAAAAGAAAAGAAAAGAAAAAAGAAAAAAAAAAGGGAGAGAAAAAAACCCACAAAAAAACAGAAAAAAAAAGAAAGAAAAAAGAAAAGTTTTCTCCCTCAGAAAAATGCAGTAACATCATTTTCTCTGGACCCTGATCGTGAGATTCCACCACATCCCAACACAGACTGAGGGAAGAGGCTCTGGATGCTGCAGTTCAAACTTCAGAGTGGAAAAAACCAGGCAGGCAAAATTCAATAATCCCAATAATCCAATAATTCAATAATCCCAGCACTTCTCTTGTTTGAAGCTCTCCCTGGGACAGGCCCATGAAATTCATCAGTTGTTATTTTGGGGTTTGAGCAGCTTTTCCTTTATTCTTGCTCTGATTTTAATGACCTCAGTTTTCCCTCTGCCATCATGCAGCATCTCTCTGTCACCAACCCATGGCCAGGGGATTGTTCTGCCAACAAAACCTGAAATGTCCCACAGAAATTAAAGAAAACTTGACCTGAGTCCTCCCATCCATTTCCCAATCTGCTCTTTTCTGGTCATTTTGGCAGAACAGGCACTCCCCAGACTATTCCTACATTTGGTGAACATTATTTATGGCACAAGTGTGATAGTGACAGTGAAAATTCACCAGCTCCATGGATTTCCCTTTAATTTGCATTATAATTACTGATAACTATCATTTATATTATAATTACTGCTATAAAAGCTGTTTGCTTTGAAAAGTATCACTGAGAGGAAAAGGCCATTTTACAAAAATATTGCAGATTTTTGGAAAGCTTTCTTAAATTCAGGAAAGTGAAAATTCTACTCTGGCAATTAAAAACTGGGGGGAAAAACCCAAAGAGCAACCAGAGAAAGTGAGAAATCTGCCAAGTTCATAAATGTGAGGGATGGAAGTGTCTGCGCTGCATGAGCCCTTCCACACACATAAAATATACACAGAATGCAGCAGAATAAAGAAATAGGGTTGCCAGGACTTCTAACTTAAATAGCAATGCAATAAACGACCGTTATTAATTAGACAGAAACCAGAATATTTGGCAAATGTGGAAGAAAATTTTCCAGATTTATAGTCATAGATGAATCTGATTGAATTGGTAATAAATATTGGTAGCAACTGGAAAAACTCCTGGCTCCGTGTGGGATCACATATGCAAACAGCTGAGGAACTGAAATCTGCTAACCCAATGCCATTAATCAAAATAACAACAGTGAGTATTCAAATTTTATCCAGGGAGGATAAATTTCACTTCTAGATGAGCATGAAAATCTAAAAAGCCAGTTGATTTTATTATTCCCTTACTGATGTCACAACAGCAGGAATGATTGTTATTAATTATGGTTTCTTAGCATTTCATCTGCATCAACCTTTTAAAATTAAAGATTTTTTTTTGTACTGAGAGCTTAAAAGGCAAATATTTTATTGCAGCAATCTTCAGTATCTGGCCACCTAAAGATTTCACAACTGTGCTCATTTAGTTTTTTAAAAAGGAATATTTTAGTTGGATAAAATTCCACAATACCTCCAATATCACCCTGACTAATCTGTGGTGCAGATAATTCAGTGACCCAGTAGGTGGCTACAGAATTAAGCAGCACGGTCCCCATCTGGATTGTTGCTTGCATTTTTCCAGATGGAATGGAAATCCCTATCCTTCCCCACTGCAGAAACTTTCTGGAGTTTCTAAGTCTGGTTAATAGAGTGTCATCCTGCAATTAAAAGTCTCTTAATTTAGAATAAAAGCTTCAAATTCAAGCTTCATACACTCTGGTGCTCGATGGTTTAAAAGTTCTACTGCAATTTACGTATTTTTGAACAATTTCAATACAAGCCGGTTTTTCTCCCAAGAGATAAAATTTGAATTCTTCTAAATTGACTTTGAATTCTTTTAACTGAGACATAGTGTGAAATACAATCAAAGACTTCTATAAAAATAGAACCAGGCAAGGATCATCTGCTAAAAAAAAAAAGGAGAGTCCAAAAAACCCCTCTGCTGGCAACAATACAGACAAGAGAGTTTTCTGAAGGTGGTATTCACCCTGCTTTCATGTGCTCGGGGTTGAGCTGACGAGAAAAGCCACAATAGGGGAAAAAAGAGGGGGCGGAGAAGCAGTGACAAAAAAACCCCAGATGTTGCATAAACATGACTTACCTCAAGTTCAGTGTTTAAATATTTGTCTTTCCAATAATCCCCAAGCAAAGTTCATTTAACCACTCGAGTTCCATGTAATTTATTTGTGGAATATGCATCAGCCTAAATCTAATTTTGCTCTGCTTACTTTGGGGAAAGGAAATTAAAAGTGAAATAATGAAGGTGGCCTTTTATTCTTCTTCTTCTTCTTTTTTTTTTTTTGTCTTTCCCAGAAAGAGGCAGGAAGAGCCCTAAATCAATAAACAAGCAGCAGATGTACTTTCTCTGGTCTGTTTGGTTTGCAGAAAACACAATTTCCAGATAAAGTGGGGGCTCAGCCAGGCAGGAGCTCCGTCACCAGCAGGGCCAGCCCAGCCCTGGCCCCTCAGCAGAAAACCTCACACCCCACCAGCTGCTGGCCTCGACAAACACAGGCACAATTTTGGGGATGTGGAGCCACATTTTCCACTTGGCAGCTAAAAGTAGGTGTAAAACTCCCTCTGCAAGGAGTGAGGTTTAATACCCCCAAGCCAAGGGGGAAGCTGAGGTGATTTGTGTTATCTTTTTAGCCAGGGCAGTGAAGAAACTAAATGTTCAAGGGGATAAAAAGAGTAGAGCTTTAATTTATTTGTGGGAGAGGAAAATGTGCCTTGTATGTGAGTCTTTGACCCAAATTTGAAGGCTGACGTGGTTTGTGATAATAAAGTGCAATACAGGTCCCAGGGCCACCCCAATTCTCAGGGGATTATCAGTGGGAATTGGTGCAGCATTGGAAGTTCTGAGCTCCCTTTTGAGACACCTTTGACTGCCACCAGCACCTGGAGAGGCTGGAGCTGCACAAAGCAGCTCCATGTGCCCCTGAAATCAGGCAAGGCTGGAGATGATCTTGGTTTAGGGAGGGACTCCACCAGATCACCCAAAACACCTTTGTCCCCACAACTGGCTTGTCTGTTAAAAAACCCCAGTGATCTAAACCAACACACAGTGATCTGATGGCAGAAAGTCTGCTGTTTTCAAACCTGCACAGCATGAAAACAGAAATTGTCATTGGGGAGGAAAACACAAAGTGTGATTGCAGTGAATCAATGACAGCAGCTCCCACCGACCTCTGGAAGAAACTCCAAAGACAAAAACTCGGCAGAAACAAAAATTCTGTTTTGATTCTGTCATGTCAGTGTTTAATTCATCCTTCCACCAACTGTTTGAAAAGTGCTGCTTCGAAAGTCAAGCAACACTTTGCCACCTTCTAAAACAGTTACGCAAATTGCTGTGACTATAAGCTGTAAGGATTTTTTACTGTGGTATTTTAGAGGTGACAGCTGTAAAAACCTGTTTGAAGCAGGCTGTAGTTCATACTCGAATCTAAAATCCACGAAAGCTCACCTATTTGGTGAAATGCTACTCTAACTCGGAATTTTCAACATGATTGCACAGGTTTGGTACAGGATGTGTAGTGTGACTTCATCAGGTAAAATGAAAGTGGATTTTAGAGGTAATTGCAACACCAAATGAGAACCAGGGAGGAAAGAATTGAGTCAAAGCATTGAGCAGGCAACAGATAAATTATTGGTGTGGAAAATCCTGCCTGCTACCATTCTCAAGTAAGATCCATTTGCCACAATGAAGAGAAAATCAGATTGATATGGATAAGAAATTGGGCTCTGTGCACTGCCAGAAGCTAAAGCACAGAGCAGGCAGCCCAAGCAGAAGACTCAAACTGCCTGACAGCTGGAAGGGGCAATGAGGTGGCTGTGGCATGTTCCATGGCAATGAAAAACCCTTGGAAAAAGCTGTCTGGACAATCCCTGTGCAGCAGAGTTCAGCGCTCCTTGACACAGCCCCCAGGCTGAGTGTGAACTCAAACTCACCAGAGAAATGGTGGTGAGCAGTGCCCAGGGATGTGCAGAGTGAGTGTGTGGTGCTGAGTCCGTGGAAACACGGGCTGGGAGGGCACACAGCAGTGGCAGGAGAAAATCCCAGCACAGCCAGGCACAGGGGGTTATCCTGCAGCCCTGGGTTATCCTGCAGCCTGGATTATCCTGAAATCCTGGGTTATCCTGCAGCCCTGGGTTATCCTGCAGCCTGGATTATCCTGAAATCCTGGGTTATCCTGCAGCCCTGGGTTATCCTGCAGCCTGGATTATCCTGAAATCCTGGGTTATCCTGCAGCCCTGGGTTATCCTGAAATCCTGGGTTATCCTGGAATCCTGAGTTTTCCTCAGCCCTGGGTCATCCCCAGTTCTGGGTTATCCTGAAGTCCTGGGTTATCCTGCAGCCCTGGGTTATCCCGGAATCCTGAGTTATCCTGAAATCCTGAGTTTTCCTCAGCCCTGGGTCATCCCCAGTCCTAGGTTATCCTCAGCCCTGGGTTATCCTGCAGCCTGGGTTATCCTGAAATCCTGGGTTATCCTGGAATCCTCAGTTTTCCTCAGCCCTGGGTCATCCCCAGTTCTGGGTTATCCTGCAGCCCTGGGTTATCCTGCAGCCCTGGGTTATCCTGGAATCCTGGGTTATCCTGAAATCCTGAGTCTTCCTCAGTTCTGGGATATTCCCAGCCCTGGGTTATCCTGAGCTCTGGGTTTTCCTCCAGCCAAAGGCTGAAGCTGAGGAGGGGATGGGCAGGGTGGGGAAGGGCAGGAGAACACCCCGGAGCAGAGCTTCCCCTCCCCACCCCAGCTCAGGGTGATGTCCCTCCTTCATCCATCACCTGGCACCTCCAGAGGTCAAAATACCCCAAAATCTGGGGCTCAGGAACCCAGGAAGGAGCCCAGTGGATTTAGTGCAGGACCCTGGGGGCTAGTAGAAGACAATCAGTGATGGTAATTAATGCCCGCACATGCTGGTGGTGGATACTAATTACTGGAAAAAATAACGAGGCCCCTGACAAACATGAGATTTAGTTTTAGCATTTTTGCATTCTACACATCCTGTTAAAAGTATTTCATTCTCTTCTATATCTAGAAGATAGTGGACAACTAATTTTTAACTTGTCATAAAATAATTTTTAAATTTTGTTCTGGGCATAATATTCTTCTGTTGATTATATAATTAATTAAATTATATACTTAATTTGATTGTACTGGATAGAAAAGACACCCAGAACATAGCTGGACATGTTGTTCTGGAGAATCCTGGACAAAATGTGCCTTAGGGACCGGTAGAGAAGAGTGTTTGCCCAACATATTTCTTAATTATCTGAATTTTGTGGATTGAATTTGATATTGAATTTGATCAAATTGGTCTATTAGATGATCCATAACAGCAGCCCTGTGATGTCCTATGGGAACCAATCAATAGTTCCCAATTAATTCCTTCATTCCTTCCCAGTCCTGCTGCCCTAAGTGAGGCTTGAGAATGGAGAGGTGCTGATCCCAGAGGCCCTGACACACCTGCCTGGGCTTTCCCTGCAGCCTGAACTCCCTGTGCAAGCCTCCAGCCTTCTCATCCTTTCCCTCACATAAAAGAAGCTCATTTCTTCTAGGTAAGAGGAGAAATGTTCACAGGTCTAAATTATTTCCAAGTGTTAGTCCTGGGCTTGGATCCAAGCTTGTGATTTGAAGCCAAAACTTTAGACTGGAAAAGTAAAAAAAATCCAAGTGTGGCTGTGTGAAATCAGGATATTTTGTACAGGATTCTGGGTTCAGTGTTCGGTGTGGATCTGGAGGGTAAAAACTAGACCCAGTTCTAATAATTCTGAATATTTGTGGGGTTTTTTCTAACAGACAGAGTGTGTCTTGAGGGGGATGGGAATTAAAAAGAAAAAGATCTGAGCACTAATATTTGTATGACTGCTCAGAAATGAAATAAATGTGCTGCTGTAAAACATGTACACTCCTCTCTAAAGGTAACAAGCTGCTTTGGGCACACCTAAGCCTCAGCCTCAACAAAATACATTTTCATGAGCCTGGATTGGAATGGTTCAGGTCACGTTAATGAATTTTCAATTCCTAGGCTTGATTTGGGTTGTGACAAAACACAGGATTGTTTAAGCAGCCCTGTCCTGCATGTCAATCCAGAGATGTTCTTTATTACTCCCTAATCAAACCTCGGGTTGCTTCCTCATGAAACATTTTTCTGTATAAAAAGAGGGTGCCCACAGGTCACACACACCCAGATTGCCACAGCAACCAAAGCTCTGAAGGTGAAAAGGATTTCTGAACTCTGCGTTTATGTCTGTATTCCACTTCCAACATCAGCCGGGAAATACAGGCACAGATCTGTGCTGGGCAGAATTTGCATTAATAAGGAATGCAGGGAAGGAGCTGTGCCTCCAAAACACACCACTGGGATGTTTTTCCTTGCTATTCTAAATTAAATCTGCGATGAAATAATTCTGTTCCAAATGCCTTTTTTGCGGTTTTCTTTGTAACTCGTTGTTGCCTGTAACCAGCGATTGTTGGAGGCTCACAAGCAGAGCATTGAGAGGTTTCCTTTCCATGAATGAAGTTCTGTCCAGCCTGCGAACAGGGACGGCACTTCAGGAAAATGCCCAGAAAGTGCAGGGGAAGATCGGGGGCTACGAAAGTAAACGCAGCTTAAAACAGGACAGCCTTGTTTACTCGCCCAAAATAAGATCGCAGGGCAGGCTTTTAAATCCAAACTGGAAGCAAACTTAGTCGGACGAGATAAAACGCTCAGAAAATCAGCTTTAAAAGCTGGGTTTGTGGAAGCTTTTTTGGCGATTAACATTTCCACTCCCGCGCCGCCGGCCGGGAGCTGCTTTTGGGGACGATGTCACCAATAAATGAGCTTTGAACCGCGGGAAGGCGGAGCCGGGGCTCGGCTCCGGGGCCATAAATAACAGGGTCCCGCGTCAGGGCGATTTGGAGGCAGCGAGCACCGGGGGAACTGCAGCGAGCAGCGCATCCCCGGGAGAACATCCCCGAGCATCCCAGCGCGGCCGGGACGCCGAGAGCCTTTTCCCCGAGCGGAGCATGAGGCCAGCGGGCAGCGGGAGCCCCGGGAGCCGGGGGGCAGCGCTGGTGCTGGCGCTGGTGCTGGCGCTGCCCGCGGCCGTGTCCGGCTGTAGCTGCGCGCCCGCGCACCCGCAGCAGCTGCTGTGCGATGCTGCGCTCGGTGAGTGCCGCCCGGGCTCCGCCGCCCCGGGGACGGGGAACGGGGATGGAAGGGGGCTGCGCTGCTCCCCGCCAGGGGAAAGAGGTGCCACGGCTTGCTCTGCCGGAAGGGTTTGAGCTTGTAAAGTGATGGGACTGCTGGGGTGGCGAGTGGCTTTTTAAAATTTTTTTTTTAAAAATTTTAACCTATTTTTATATATTTTATAAATTTTATAAATTTTACGTATTTT
>VXBN01010263.1:352980-457296 GCA_013397395.1 Sinosuthora webbiana
TTAATACATTTATGTGTTATATGCTTTATATATGATATAATATATATTTTATAGGTTTTATAGAGTTTATGGATTTCATAGATTTTATATATTGTGTATTTTTAGGTTTTACAGATTTTGTAGATATTAGAGATTTTATGGATTTGCATATTAGGTCCTAACTTAGAGAATACCTGAGCTTTCAAATATCTACTGCTATATAGAGCAGTATATAGAGCTATATATAAAATATTCTATCTAAATATGCCTGCAATGTGTAAACTGCTCATATAGATATGTTTATAGCACTTCAGGAGAAAAACAAAACAAACAAACAAAAAAAAAACAACCAAACACCCCCCCCCCCCCCAAAGAAAAAAGAAAAAAAACAACAAAAAAAACCAAACCCCCAAAGGACCACCAAATGTAAGTCCCCAGTGCTAACTTGCTGAAACTTTTGAGCTCTGCTCTGCTCTTCTCTACTTTCTTTAATTTATTCTTGGTGTTTTCTCTCATTTTCTGGAGCAGGAAGGTGATAGGCCCTTTATTTTCTGCAGATAAACTGGCTACAGCAGCTCTGTGTGAACGTAACTCTCCAGTTTTGGGGCCACTGTGCCTCGTGACAGCCAGGCAGCACCGTGCTTGTCAAACAACTCATAGAAAGAGCCCAGAGATCCCAAAATTAGGCTGCAGGGGGATGAGAAAAAGTGACATTTTGAGAAAATGTGACATTTTGCAGCCTTTTGATTTCATTAGCTCGGGCTAAGGCTGGTTAGCTTCCATGGGGTGTGAGCAGTAAATGTAGAACATGAGTTTCCAAAGTGCCACAGAATTAGCATCTCTATGGGGCAGGCAATACCTTCTGCATACTGATTCATTGCTTTTATGCCCTGACAGAAAATCTTTGTGGCCATGACAAACTCTGAGCTCTGTTTGTGGCCATCAGTTAAATTGGTTTTTAATCTGCCCGTGTTCAGCAATCTCTTTCATGGAGGTGCCTCCACCAGGCATTACACGCTTGGGGGTGTTTAAGGAGGGAGAGGAAATAAAAGTTGTGCTACAGCTAAATGTGTGGGCATTGAACTGTGCATGAGAAGGTGGCAGTTTCTCAACAGACCTAATGTAAAAAATTTCCAAAATTAACGATTTTACAGTATAAAGGAAACTTAAAATGTTCATTGTGGGGCACCTTAGTGAATATTTTCGTTCACAGGGAAGCCATTCTGGTGATACAGATTAATATTTCCTCATGTCTTAGATGTATTTGACAATCAGGAACTATATCATGCTACTTTTTATTTAAAAACTGAAGATAGCTTTATGTTACAATGTTTGGACTTGATGCTCAAGCTCTCCCTCCTCGAAATATTCCTATCTAAGTAAACTTGCTCTTTTGCCTGAGGAATGTTTATGTCAAGGATCCCTTTGTTCCCTATTTATACACTGAAAATACCATACCTGTGTATTATAAAACAGGAGCTGAAGAGAATTCTACAGATCAATATGTGCACAGATATTTTTTGTGTATACATTTGCATATGCACACACACAAACGCACACATCTAAAACCTGCTCTGAGCATTCCTGGCTGAATTCCTGCCTATGCTTTGGCCACAACATTTTGCACGACGGGAGTGAGATCCCTGGGAAGGAGCTGGAGTGGAGCTGCCTGTCCCGTGTGAGAGGAAGCTCCAGGGAGCAGCTTGGCACAGCAGCTCCCCCGGGCTGGTGCCAGCAGCCTTTGTGCCCAGGAGAGGAGCTGTGCCCGGCAGGAAGGGGCACCCCGGGCTGGAGCCCTGGCCAGGCACTGCTCACACCCTGGGAATTGGGGCTGTGCCTCCACAGCTGCCTTGGGGACACACCTGTGGCCTTGGGGACACACCTGTGGCCTCAGGGACCTCAGGGCCACCTGGCTCCCGGTCACGTGCTGAGACTGTTCCAGTTCTTTGGTTATTAAATTCATTAATTCATTAAGTTCATCCTATGGAGTAGCCACAAACTCAGCCAAGGATTTCCTTGCACATCTTATTAAAATAAAGATGCCCTGACCCAAAAGTCAGCACAAAAAGCAGAGATAAAATCTCAAACTTGCTCTTGGGCTACCAACCATCCCATGTCCTTCAGCCACTGTGTAAAGGGAATATTTTTAATTTCCTCCAGCATGACTTTGATGGAGCTGGAGGGATTGGGTTGATGTTATCTGAACCTCTAACTGAATGTGTGAAGCCACTCAGCAACAGCATTTTTGAGAGATCCGAGGACAAACAAGCACGGAAATTAATTAAGTCTGGACAAGCTCTTTTGCTTTACCTTTCATGAAGGTGATTGGTGCTGTGACACTTTGTCCTTCGCTGCCACGAAGTTTTTGTGTCTCTAAATGCCCACAGGTAGCAGAGAACCTGAGTAACCTGAGAGTGATCAGGGGATTTCTGACAGAGCTGGAGTCAGGGAGAGCTCCTGGTCCTGCTGAAATTCAGGGATGAGTGCGGAGGCCTGCAGGTGTTACGGGTTGGGAAGAACTGTGGGATTTGTCAGGATAAATCAGGAGTGCTCTGCCAGTCCTGCCATTTACCTGACCCTGGGTTTGTTCATCTTCCCACAGAGCCCTCAGAGGATGGGATTTTGTACACACTGGGGAAATTTCCATGAGCTTCTCTGTAGTTTTAAATTTCCCTCCAGAGCGAGGTAACTCCTTATTTGTAGGGCGTGCCCAGCACCCTGAGGTCCACACCTTTTATATAAAAGTAGAGATACATCCCTCTTGTGCTCTTCTAAATGGTGCTGAGGCCCTCCTAACATGTGCTGAATTCCTTCAGCCCCCAGAGAACACCCCAGAGGACTTTCTCTGGGAATGGAGAGGTTTAATTAAACATGTTAATTATCAGTGCTGACTGCAATGCCCAGGTTTTCTCCTCACAAAAGATGTGGGGAGGAGGTGCTGGATGACAAATTCAGTACTGAGGCCCTGGACTGCCAAGCCAACACATGAAAACTCTTTGGAAATTTGCCTTTTTTGGAGAGAAACATGGATGCAATTGAGTTTACCAGACAGTGCCAAGGTAACAGATTTCCCTTTTGCCACTGAATTTGTCATCCTGGCCTCAGTTCTGGGCCAATATGAGCTTCAAATCAGGCAATCTGGAGACAGATTGGGGTATGGACAGGACTGATTCCTTCCTAAAGTCTGGCACTTTAAAGTCATGCTGGTTTTTCCTCCTGGGCTATTTTTCCAACAGTAGGAGAGATACGTAAATACTTCACATTTCTTAGTTCTGTAACATCAGTTCCCTTCAAAGTTGGTTGTATTCTTTCTGATTTAAACTGTCTCATTATTGTTTTTTTCTGAAAAATACATTGAAAATTATATTTTTACTGAACAGCAATGACTAACAGGTCTTGAATACATACATATATATATATATCATACAGCTTCAGAAACCAGTTCTGCAGCTTTGGAGAAGAGTGGCACATTTCAAAATGGCATGGAAACTTTACAGCTGGAGCTTGGCAGCATTTTCAGGCCATTAAAATCTCCCAAGATCACCGAGATCAAGCATTGTAAAGATGTGCCAGATGACATATTAATTTTAATCACATTTAAACATAACAATCGTCTTTAAATGCACCAGAGTTAAGTTTTCAGAGTCAGCTCTTCTGGGAGATAATCACAATATGCTATTTCTTTATTACTGAGTTTCAAATGAAAACTTTCATGGCTCAGTGTCCCATGATTTTGGCTCTCTGCCATGCAATATCCAGTTTTGTGCTGCAATGGATTAATCTGTTCATGATTAGGTGGGAAGTAATTTTTGCCTGGTGGGAAAAATCAGCTTTGGGGACTTCATTGGGAATGGGGACAGTGTTTGTTCTGAGTGAGGAGAGGAAAGGTGGCCAGTGAAATTCAGTGTTTTATTGTTATTTTCTTGTGCTGTACTCACTGGCAGGGAGCAGTGGGGCTGGGCAGGGCTGGTCCCTGCATGTCCAGGCTGCTGAGCCCCTTCAGGGGGGGTTTGACCCCAAATTTAGCAGTGATGCCATTGCCCTTCGTGTCTTTGGGGCCACAGTGTCCATCCAAGCAGTGACAACCCCCCCAAGGGACAGTGGTGTCACAAACCTTGGCTTCCTGTGAAGGTTTTTTGTGAATCCTATTAAAAATCTGTACTCTTGATGCTGTTCTTGGGCAAGACAGCTCCTGGCAGGATCCTGGGTCATGGGTGATGCTTCCAGACTCCCCCTGACCTGGACTCATGGAATCCTGGAATTCCTACAGCTTTTTGGACTTCTCCAGAGCACAGAAAACTCATTTCTCTTCCTGCCCTGCCGAGCAGAGGCAGATCACAGTGCTTTACCCCACCTCCCTCCCCTAGGGTGCAACAATGCACACTTCAGGATGTCACTGACCAGGAAGGGATGTGCAGCTGCCATCCCTCAAGGCTCACACACAGGAGTGGAAGCTGAAATTCTGCTCCAAGAACTGGGAATTGGAGGGCAGAAATGCTGCACTGGGCTTGTGCTGTTCCAGTTCTGCCCCAAAGAACAGGCAGAAAACACCTGAGTGTGGTTCTTGCAAGGATTTTGGTGGGGAGGCAGCATTGGTGCCACTGGAGCAGAGTGCTGCCAGTTCCATCTGCAGAACCAATGAATCCTCTCAAAACACGCTAAAATTATATTCATTTCACAAGTAAGGTTGGTAGGTTTGTGCAGAGGGGCTGAAAATGAGGCAAATCTCAGCCTTTTCCTCAGCAAGGGGCTGAGGAAAAAAGAATTCCAGCCCTGTGTGTCCCAGCAGTGCTCAGGAAACCAGTACTGGCGGGCAGGAATCGTTCAGAGTCATCCTTCCCTAGATCCACATTTTGTTATGTGACAAATGTTAGGTTCACCAGCAAAAAATACTGAGAAATTAACTTATCTTTCATCTATTTCAGCTGTAGAGTGCCCTGTCAAACTCAGAGAAAAGGGGACCAGGTTTCTTTACTTCTCTAAGTACAAAAGAAATAGGAATTAATATTTCTTACTGTCTTTTATGCATACTTTTATACCTGTTAATAGCACTTTCAAATAAAATTAAAAAAAAAAAACCAAAAAAAACTGGACAACACGAATTCTAAGAGGTTGTTTGGTTTAAAGGAGCTGCTGATGCATTTAGAGAGAAGAAAAAACACCTGGCACCCTGCAAAGGCCCATCACTGCTAAAAATGCCCATGGTTGGATATTCAGGAATAATTGCAGTACACAGAAATTGTTTGGTATCACAGCCTGAAACTTCTCAGTGCTTTAAAAATGCAAAAATCCTAAAAACCCTGGCTGCTCTGGCTGCAGGAATGCTCTGATTACAATTCTGTGGATTTGTACCTGAATCTGCAGTGAAAAACCTCAATATTCCCATTGAATGAATTCCTGGAATGCTGCTGTGGGAATGGCACTGAGTCCTTCCTTTTGCAGCTAAATAGTGAAAATTAAATTTCACTAAAATACTCGTGAAACAGCTTCCTAGGACGGAGCCTGCATTTCCTGTTTGGGAATAGGAAGAATAAAACCTGAATAAGACCTACAAGTAACCCCCACATCGACTTGAGGGTTTAGGATAGGAGCAAACACTTTGAGAACTTAAAAATATCCATGGAAATTTAGTTTCCTAACTCACTTTTCAGGGCTGAATTCAAGACTTGAATCCCACTGCCAATCTCATGCAGCTCTAAGAAATGATTCCCAATATTGTGTAGATGAGTGCTCTTCAGAACTCTGCCATTTCTGCATGAAAATGGGGCTCAGTCTGGGAAAACCCAGATATTCTCCTTCCCTCTGCTCACTGGATTTTCATGGCAGTGTTCCCAACTCTTCAAAGCTCTGGCTGTAAAAATGAGGTGGCATCACAAAACTTAACAACAGGATGGGATTTTAAGGGGCCAAACCCACTGAGCACAACATTCCTGTCAATTAGAACATAGCTGAAAACTGTAACATAATTTAGCTTTAGTGAGAAAAAAACCTCCAGAGTTGGCTATTGGGTAGTAAAATGAAATTTCAAAGACTTGTGCTGGTTGCCTGACTTGGAAGTATCTCTATCACACAAACTTGTTGCTGAGTGTGCTCTAAATTCAGGAGAAGAAAACTGAAAAACTGAGTTACTTTTATTTAAAATCATTTGTTGTAATTCTGGGAAACTGAACCCCATCATTTCCAAAACACCATTTCTACACACACTGAGGGGAGAAACAAGACTCGAGCTTAGAAACAAAGATGAAATAATATAAAACAGAGCCCATGAAAGGCTGCCAAACTCTTAATCCTATTAATGTGCCAACTTTAATCCCAAACTTTCTCGTTAAAAACTATGCCAGCAATGTGGAAGGGCCGTGTCCCCACGAATGGAAATCCACAATAACATCGTGTATGTTGTTCTACAGGCTCTGGAGCATAAAGAGAGTGTTATTCTCCAGCTGAAATTAGGCAGATGTTGATCAGCAGTCAAATGATGTGGCATCTGAGGCTGGTGAGGCAGAGAGAAATGTTTCTGGTAACACGAGGAGCAGCTGTGAAAATAAAGCTGACCTTGAGCAACATTAGGAAATCAGGGTAGTTTTTAGGTGATATTTAAGTTAAAAGGATTCCACACTTCTGTTAAAAATACACTCGTCTCTTCTGTTTGAAAGTTTATCAAAATGAGATTCTAAAGCCTCACTCTCATAAACTGAATGTATTCTTCTAATTAATTAATTAATTAAATAAATAAATAAAACCATATAATCTTCTGGTTTAACAAGGAAGCCAAATGTGATCAACTCCTGCCTTCAACACGAGGAATTTTTGCATCCTGAGCCAAAAACACAGAGATGCACAAAATCCTGACCTACCTGAGAGGCCTCATGAGCCTTCCACACCCTGAAAGCCTGGCCTGGAAATGCAGTTTGGGTGCAGAGTAGAACAGGTCTGTGTTAAGAAAACCCTGCAGAGAAACCAAACTCTGCAAAGCGTTTACACTGAGAAATAACACAGTGCAAATTAATATCCATATCAAATGGTAATTAGAAAATCCTCAAAAAGTGATTTGCTTCACCAACTTGGAGAGAATTCCAGGGATTTTCAGTCCTCAAAAGTTTTTGTGGAGTTTTAGTCCATGAACTTCAGTGCAAGGCTTTGATTTCTCAGTTACAGATTTGATTTTCTCACCACCCTTATCTCCTCATGTACTGGAAACATCACCAGGAGTAAGAAAAGATCTTCCACACATGGATTTCCATAGAACAAAGGGAAAATCCTGCTGCAGTTACAGTTAAATTCTCCAACAAGCTCTGTGTTTACAGATCCAAAACACTTCTGTTCAAATAGTCCAGAAAGCTCCACAGTTTTTCTTTCTGATGATTTTAGAACCTGTGCTTCAGTTGATTGCTGTGCTGATGATTCGGTTATTTTACGAGTAGAAGCGTTTATTGATGGAATTTCAGGAAACAAAAATACAAAGCAGGAAGAAGAAAACTGCCTTTAAATCCAAACTAGCAGAAACATCTTTTGAACTAAAGATTCCTCACCTTTGGGTCTGGGAGTTGTGGAGCAAGAGTGCCAATGTAGATGTACAGATAAGAAATCCATCCTGCAAACCCAGAGGAGATTTTTTTTCACCCGCACTCAGTACTGGGCCAGCTTTGCTGCTGCTCTTTCTGTTTGCATCTGGAACTGAACTCATCCCACAGCCCCAAACATCTGAGCTGAGTTATAGTTTGGAAATGAAGCTACTGCTTGCTGCTCTGTCCTGCTGAAAGATTAATTGATAGAGGAGCCATTTGCTAAAAGCATTTGTTCTTTTCCAGCTCTTTAAAGATCATTCAAAGAGCATTCAGCACTGGCTTGTTCTCAAAAAGAGAAATAAAAATGTAAAGGTTTCCACTCCTGGAAGATCCTGAAGTAAACATCTCTCTCTCTCCTGAAGTCTGAAACAATTCAAAGCTGTGCAATAATTCTGAAATCAACCCTGCAAAAGCAGGCTTGCAGTCTCCTGGATGTTGAAAGCATCAAAGGCAATTACAGTATTTCCTGTATACATGACTATGTAACTGTGTGGGATACCTGCACTCCAAGGCTGTGACAGGAGCCATTGGAAGCTTTTCCCAGATTTTTTTCTCAGGGCAGTGTGTTGTACCCATCTCATCCCCAACCTGGCAGCACCATCAATAATTTGGCAGCGCTCCTGTGGGAATTTAGGAGTCATTTTTGACCTCCCACAAACACTGCCTGAACCATTCTTCAGTTAGTGCCCAGACTCCATTTCCAGCCCACCCCTGCCCCAACACTGGGAATCTGCTGTACAAGAATTAAAAAAAAAAAAAAAAAAGGAATATTTTGAACCATTTCCTACCCCAACACTGGGAATCTGCTGTATAAGAATTTAAAAAAAATGGATTTTTGGAACCATTTCCAGAGGTGGTGATGGTGGCCAGCAAGTTTTGCTTAAAAACACCCCCAACAAAGCCAGTTGGAGGTAAAACACTTGGACACCCATGGTAGAGGTGGTCTGGAACTGACTGGAAGTGTCCCAGTAAATTCATAACAACCAGAACTGGAAAGATCCAGTTCAGTAGGAATTGATTTGCAAAAGTAAGAGTTGCCTGAGTTCAGCTCAGGCTATTTATTATAAAGATAAGGATTCATATGGCACCAAGTTGCAAATACCTGAAAAGGACTAAAAAGCAGGAGAGCTTTTGCAAACACAGAGTACAAACCTTTTTCAGGCAATACAGAGCACCTCAAAATATGTGAGATGGAGTTGCAGCCCTAGCAGATCCTCTTTTGTTTTGGACTCAGACTAGAGAAGAATGAAGGCAATTTTAAGTGGGAAAAGAACAAAAATGACTGCCATTTTCATAAGAGTGGAGTTGGCAGATCCCTCAGCATGAGCAGCTAAACCCAGAATATTTGCTGTTCAGGGACTTGCTTTGGAAAGGACTTAAACAGTTCAGGTTCAAGGCAATTTATTGAGCCATGAAATCACCCTGGTGGCACTGGCAGGGAGGGTTGCTCATGGCAGGAATGGTTCCTGCTCCCAGGGATCTCTGGAATACCCACAGACATTCCCAGGGATTTCAAATGACTGACATGGCACCACTGCTGCTCCTGCTGGAAGCCAACAAGTGCAAATCAACTCCTGAAGCACTAAGAAAACACAACCTTCATCCTCCCCAGAATCATCTCTAAAATAATCTGCTTTTAAAATATCAGTGTGTATGTAAAGGTACACATTGGGCACTAAATTCACTCTTTTCAAACATTATTTTATGTCAATCAGCCAATAACTTTGGCCTCTTTTTGGCAGCATCAGTGATACCTGTGAGCTTCAATCAGAGTTGCAATCTCTGTTACCAATGCTTCTTCCTTCCTTCCTCTCACATGTATCCTGAGAAATTACAATATTTTCTGTATACAGGAATATTTAAGCTAATTTGCTGTCTTTGGTGAAATTCAAAGCTTTACCATAAGCAAACATGGCAAATAAATCTCTGACACCACTGAAGAATCCAGCAAGTTTAGTTTAAAAAAGGCAGGGAAAGGGAGAGTGGCAATGCTGGACAGAGGGGACACTTGCTCTAAATCATGGAGGAAGATTTTACAACCTCCTGTACATTTCAGAGGTTTTATGAGCAATATAAATCAGCAGCCAATAGACCATGTTTAATTTAGAATTCTGCCCGAGGTCTGTCCAGTTCTACCTTTTCCATCCTGTGCAGAGTTGCTTTGAGGGGGTTCATTCATTTTGTTTCTGTGCAGATGCCTCTTCTTTTTCGAGGTTGATTATTTATTCTCCTTGCCTGCTGACTCTGTTCCCTCTCTGCAAGAAAAGTTAAGTGTCTCAGATGTCTAGGTCCCTACCTAAAGAATATTTTGGTCATATCTGTGACTCCTGAAACCAAAGTGTTCCACACTGTTCTTGGGTTCCTTGGCAGCTCTGATAGAATTTTGTGCCATTATTCTCCTGCAAGATACCAAGAGTGGACCATAATATATTGGCTTCAGCTTCTGTGCCCTCCAGACATAAAGAAAGTCAATGAAATAATGTGGCCACACCCTCTCTCCAGAGGGTTTCTTGGACTCCTTGCATTATTTTACCATGACTTGACCTGAGGTGACTGCAGTAGATGGGGTTCTGCACACAAACTTTAAATTATTTTGCTTTCTGGTTGCTCACATTTAAATTCTTGGCCAGTTCCAGGTGCCTGACTCCAAGTGGAGGCAGGTGAGAGCTGCAGTGGTGTTTTCTGGCCAGGCCGCACACGGACATCCCCCTGGAATTCCAGCTCTCCCCATAAATTCCAGTCCCCTCCTGGGATTTCCAGCCTCATCTCTGGCCTCACACTGAACCCTCTGAACTCATTCACTGCCCACCCAAACTGCAGATGGGCACTGTTGAACATCCCAATATCACACTTGTCCCCAGGCTTCCCTTACAGAATACAAATTTTAGCACTTGTGGTGACAGGGTGTTAATAAAACCCCATCTTGCCTAATCCCACAGCAAGGAAAACACCTTCTCACCTTTGCCTGAGAAAATTTAATGGAAAACTCTTTGTTCTAAGCTTTGTTCTGGCTGGAACAAAACCTGTGGCACCACCAACACTGCACTGGGGTATTCCTTAGTGGTTTATCCCAATATTCAAATGAAAATCATCATTATTACACCACTGATTAGTTAATGCAGCAGTTCTGGAAGTTTCTGTTACATGACTGTAAAATAAATTAGGATATATAAAATAGGAAATGAAGAGAGTGATACAGTTAAATGAGGAGTTCTTAAAAATAGACAGGCACATCTTTATCAGGGGGTATAAAATTGCAAGGATTGCCCCAAGTGAACTGGGAATGGATTTCTATTTTGCTGCAGCCAGCTGAGAAAGCAGAATAAAGGAAAACCAACACACCTGGAAGAAAGCCCAGCCTGTCACCCCAGGGACAGGGACAGCCCCAGAGCCCAGAGCCACTTCAGCTCTTTCCTGCTTTACTCTAATATTATTCTAATCTATTCTATTATTCTAGTATTCTAAATTCTGTTTTATGATTCTAAATCACTGGAGCTGAGAGCTTGACCTTTACAGCTCCAAACCCCTCATGTGGACTCTTCTGCACGTTCTTTTAACAAACTGTTTCAGTGCATAAACCCAAGACAGCTCAGAGCCAATGTCATGTTCCAACCATGTTTGAGTAGCCTTGGGTCAGAACTGCTGCAGTGCAGGAAAGGGAAAATGGACCAGGAATTGCTGGGATTCCTTTGGATATGTGAAACAGGGTTGGAACTCACTGAAGTGCTGCAATGAGGCAAAATCCTCATTTTCCTTTCAATAACTTCTTTAGAAAAAAAAACCAAAAAAGAGCCTACATATACACTTTTGAGGAAATAAAAGCCCTCTTCTCCCCCACCCCAAAACCCATCACTTTTGGACAGGAAGAGTTTTTGAACAGAGTTTGCAGAAACTCAAGGTCTCTGTGGTTGGGCCTCCAGCAGTTGTCACTGTGGGATTTTTACCAAAATTCTGGGTGGGATCTTTTAGGAATTTGAGACATTTATGGAGCAAGTTTTAAGCTCCTGCCCCAAAGAGGGAAAAGGTTCTGATAGATAGATAGATACGTGATAGAAGTTTGAGTTAATGTTACAGTAGAAGAGTGAGCAGAGCCAGCTGCATATTGTGTCTGAAAGTGCTTTCCTTTGGGTGAAAGGGCAGATAGAGAGAAGTTAATTTGAATATAAGAGGCTTCAAAATAATGCACATCCATACTCTGTGTCCACAGCTCTGCTACATTTCACACTGCACAATCTGACTGAGGTGGTATTTCGGAAAAAAAACCACTTTTTGGATGTTTTTTATCTCTGTTTTGGATGCCCTCCTCAGTCCAACCATGTGACAGCCACACACTTTCATTTAGCTCCTTCTCCTTGTGCCTTTTATTCCTTGTCCCTCCTAGAGCAGGAACATCTCAGAACAGCTTGACTGAAGTGTCAGACATTAAAGAGGCAGGTGGAAAGAAGTGCCCAAAAATGACTCTTTGTATTTTAGGTAATTAAATAAAGGGCTAAATTGAGGCTTTCAAATATAAGAGGGAAAAAAAAAAAAAAAAAAAAAAAAAAAAAAAANAAAAGAGCTTCATGAGTCCTGATGATAAATTTTTAGGAGCTTATATCTTTTCCTGTCAACACAGCTTTTGAAGTCTCATTTCAAGGTTTTTGTAGCAAAGCTGATTGTGATTATAAACTTGTGAGATAGGAACTAAACTTTCCTGATTTCTTGAGAGGAAGAGATGGAGATCACATTTCTATTCACAGAGCTGTGGTGGAGCTTGTAAAAAACCTGAAGTGAGCTGGAGGCACAACTAAAACACAGATTCTTCCTCAATATGCCTATATCAATTTATCTATTTATATTTTATAATTTCATATTTATATATTTTTATTTTTTTAAACAAGAATGCACCTAAGGGTTATATATTAATATAATATAATATAATATAATATAATATAATATAATATAAATATATATATTACATATATATATAATATAATTTCTAGTTCTTATGTCCAGCAGTATCTTAAATATCTTCCTAGATAATTATTTTTCACTAGTTTTCACTATTAGCAGATGCTGGAGGAAAAGACTTCATTTGTTCATCAGTTTTTTACCTTCTCCTTTACCTCCTGCTTCTTAGGGTTATAAAGTTTATCTGGGGACTAAAGTCCAACTTGCTTTCCTTTTTGAAGGAGTAGTAAAATTGATTATTTTAGCTGAGTAAAGTTGCCTGTCTTCAAACACTTGGACCATGAAAAGTAGCTTGAGGATTAATCTCACCACTTAACTCCAGCAATATTATATAAAATATTAAATACTGTAATACAGAATGCATTATTTAACAATACCAACTTGAGACAATGAGAGTAATTCTTCACTCAACAGTTTTCCCTCAGTTATTGCCTTAGAAATAACTCAGAGTCTAACAAAGGACACTACTTTTGGGAACAGATGAATTTCAAGGATTTGATTTATCCAGATTCCATCCATGTCTGTGCCTTGGAACGGGCCCTGCAGTGACTGTTCAGTTCTTTGTGTCTTCTCTCCCCTCATATTTCGTTGTTTTTGTCATTGTGGTGAAGTAAAATCAATCTCATGGCAGGGGGTTTCCTCAGAGTAGGGGAATGTACGTGGAATAAAAGTATTTCCTCATGATCACAAAAATCTCTAACACACAAGGTGGTGGTACAGTGTATTCAGAGGTATTAATTAGTGTAGCTAATTCCAGAAGGAACTCACCCAGGTTTGGATTAATTAGGCAGGATTAATGCCTAACTTTATACTTTATTACATATAAACACTTTTGTATTGTACAAACTCTGACACTTTTCTCCTGACTCTATTAACACAAATACCTCAAATGATAAACTAAATATGTTTCGTGTTTTACCCAGTTAAAATGATCTCCCACTGATTTACAAATGGTTGGAAGAGGTTCATTATTATTCAGGAAAGAAGGAGTAAGTATATCCTTAAGGCATTCCTAACCCTGAGTGCCCAAGGGCTGAGCATTGTCCTCCTATACCTCAAACTCATTTCCCTTCAGTTCAGTCACCTGAGGACAACCTCCAGCTGCAAAGTGAGGATAAAAAAATGACATTTTATCAAAGTTGAGCCCACAGAAAAGCTCCATCCTCCTACTGAAACAACAAAGTCTGTATTTTTAGTGCAGAACAAATCGGAGGCATTCGGAATTACTGGCGCTGAAACGTGAAATCTGTGCCTATGCATCCCAGAGATGCAAATTCCTCATAAGGAAGCAATAACAGCTAAATGACATTATTTCTGAACAACCAGAGGCTGTTCTCACTCCCACAGAGAGGCCAAGCCAGCCGTGGAATACTTGGAAGCGTGGCCTGAAAAGAAGTGCAGAGTCGGAGGAATCCTGAGCCCCCCGAACCACGAGCGAGGAGAGGGAGATGCCCAGGAATGCTCCGGCAGGAAGTGCTTGTGGTCAAAACCAGGAGCAGCCACATGAATCAAGAGCTCTGAGGAGACAGCCAGACGACACTGATGGCAAAAAAATATTAATGCCCAGAAAATAAAAATAAAAAGAAACCCGAGAAGAATTCAGAGGCGCTCAAAGATCTCTCTGTGCGTTGGAATCTGGTTTCAGGAGGAGAGAAGAGTAAAACCCAAATGGCTGAAAGTTTAGACAATTAAACTTTCGTACTGTTAAAAAAAAAAACCAAAAAACCACCTCGATTTTTTCTCCTTTGCCATCTGGAAGCTTTCTCTTAAACAAACATAGGAATGAAACACAGACATCACAAAAATACTTCTTATTTTCATCTCCACACCCAGTAAAAAATGTCATGGCAAAGCCATGTTACACTTTCAGCCTTGCCCAACTCCATGGAGACCCCTGGAGCTATCAGGGATTATCTGTAACCTTCCTCTCATGTGCTAACAAGCAGAATTTCATAAAAATGGGGAAATGTACAATGTTTCAACATTAAACACGTGGGGAAAGTAATAGAGAATGTATTATTTAATTATTTTTATCTTTTAATTCTCCCACACTGAGTAGGCAGGAAAAGATTTCCTGCACATGAACCACATCATGGTACTGAGAAAATAATGTTGATTTCTCAGCCCTTTCCCTCAAAACTGAACAGATTCTTTAATGAGAAATCCTTTTTTTGTTTGTTTGTTTGTTTTAGGGAGTAATTATGCAAAGGAGAGCATCTCAAAACAAAACACCACCACCCTGATTTGTCCCTGCCAGCAGTGTAGAGCACACACAGTCCACAACACTTTTCCCCTGCAAGGAGATCAGACACACAGTTAATTTGTGGGACTGCTCCCACCTGCAGGTGATTAAAGAGATGCTGCCACTTTCCAGGTGAAATGAGAAATTTCCTGCTGGTAGTCAAAAAAATCCCTTTTCTCCCAAGAAGTCTAAAATGCTCCTCAAGAAGGGCTTAATGGCTCAGGAGTAGGGAGCATCCTGCTGGAGCTTGGAAGCAACACCTTGATTATTCCATCCAGTTTGCTGGCCTAATTAGTGAGGAAATGGGAATTGCCCTGGGTTTAGGTGGGCCTGACCTCTACCTGGCTGGGTTTCCTATTCCTTTTCTTTAGCTATCATGTTAAATATGATAAAAATTAGGTCAATCTAGTAAAAAAATGGGATTTGGGGGGGGCAACACATGATTTTGATGTCACAAAACTTTCCTCTGCTCTGGCTTTGCCAGTGTCTCTCCACCAGCACAGACTGTTCTGACCCAGGAGCTGCAGTCATCCAGAATGGAGCAAAAATGGGGCTCTCACTAATTCTGGGAGCTAAAATCCTCCAAATTTTGAAATTTTGGCCAAGCACCATGTTCTTAGAACCACAGTGCCAGAGAGTCCTGGTGTATTTTAAACATCACACACAAGAGAGATGCCTCAAAGAAAGAGAGAGGAAAAAAATCCATTTCTTCTTTCCTAAAATCTCCTGCTCTCCTTGAATAAAGAACAGGAAATAAATCAGGTACATCCCAACAGGAAGTAATCGATTTCTACAGGTTAACACAATAGTGTGCTCTGCTCAGCCTCAGAAAAGTGAATATAAGATCATTCCTCTAATTTCATGCATGAAATCAATGCTTTCATCTTGCCTGGCACAGGCTTTCAGGAGCTTACTTCAAGTCTATTTATTTGATCAACAATTCTGTCATCAACAGAAGTGTCCCTTCCCTCTGCTCACTGATGATAATGATGGGTATTTTGTCAAATTTTAGGGGATTCAAGTCTTCCAGAGATTTTGATGGACATTTTTTGTCAAAACTGAGTGGTAACATCAGTCAGGTTTCCAGATTCTTGGGAATTGAGATTTCCATCACAGACAGCCCACTGACTTTTGTTTTCAGGAGCTCAGCTGGTGTTCTTCTGGTAAAATCTTTAAAACCTACTTGTAGCTGAAGTGTCAAAACAATGGTAAAATCTCTCAATATAATGTTCATTTGTGCTCATAAAATTGGGCATCTTCTCATTGCATTTAAATCTCTCTCTCTTTTTCTCTCTCTGTCTCTCTTCCAGTGATCCGAGCAAAAATAACCGGTGAAAAGGTGGTTCCTGCCAGTGATGATCCCCTCGATACCCACAAAATGATCCGGTACGAAATCAAACAAATAAAGGTACATGGAATCACTCAGCTTTTTTGAAGTTCAATGCTGATAACCTCTGCATATTTCAGCCCAAAAAGAGAAAATAATTTAACCCCAAATGCTGGCAAAGCTGGAAAAGGCTCCAGCTGCCTCCACAGGCACAGCCAGATGAACTACACAGAATAAAGCACAGGAGGGAGTAAAAAAAGGGCAAGAAAAAAAAAAAAAAAGAAGAGGAAAGGAAGCTGTCCTGACATTCAGGAGGTTTTTGCTAAATAATGATATTTTTATGAGGAATTCTGTTATTCATAATTTTGAAGGTGCCAAAAAAATGCTCTTCGTTCTGTGAGTGGTGTCAGCACATCTGGTTTTGGGGGATTCCTGATCACCTGTGCCTGATGGTGTGGCAGCTCTGCACGAGCCAAACTTCCCAAAGAGAGGGGAGAGTTTCCAGCAAATCCCAGAGTTTCCAGAGAGCAAACCCTTTGTTCATTGTGAACAGGGGATATTTGCAGGGCCAGGAGTCACATAAACAAAAATCCATTTGTGTGAACGTTGCTGGGGAAGCAAACACACAAAGACACAGGTTCAGAACCTCCCAGGATTTCCCCACTCGTTGTTCAGCTCCAGTAAGGAGAAATATTCATTAATACAATGTAAGAAGACAGGTTTTGAGACCACTGAAGTCACTGTCAAACTCTCACTGATGCTAAAATGATCATGATTTACCTTTTTCTGAAATACACAAGGAGTAGGTAATCTCTCTAAATTAAAACGTGTGAGTGTGCAAGTTTTCAAGGTAGTTTCATCTCTCATTTTTCACTGAAAATTATTTTGTAATTTTGGCACTTTTACATTTACTGGAAACACTTAAGAAGATCATTATGCACGGCTACATGCCTTAAAAAAAAAATAAAAAAAATCAGTCATTCAGATTGTATCCAATGATACAATCCCCTCACAGGAGTTTAAGCAGGAAGAATCTTTGGTAAACAAGAATATCTCGAAGTATTCACAAGGATGGGTATCACACGTGACTTCTGTTAAGGATTTACAGCAATTTCAACAAGCCAGCCTCTACCTTGCTAAAACAAACCACAAAGCTCATCACCATCTGCCACTTTCCATCTTCTTAAATATTAAGGATATTCAAATGTTTCTTTACAGAATTAAGGGATAGATTCAAATGTTTCTTTACAGAAATAAGTACGACAATGCCAGAGAATTCCCTTTCCTCCCACTGGCACTTTAATGTTGTGCTGCTACTCAGCAGCACTTCAGGAACCTGATAGAAATGCAAATCACCTTCTACCTCAGCACAAACAAGAATGAGAAATTTAATCTGAGGGATTGTTTTCAGCCTATAATCCCATTCTTGAGCACACTGGAATCTCCAAAATATATAAATATATATCTGTATATTGAAGCTGCTTTGGAGTTTCTCCCTAATTTTCACCAGTTCCAAACTCAGGCAGCAGGAAGAGGTGTGTATTTAATTCCACTCAGGTTCAGAGGGCAAGTCAGCCAGGCCTGGCCAAAGCAGAGATGTGTTTTTTTTAATAAAAGATGCTCTACATCATCACACACAAGCTTGTTGGGGTCACAGAAGGGTTGGGAACACCCCCATCCCTCAAATCCTTCCTTCTGACCAGAGAGAGCTCAGGACCAAACCCTCCCCTGCCCCCGGACCCAGCTCCCTGCTCCAGGGAGGGAAGGGAAGGCTTTTGGTTGGAAACCAGGAGCTCTGTGACCTGCCCACCCCCTCTGGGGTCACCCCTGCACCCAATGTGGCACCAAAATAAACCCAGCAAGGCAACTGTGCCCAATAAACCCACAGCAGTGACAGAGAGAGGGCAACCTGTGACACCCAAACAATATAACTGAGGTAAAAATGAAACCTGCTGAACAATCACTCAGTTTGCTGAGCAGCTGAGGGCAGAGCAACAGCTGATCACACCACGTGTCACCTCAGGTGATGGCATTTTAAAGAATTTAACTCCACAGAGCGTGTGAAAGGCAAAAATATTCCCTGCTCACCATTCCAGCCTTCTCCCAAGTGCTGCTGAGGGTTTCTCCTGATGCCCCGATGCCCAAAAAACTGCAGGATGCCCAGTGGCTCTGGGGAATCCAGTGCACAGGGTGGGGGACAGGCCAAGAATTTGCTTTATACAACACAGCAAGGAAGAACAGACTCTCCTTCTGAGCTATAAAATACATCAAAAACTATCACCAAAAATTCACAAAAAAATTATCACCTCAGAGTGGGTTTTAGGGAGGGCTTTTAGACCACTCAGATATTCCCACTTTGCTCATCAATTCTCCTCTTTTGGAAAGGGAACACAGAACCCTTGGGGGTTATTTTGGACTATAACATTCAGCACAACGCTGCTGCTTCTCTGCTCTGGCTTGTTGAGCTGTTCCATTAATGTGATGGCTTAAATTCTGTTTCTCTCGTTTTAAATCCAGTGCATTAGGCTTAGCATTAAAATGTTGCTATTCTAGGCAGAAATATTAGATATAATTTTGATGTTCATTTGCAGAAATAGAAAAAAAAAATAACAAGGGGCTATTCATTTTATAGGAGTGGGTTGGCATGTCAAGAAGCCATAAATATTTGCAATTCCTGTTCTTGTCTTGCAATACTTACAGCACTATATTAAAGAGAGAAGATAATATGTGATTTATATGTAATTGAATATTTCTCCATGATATTTTTGTAGCTGACTTGGTCATCACCCTCATTCTAAAATCTGAAAGCAAAGCCATGTGCTGGTGTTGGTTCCACCCCTCAGGAGGACAGGGACAGTGTCCACACAGGCTTCAGTAGCAGGTTCACATCTCTCCATCCGCCAAATCCTCGCCCTCTTTTCCTATTTCAATAAAGTCCCACCAGGAGCTCAGGTGAACCTGGACCATGCAACAACGCAGAACCAAATCCAACCACCTGAGCCCTCCACGCTTTTAGGAGAAGGGAGAATATGATTGAGAAGATTAAATATGATTTACTGAGTTAAACACAAGATTATAATCTTTAGAAATGACTGTAACTATTATATAGGTCAAAACCAGAGATAAGTCAGACAGTAATTTCAAAAAAAAACCCCAACCAAACAACCAAAAAAAACCTGCAACAAAACAAATATTAAACTTATTTAAATATTAACCAAATCTCCATTATGGATTTCTATGGATATTTAAGGGGTTTATAGCTAAATCAAGGTGTGTTGTCTGCACAAGGCCTCCCAAAATGAGATCCAAGGCTGAGACATCCAGCTGGAAAAGCTGCTCCCTACAACACCCTGAAGGTTTCTGAGCATGGAGAGAGCTCGAGGCAAGGGACACTCGCAGAGCTCACGTGGTGGCCCCGTACCAGACACATTTTCCTCATCGCTGGGAGATGTTCTGTGATTCCCACTGCTGCTCTGGACAGAGTGCCAGTTTGGTTTGTGTTTTGCTCTGGCTGGGCCTGTTTGGTTTTTTTTCTCCTCCAAAGTATTTCAAATCCCAGCTAATATTTTTGGATTGGCCGTGCGGTGACAGCAACGTTGGCTTTCTTCCCCCCTCCCCGTCCATAAACAAGGCTTCAGAAAAACCAACATATTACAGAGTATTTGCTAGTGGCCTGTGCTATTTAAATCTCCTGGGAGGGCTGGAGGAACACAAACACATTTTCTAGTGACACCAGCTGGGGCTGGGAGAGCTGTGAGCCCCTGCCATTGTCCCCAGCTGTCAACACGTGGCATGATGTCACCGGGGCTGGCGGTGGCACACGAGGTGGTGACAGCAGCACCTTCTGCTCCCTCCTCGCCGCGCTGGGACACAGCTAAGCTTGTTTTTCATCTTTTAATGGCTCATTTTGGATTTCTTTTCAGGGTTGAAACTGCTGGTTAAGGGGCAGCCAGCCTGAAAAGAGCTTTGATCCCGAACCTCTCCATTTTGGGGCTTGCTGGCTCACGTTTTCCAAGTTATTTGAGAAGGTCCCACTGGTGGGAGTTTTGGATGTGGAAAACCACTTTGCTTTAGGGACCAAATCTGAAAAGAATGCTCAGGAAATGCTCGGTCCCCCAGCAGGCTCGATGTCCCAGGAGATCCCAGGGAACAAGAGAAAATTCCCCATAGGAATATGGGGAAAATTCCCCATAGGAATGCACTGAGAAATATTTGCACTTTGGTCGAGATGAATTGCTGTCTCTGCATTGCTCCTTGAATGGATAATGCCAGTAGAATAGAAATTGAAGAGAAAGTTTTAACAATCCATTAAATACACTGGAAAAGCACATTTTAAAAGCTATAATTTAAAAAACTTAATACCTGCTTAATTTCCTCCTGAAACCCTTGGATGTATTTCATGAAGTGTAGAGAACAAGTCCAGTCTTTGGTGTTTTCTCACATTAATTCAGACTTTGGAGCCTTCTTTAAAGAGACTCACCCTGTATCTCTTCCAGCTCTTGTTTGCAACTGTTTTTTCATGCTTGTTTTCCACTACTGACTCTCTGCCTCTGATCATTTTCAGATGTTTAAAGGATTTGAAAAGCTCAAGGATGTCCAGTATGTCTACACCCCTTTTGATTCATCACTCTGTGGAGTGAAGCTAGAAGCCAACAACAAAAAACAGTATCTTCTAACAGGTAAAAGGGAGGAAAATTAATGTAGCTGGAAATTCAGAAGTAGCTGCTTAGAGTGAAATTGCTAAAATATGCTAAAAGGGAATTCATTTATGTACTCAATACAAACACAATGAGATGTAAAAATTGTGTTCAGCTGTAATTATAGTGGGATCTTCCAAGTTTTCCATCCTTCCTCCGGCACTCTTAGAGCAGTTCCAAAGGAAGGGAATGTCAATAACGATATAATCAGTAAATAGAAGGAGTTTTGATTCAGTATTTGCCATTATTATTGGATTTAAACCAACAGGACTGATCTTCCCAGGAATGCAAAGGTGCATAGTGAGGAAACACGTGCCCGTGTGTCTGCAGGTCTGGGGTTCCAAGTAACTACAGATTTTTCTAGACACTTCTAAAATCCAATTTAACTGCACCCCTTACTGGCAGATTAACCACATCTTTAGAAAAATACCCTTCTTCAATCTTTTACATCCATACAGCATGCAATGAGGAGAATATTCTCTCCGTTAGAATCAAATCAATTTAAAAAATTTTCAAGTATGACTAATTTGGTGCAATTAGTTAAAAACTCAAGGTGTTCTTACACTTCTGACATTTAGAAAACACTTTTATTGCTTTGAATTTCTTGTGTTTTCCACACTGCAGGCCAAATTTTAAGTGATGGCAAAGTGCTGATCCACTTGTGCAACTACATTGAGCCATGGGATGATTTATCCTTGTCTCAGAAGAAGAGCCTGAACCAGAGGTACCAGATGGGCTGTGGCTGCAAGGTGAGTGCAGAGCAGATAAATGTAAATAAACACAGTTCATTTGTGTTTTTGAGAATGAACCCCAGTTCAAAGGAAGCTGCAAGGTGACTGCAGAGCAGATATTTGTCAATAAACACCATTTATTTGTATTTTTGAGAGTAAATTCTGGTTCAGAGGAAGCTGCAAGGTGAGTGCAGAGCAGATAAATGTAAATAAGCATAGTTTATTAGTATTTTTGAGAATAAACCCCAGTTCAAAGGAAGCTGCAAGGTGACTGCAGAGCAGAGCAATGCCTGTTGTCTTGCACACCATTTACTTGTATTTTTGAGAATAAACCCCAGTTCAAAGGAAGCTGCAAGGTGAATGCAGAGCAGATAAATGTCAATAAACACCATTTATTTATATTTTTGAGAATAAACCCCAGTTCAAAGGAAGCTGCATGGTGAGTGCAGAGCAGGTAAATGTCAATAAACACTATTTACTTGTATTTTTGAGAATAAACCCCTGTCAAAAGGAGGCTTCAAGGTGAGTGCAGAGCAAATAAATGTCAATAAACATAGTTCATTAGTATTTTTGAGAATAAACCCCAGTTCAGAGGAAGCTGCAAGGTGAGTGCAGAGCAGATAAATGCAAGTGAACACTGTTTACTTGTACCTTTGCGAATAAACCCCATTCAAAAGGAAGCTGCAGGTTGAGTGCAGAGCAGATAAATGTAACTACACATAATGTATTCCCATTTTTGAGCACAAGCCCCAGCCCAGAGGAGGCTGCAGGGTGCTGAAGGCGCTCTCTGCCCCCAGATCACCACGTGCTATATGGTGCCCTGCTCCATCACGGCCCCCAACGAGTGCCTGTGGACGGACTGGCTGATCGAGAGGCGGCTCTACGGGCACCAGGCCCGGCACTACGCCTGCATCAAGAGGAGTGATGGCACCTGCAGCTGGTACCGAGGGGGGCCTCCCCCTGAGAAGGAGTTCATCGACATCAGCGAGCCTTGAAACGCTCATTTCTCCTACAAATCCAGCCCTGGGAGGCTCCTTCCACCCGACCCTGCACAGCTCTGAACTGCCTCGTGGTCCTCGTGTCACCTTGATTAGAAAACCGACGCCAGGTTGTCCCCAAAGAGTCCGTGGGGTTGGCACTGGTGCAGGATGAGGGACAAAAAACCTCCTGGAGGCACCTGCTGTGTGCTCTGTTCTGCTTTGCACAGAGGGCTGGCAATTGTCCTCCAAGGCGTAACAAGTTTCCTTTTTGTTTTTTTGTTTTTGTTTTTTTTTTTTCCAATATGAATGTACAAGAACAAAAGAGTTGCCTGAATTTTGCCCCCCCTTCCCCTGTTTGATAACCAGCAGATTAAGGGCTCCCCCCATGTTTTATTCCAAAATCTTTCCCATGAACTACGGAATGTTTTATAGAACTATTATTTTTTTTTTCCTTTTTTTTCTGTATGAAAGTCTTGGATATGAAAGAATTATTGTACAGTGTATATGTAAAGTATTATAACAATGTGCTATTAAAAAAAAAATTCACAAATATTTCCTTATCTGTTGAAACGAGTTGAACACTTCTGTGATTAAAACAATCTGTGCTCCACGTTTTGTATGTTCCTTTATCCACAGAGTTGTAACTTCCATTGATAATTAAGAAACAGCCTTGATAATCCAAACCCCTTTCCCAAGTCAGCACTCCTATGGACTAACCACAGCTTGCTGAAGGAAAAGCCAGATTTTTAATCCATGGGTTAAAGCATTAATCCATGGATTTCAGCATTCCATGGAAGAAATTCCAAGCCCTGGTGACGACAGGCTAAAACTGCTCAGAACAACAAAAACCACGTCCATGCTCAGGGCAGCTGCAGCCCTTAACGCCTGCCTAAATACACCACCAGGTATTTGTGCCCCAGCACTGCCAGAACTTCAGAGACTCATGTGAAAACACATGCAATGAATATTACACAACTTACACTGCAGTGATTTCTGGAAGCTCTCAGGTATTTGACCCTGTGTAATAGGATTTAATTGTTTTTCATTCAGGAACACCCACCACACTCTGTCAGTGAATTTGGCTACCTGTGAACTCCAAGTAGAGAAGGGTTGCAACACATTTTGTCTGTCACTTCTTTAGTGTCCTAACTTCCCTGAATTCATGACTGGAGTTAATAACTAATCCCTCACACACATATTTCAGTTTATAAACGTAATTCATTTCACAGTGGTGAAACTTTGGGAAGTGTGAATGCCAAAGTTCAGACTATTTGTGCCCCAGAAAAAAAGAGGAGAGCCCTCAGGCAGGAAGGGAATCTCCAGTAGCTGAGACAGATTTGATTTTCTGACAGATTTGATTATCTAAAGGACAGGTTTGGAAACACTCTTTTTGAAAAAGATTTACCTTTTCTGTAAATGAGTTTATGCATTTCCAGTGAAATGCAAATGGTGCAAGGCCAACAGGAAAACATGCCATTATTCCTTTGAGGAATAATAACCTCCTCTGAGGTCCCATAACAGATAAAAGCCAATGTTTCACTTTTGATTTACCATTAATCAGTCTGGCCTTTTTAATTTACAACCCTGAATTAAAACCATATCTGTGTGCTGCCAAATGTAAAGTCCAGCTTGTTTTCTGCTTTACTCAAGACAAACCAAAAGTTTCCTAACACTAACAACTTGGACCATAAAAAATGAAACAAAAGGAATAAAAAGCTACAATTCTTCCCAAAAAGAACTGATATTGCAGTGACACTATTGGCAGAGCTATTTACTGACAATGCTGTGCATTTATATCACTAATTTTCAGAAAGATTCAAAGCCAGGCCTCATTTCCTTGTGTCAGATTAAACCAGTTCCTAGAGAAGCCCACAGAGCTCAATAAGCACAAAGGTTTAATATTCAGTGGTTAATATTCAATGGTTAATATTCAATATCTGGAGCATTTCTCTCCAAACCCTTTTGGATGGGCTGGTGCCTTTTGGATCACACTCTGCAGCAAACAGATGTTTCCTGCTTTTTAACACACCTGATCTCTGCTCCTATTTCAGTTTTGCAGTAATTACACCTAAAACTCAACTCACCCAGCCCAGATTGCCTTGTCCATGCACCTTGCACAAAGAAATGCTTTCTCTGATACAGAGTGTAATACAAATTACGTGCCACAATTGGTTTTAAAAACATTTTCTATTTGTCCTGCTATAAAACATCCCACATGAGGTGTTTCACAGTTAAGGTCTGTCTACTTTGATTTCTGGCTGAGCAGAAATCTGCCCAAACTTCCCACAACGGGTAGTACAAAGAATTTATTTGTTTTTCCCCTCATATCAATAAATGTGGAGAGAAAAGCTTTACAAGAACCCAGCTCAGAATGAGATTTTATTTTCCCTGAGGAAGATCCTCAAAAGGCTTGACTACAAGATGGTATTCTGAACATATTATTATTTCAATATCAGGATTTTTACTGTAGTGGCATTGATATCTTATCAACAGCAGATTCTTTCTGCAACATTTTCTTTTTACTTCTTGAAACTGTGTTTGTGTTATGTGAGAGGGCAGAGCAGAAATACAGCCTGGCACAACATTTGACTTTAATTTGAAAACGGCTCACCTGACTTTTGATAAGAGTAGGGAAAGGAAGAGAGAAGGGAGACTGTACAGGTGAACAGGGGAAAAAAATCACCACCTGGAATATTGCTGGTATTTCCTCCAGTTCCAGTTAAGCTTTAATTAAATTGTTCAGCAATTACGTTGAAAAAAGCCATGTTGTTTTTTGCAGAGAACAGAAGAGGTGGGAAAGCAGTGAAATAAAGGGAACTAATTACTGAGGGAAAGGCTGTGGATATGACTCAACCAGCAATGAGTTCAAAAGCCTCACAGCGTTTTTTGTAATCAGTCCGGGATGAATGTTTCTGTTTCCAAAAGTGTTTCATTAAAGCAGCTCCATTTTTACACAAAAGAATGGCATCTTTGTTTATTTACCTTGCATTGCCTAAAGCTTCGGCCCAAACGATCAGCAGAGGATGAAAAGAGCACCTCTGGCACACTCAGCTGACCCTCAGTTCCCAGAGATTTGGGGCTTTTTTCCCCTCCCCACATCCCCCCCGGAGTTGGTTTTCACTGGAGAGGGGGACAGCTCCAGGTTCCCGTTTGGAGAATAAAAAGGGAAGGAGAAAAAGCAAGAGGAACACCAAAAACGTATTTTAAACTGTAATCGCCAAATTCTGCATCAACAAATGCAAACGAGGCCAGCTGCTGATAAAAAGTGTTGAAACCCCCGAACAAAATAACATGATGTGATTTCAGTGCAGCATCAGAAGACTCTGATTTCCAGATCATCTTACACCCACTCTCAACAAAATTCAAACAAAATGCTGTCTTGTACCACATTGCCTGATTATTCCCCAAGCCACAAAGTTCCAGACACTTTCTTGAGAAGGAATAAAACCAAACAAATGAGTGTCACTGCAGCAGCTCTGAGTGGCAATGCAATACCCAAACGGATTCATTTTCTCTAAAATTAACATTCATTACCAGAGAAATGTGTAAAAAAAAAATTAGTTGACTGCGGAAAACAACATCCAAAACGTTCAAACAAAAGAGAAATAACTTGTAAGTTCTGACTCTAATGAGCAATGTAGAGGAATGAAGACAGGGAAAACCACTCACAGGGCTGCTACACCCAGAAAAATATGCCATATAAACTTAAAGTCTGACACATTAGCTCTTGCCCCAAAATGAAATGTTGTTTGTTTCTATGGACTGCAGTTCAGCAATGCACCCCAAAGTCCTGCTTTTTTCAGTAAAATTACAGCCAGTCTCAAGTTGGAAGGATCCCTTAAGGGTGATTGTGTCCCACTCCCTGCCCTTCCTTCACTGCTGCCTAAAATTAACCACACCCTAAACCCATCATCCTGGTGCTCCTTGGACTCTGACAGGCTCATCTCTCTTATTCTCCTGTCAGTAAAGCCCTGGGAATCCGTGTTAGCTCAGGCACCTGAAGATCACAACTCACAACCGCCCTGATTTTGGCTGAGTTCAGAGCCCTGCAGCGCCCAGTGCATCATCTCCAAAGACAACAAACACCAGAAAGGACTGGAGGGAGAACAAACCATGGGAGTGACACCTGCGCTTTCAGAGTTGTTCAGCGTCTTTGAAATCATTTAATCTCCCCGAGATCTGCAGCTGGGCAGCTGAAAAATCAGCACTTCCCATCTGAGCACCCTCCAACTCACCATCACAGCGATTTCAAGTGGTCACCCTGTCCCATGCCCCCTGCAAGCTGCCAAAATGCCTTTTGGAGTAGAAAATAAATGGGAGAAGAGAATTGTGTGTCCCAGCCCCTGTTTTTCAGGCACAGAAAGCAGATTTAGCCCTGCTGCTTGCACCTACCATCTCCTTGTGGTTCGGGTAGAACGTCTGCTCGATGAGAGGGAACTTCTCTGGGCCCAAGGTTTTGTAGACAGACACCAGCTGGGCAAACTGCAAAACAAAGCAGGAGAAAGCAGAAAGCTCAGGAGGGAAACCACACTGTGCCCAAATGAGCTCACACTGACATTTTGCTTCTTGTCTTGGGGTGTTTGATAAACCCAGCAGATCCAGGGGTGCAGCCTCTCTTCTCCTTCTCTTACACCTCTTTAATCCACCCCAGCTGTGACTTTATGTACAGATCAACACAGAAAAACACCTTGAAAGTCAAGCCCTCACAGGTACAGAAAATTTAAATACATGGGAATACTGGATTTCAGATATCTCATTGTCTGTGTGTTTGGAGGCAATTCTGTGATGATAAAAAACATTATAATTTCACCTTTTCTGTCATGTTAAACCTAAAGCCCAGGCATATTTCCCATTTATTTAGTGGCTGGCACCTCCCTGGCATTCATTTGGCAGTGTTGGCAAAGAGATAAGAGCAATTGTGTCATGCTGAGAGGTGAAGTGAGGAACAAACAGGAGAAGTGTCATCTCCCAGGCTGCAGCCATGAGCCATTCCCACATGGCCATCCTTGGATGGGGATGATTTAAACTGCTCCATGTTACCCCATTTATTTCATATTTTTATAGAATATTCTGATATAACATGTGGCCATCCTTGCACCACTAGCAAAGATGGGGATAATTTAAATTGCTCCATGTTACCCCATTTATTTCATATTTTTATAGAATATTCTGATATAACGTGGCCATCCTTGCACCGCCCCATTCCTATTCATGTTCTTTATAGAATATTCTGATACAACACGTGGTCATCCTTGGATGGGGATGATTTCAACTCCTCCATGTTACCCCATTTATTTCATGTTTTTTACAGAGTATTCTGATATGACACATGGCCATTCTTGCACCACCACCAAAGATGTGGGTGATTTCAACTGCTCCATGTTATCCCATTTCTATTCATGTTCTTTGTAGAATATTCTGACACAATATTCTTTCAATGCTCCTGTGACACCTCCTGCCTACCTGTGCTCTGGACTGCAGCAGCTTCACACAGAACATTTACACGTGAAACAAGAGAATTCTGTGTTAAACAGAGATGGATTTGGGGCTGTTCCTTCTCTTTGCTGAGCAGATAAACTCTCCTCTGGTAACGGTTGGAAAACCAAACTCCCCTGAGGCCGGGCTGGGGTTTCCAGGGAGCAGGAGGGCTCTGGCAGCCAAGGGCCAGAGCTGTTCCAGGGCTCCAAAGCTCTGGCCTGGCCGTGCCTGTGATGTGTTCAGTTGTCACCCTGCCAACATGGGACATAAACAACTCAGCACAACGCTCTGAATAGTGGGATTTGCTGGTTGCAAACAGCACAAAAAGCACGGGACAATGGGACTCTGTCCATAATGCAGATAAAATACCTACTCTGAGGAGAGGCTCAGGGGGCAGGGAGAGCAAAAACTGTTTTGAAGGGGGAAAAAAAAACCCCATGAAAGCTTTGCTTGCGTTTCCAGCTGGCAGAGAGGACTTGTTTAATTTCGTGGTGTTTGCTTAGGTTTGGTAAAATATATCTTTAAATTCGGAAGGCCAGTGGAAAATGCCTTCATGATGAGCAGTCTTCACCAAAAGCCCAAGAAATTGTAGTTGAGGTGTGTGCTGTACAAATCAGGCCACAAGGAAAGGAAATATTATCACAGCTACCAAAATAAAGTGGTTTGTGCATAGGATTCCTGACAACTTACTCAATATTTCAGTTCTGATCCAAGAGCCAAACTCCATAAGAAAATACTTACTATTAAATGCATGATTTTTTGCCAAGCAAAAAAATAAATCTATTTACTTATCTTTAAAGTAAAGACCTCCAAAGAAAAAATAAAATCATATGATTGTGTTTCCTGTGATTCTTTCCTTACTTTCTTTTCCATTTTCACTGGAAGGGATCACAAGACACTGAGAAAATGGCATTTTCTGTAGGGGTTGTGGCATTTTTGCAGGTAAGAAAGCTGTAATTGAGATTAATTGCTTGCAAATACTTGTTTACTTAGAATAAAATAGTACCAACTGCAGATAACAGACACGTATCACTCCAAAGTATCCTCTAATCCAGTGATTAAGCTAGGAAATAGCAGGTCGGAAAAGTAGGTTTCAGTATTTGAGGCAAAGGAGAAATCTCTCAAATTGCCACAGTTGAGGGAATGATTTATCCTTTACCCTGCTGAGATGCTGCTTCACCTCTGTGAAGTAAATTTGGGGATCTCTTGTCAATCATTTCTTCTTCAAAACCCTGGTAAATTCAAACACAATTCACATAAAATTTCAGCATTCTAACTGAACATCCATAAACGGCCATAAATATTTGTTGGGCTGCTGGGCTATTTATAAAGAAGAATTTAATTTAAGTTTTGATGACCTTCGATCATTTTTAAAGTCAGATCTGGACTGTATATTTTTATATTTTCTTTCCAGCAGCTAAAGCAAATGAACTCCAGTCCTGGTGCAGGAGCATCATCTTTTTAGCTGATAAATTACTGAATTATCTAATCCAATGTCAAATGTTTACAGACATGGGGTGTTCATGAAATAGGAAAATAGTAACAGAGCCACTGAAGTATTTTATGTGGATATTAAAACCCATAATCATCTAAAAGCCCCCCTACTCCTTGAGTTTAAGTATTTCAGGAGAAGGAATTTTTACATCTTAAGAAAAAACCAAGGAAGTGGAAAAAACTTCTCAGTTAACAAGCTGAATTTACTTCTCATTTTCCAATTTTGCATCTTACTTTCAGCCAGAAAGGGATATCCTCAGGTACATGTGTTTACAGTTTGCAGATTATTACTTTAAAAGAAAAATGGTTGGGTTTTGCAGCATTTGTTGCGATGTCAGCTCTTTTCTAGTCAGGATAAAATCCTTCCACACCCAGGCCAGGATTGTTCCTTTATAACAGAACAGGACAGTGACAGCTGTGCCTTTTCTCCTCTCCAACAAGGTGTGACACAGAGAAGAAATATTTAGTCAAAAAAACCCCACTTATTCCCTCTGATTTAGTATCAAATTTTTCTGGGCTTACACCACCCCAAGACCGGAGCTCTAAATGTGACTGCACAGATTGTGCTATAACCAAGCAGGAGCTCCCCAAAATCCCTTTGCTATCTTCACAAAGAGTCAGATAATTACTTTCCTTATCACTCTTGAGGAGTTAAAATGTGCTTAATTCCATGTATGCCATCTCTGAGAGGCTCGGATTTGTTCCTGAGCCAACCACCCCAACTTCTCCCCTGGAAGATAATCAGATATGATATTTAAAACTAATTACTGCAGATGGTGCTACCTTTAATTCCGGAAAGCTGCTAATCCCTCTTGCCAGGCTGGAGGATTTGTAGCACTGCCCATTCCAGCGGGGAGTTTCCTGGGATGTTGAGTAGGATTTTCACTCAAGGAATTGCATCTCCTTCTCCTGCTCCCTGCTCAGGCAGGACCCCTGGGCTGTGGGGTTTACTGAACCCTTTCTGTCAGAGATTTCCCCTTTTTGAGGGTTCATTACCTGTCCTCTTTACAAGCTGACAACTCCAACTGGCCACGTAGTGCTTCCTGGGAACTAAACCAACATCCAAATTCTCTGAATAGTCTGTTACACCCACCCAGAGGAGCTGGCATTTTCTAGGAGCAGAGAAATGGGAAATCTTGGATGGGTGAACACTTCTTTAATCTGTCTGTCATAAAAAAAATCTACTTTCAACTGAGATTTGTCATAAAAAAATCACTTTCAGCTGAGATTTGACTCATCTCTGGCTGCTCTAAGGTGTGGGCTCATCTTAGGAGTGAAGAAATTCCATGAATTACCAGTTCCCCTCTGGATGTCCATCTGTATTATTCATTCTTCCAAATGGATTCATGAGGATCAGAATTCGTGACTGAAAATCCTGAAGTAAAATGTTCTCATTTTCTAGTGTGGTGTCCGTGTTCACCATGGATGGAGGCCTCTGCAATGGGATTTTCCCTTTCCAGGCACAGAGGGAAGGTCCCTTTGCCCCACAGTGACCTGCACAGGGCTCCTGGGGGATCAGCAGGTTTGGAAAGCTGAAAGATGAGCTGGTTTGCCCCAAAGGGCTGGTTATGTTACAATTTTAGGGATTTAACAAGGAAAATGACACGTTGACTTCTTCAGCCCTTCAGACAGCACCAGGAAAAATGTCCTGAAGTTCATTTTTTAGGCTGAAATGTCCATTTTTCAGGCTGAAATGTCCCTTTTCAGGCTGAGGCTCAGAAGTGTGGCTGGTCATTCCAGAATGGCTGGATTATCTTGTGAGAGTGAGAGATGTTCAAAAGCACAAAGCACAAACAGAGGTCCTTGGAGGCCAACAAGCTGAGACACAAACATTTGAAATCCCTCAGAGGGAGGAGGAATGAAGCAGTTCTGTGGAAAGGGCTGGAAGAATACATTTGACACATGTTCTCTGTGGGAGGCAATCAACTTTGGCCAAGATTTTTCACTGTATCTGCACTTTAAACACAGTATCTGTACTGCATTTTAATATTATATTACTGTATTTTTAATACTATTATTACCCGAGGAGCATCTTTTTGTGCTCTCCATGTGCCTCTTTGTTGAGATTGGTCCACATCTCCTCTCTTACACTTTAGCAAACACTGAATACTCTTCCAGAAAGCTGAATGCACACACATCTGATTCACTCCTTGATCCCTCCAAGGAGAATGGAGGGGAGCAGACCTTTGACTGATGTCCTCCTCTGTCAGCAGGAGCTGGCAGACAGCTCCATGCGAGTGTTCAAACCCCCAAAGTCAGCCCAGACCTTGGCACGGCCACTGAAGGGTGAAACAATGCCTACAAATCCTAATCCTTTTGGGCACACCAGCAGAATGCAGAGAAGATGGGGAGTGGCAGTAGAACTCCAGTGGTTTTCCAGCAGGACCCAAAGCCAAGGACAACACAGCTGGACTGGGAACACAAGGATTGCCTCCATGGGCCCTGCATGGTGAGTTTTATACCACAGATGAGTTGTTCTGATATCTTAAGTTTGAGCTTCCATGTATTTCAGGTTCTGTGCTGCCCAGGGGTGCAGTTCTGAGCTCACAGTCAGTGTCACTCAGCTCTGCACAGAGCAGGGACACAAAACAAATCCTTTTCCTGCTGAACACCAAGGACAACTTTCAGGCCCAAAAGCACAAACAAGGGTGGGCTGGAGGGAGGAACAAGAAGGATGGCACCTCACAGCCTGGAGCTGGAATTGGACAATTAAACCCCAAGATGCAAATGGACCAAAACTTATAAAAATCTAAGATCTCGTGACCTGTCAGCCATTTTGTGACCATTTTGGTCCACCTTGGATGTGGCCCTGGTCAGGCTCTTGTCCTGCCCAAGGTGTATCCTAAAGGCCTTTCAATAAATATCTGCTTTATTCACCAGCTCTGTGCAGTCTCTGTTCCAGGCCAGCCTTCCCAAGGCATCAGTTTCCTGAGGCTTTTGCAGCCCACAAGAGCGAGGTGATCTCTGCCTCCCCGAGATGAGATCTGTCCCTGATGCATTTTCCCCTCAAGCCCAGCCCTGGGATCAGCAGATCTCCTCCTTGTCTTTGACTGCAGCTGATATTTCCTCACCTTCTTTACTTTTATCTCCCTCCTCACCCTCTGGGGTTCCTGCAGCATCTCCTGAGGTGGAGCTGCTCAGCCCCTGTGAGGTGTGCTGGCCCTTCCCAGGGGGATTTGGGCTCTCTGCTCCAGCTACCCAGAATTTCCAAGGGCATTCTCCTCCACCTCCCCTGCAGCATGAGAGCTGCAAACCAAGAGGCACAGCTTTCCCACTGCTAATCACTGCTGTAATTAACTGCTGGAATATTTTCACATTAGAATTACAGCTGATGAGATGCAAACCAGTAAGAGCTTCTACAGGATGCAAAAAAAAAAAAGCCTTAAATAAAAACCTCATGCCCTTGGAAGAACTGCATGCACTGGCTTACAAATTACCAGAGTGCCATGAGAGAAAAAAAATTAAAAAATGTTTTCTACAACAGTTGGAGAAACAGGATTTAAAAAAAAATCCGCAAAGAACCAGAAAAGGGTCACAGTCAGAGACATAAAAACATCTCCTGGCTTGCAGGGTTGGGCAAGAAGGCATCTGGCAAGGACAGACACCTTGGCTGGTGGAAGAGGCACTGACAAAATGTGTAAACAGTGAGGAAAGCGAGATTTAAGGAAGACGTGCGGATTAAAATGAAGGAAAACAGCCCATGAGCATGAAAGGGGAAACAGATCAAGACATGCCTGGGACAAAAGAATTAGCAAAAGGCAATACCATGAGGCCTAGATCGAGAGGCCTTCTGGAGCCCTTTATTTTGGAATGAAAATTTAGAGAAGGAAGAAAGTCTGTGGAAGTGAGAGGCTCTGGGGACTCCTTCCTGGGTGCTCTTCCAGCAGTGAGAAAATGCACTTTATTCCACTGTTATGGGAACAGGGCGTTCAGTGTTCTGACCAGGGAAACATTTTTGCTGTTGTTTATTTTGATGGGACTTGGCCTTGTGCTTCAGCACTTCTCAGAAGGGTTTGGGGATCACTGCACCAGAGAGAGATGTTCTTGTTTGTGAGGTCCAGTTCAAATAGAAGGTTTCCATAAAAATACTGAATTCAGTGAAACTTGTAGAGGAAGAAATCAGTGGTGGATTTCCATGGTAGATTTCCAGGATGCATTTCCAGGGTGGAGATTTCCAGGGTGGGTTTCCAGAGTAGATTTCCAGGGCAGATTTCCAGGGAGGATTTCCAGGGTGGTTTTCCATGGTGGATTTCCAGGATGGATTTCCAGAGCAGATTTCCAGAGTAGATTTCCAGTGTGGATTTCCAGGGCAGATTTCCAGGGTGGATTTCCAGGGAGGATTCAGGGTGGGTTTCCAGGGTGGATTTCCAGATTTCCAGGGTGGGATTCCAGAGTGGATTTCCCTGGTGGGTTTCCAGGGCAGGTTTCCAAGGTGGATTTCCAGGCTGGAATTCCAGAGTGGGTTTCCAGGGTGCAATGCCATTCCTCAGCTACCACTAGCCAACCTGTGCTAGGCCCAGCAGGGAAAGCCAGAGGACTCCTTGGAGTGGCTGATCCCCAACCAGGGATTTCACAGCATTTTAAACTGAACCACCCACTAAAAACCCCTCCAAGAGCAGGGGTGGTGCTCACACACCCCAAAAAGAAACTGGGACACTTTGCATCCATCTCAGAGGGAGCTGGAGCTAAGGATAGAAGTGGGATATCCAGGAAAGCCAGAGGGGAATGGCAGTGCAGGTGGGAGCTGTGGAGATGACGTGGGAGAAGTGCACTGGAGGACAGGGAGAGGATGGAGTGGGGATTGCCCTAGTGGAGATGTCACAACAGGAGGGGTTTTCCTGGATGGGTCAGGAAGTGGAGTCTCACCCCCCTGATCCTCCTCAGCTCTGAGTCACCACAGTCACACCTCAAAGAAGCAGATATAACTTAGATTTTAACTGAAAAAAAAAAAAAGGATTTTCTAAGGTAATTTAATGGGGAATATAACACATGGGTTTCCTTTGTAATTACATATTAAGATTGCACAGGAAATCAAACTTAATTACCGTAACCTGGCCTTCAGGTGTGGATATTTGCTTTAACCAAGCACAAAAAGGGTTTCTGAGTCTCTACTGTAGCAAATAATACAAAGGACATGAACCACAGCTTTACAGTCCTGTTTTGAATATTAATTTTACAGCCTCTGTTTGAACACAGTTTCTTTCTCTAGAAGGTTAAGAAACAGTTAAAAAGTCCATCTCAATTTTCTGCCCCTAGAAATGTTCAATGCAATGAAAGTCTGTAATGGATGTCAAGAGTTCCCACTGCTGCTTTTTAGTGCAGAGGAGAATGGGGTAAAGTGGCAACAACCTACTAGAAAATTCAGGAATGCAGTCAAAAAAAATCCCAGTCTACTTTTACATTAAATTATCCTGGTGGCAGCAAATTCTGGTCAAAGCAAAATACTCCCATACTCAATTTATATATAACGCACTTGAGAGTGCAAGCAAGGATTGACAAATACAGAGCTGAGAGAATTACTGGCTGTATGGAACAGAAAAATCATCACCACACTGAGATTTATTTATTATTTAAGGATCTCTGCTGCCTTTTTTTTTTTTAACAGGAATTTCAAGTGAGCTTACTTATTTTAGGAAAGCAAAATCAGCAAGGAAGGCTGGAATATTCCCTTCCTATTCCAAGGCTAGATTTAACTAAACCAGCTCTATAAAGAAACACTACTAGGTTTAATGTATTTAGATTTCTAGTTATGCATTTAAACTTATAATGATATTTATGAATTTTGCTCCAGTTCAATGTTCAAACCTGGTATTAAATTGTCTTTTGACCAAAAAGCTTACAATGTTTTCACCTTCCTTCTGACACAGTTTAGTGAATTTACTTTCAGCTCTCGCAGGACAAATCCATCAACGTGTTTTGCTTTAAGTGGCAAAGAGGGCAAAATCTTCACTGCCTGACAGAGAATTAAATCAGGTTTTATTCAGGTTTTTTATGCAGTTTTTTTATTCTTCAGAAAGTTCTGCTTGGAGGAAAAGCATCTGTTTGTTTGTTCTCTGCCTGCCCTGGGCATGCACAGGCTCCTGACTTCACTTGAAATCTGTAAATCCTACACCCTTCTGTAAACCCCAAATTCCTTCACTGCCTTTACCTGTCAGTGAGATCAATCTTGCCAGAATGGTTGAAACAAAAAAAGCTCAGTGCTGGTTTGACCTAATGAAATACATAAAACTGACTAAAATACATCTCAACATTTCTAACACCTGTCATGATGGCAGACATTAAATTTGAACATCCCTAAATGTCTTCCCTGTGTGAGCTGCAGCCAGATTGCAGGTAAGCATTCTCCAGCCTTGACCTTTAAGAAGATCCCTTCTGGCACACAAAAGGGAGCAATAACCAGCCAAATTCCACCCCATTGCTCAGCGTTATTGTACAAATCTGACTTTTGCTAACGAGCACAAGGTTTTCTTAGAGTGAAATAAACATTTAGAATTTCTTTCTTTAAACCCAACATGGAGTAACACTGAAAATCTCCCAGATTTACAGCAAATAGGTTTTCAAAATGCTTCTCTTCTCACACACATTCATTTTGTTTGTTGTTTGCTCTCCAGAAGATGCTTTGACACGAAATTGAATCTCCTCTGCGTGGTCGTGTCTCCCATTAGCATAGCTTCAATAATTTGTGTCAACAGGAAGCTGGAAGGAACAGAGCTCGTCTCTTTTTTTCTGCTCCTCCCTGCAGAGTCCTGACAAATGTCCTGCCAGTGCCCCAATCTGTTGCTCAAGATTTTTAAAGTGTAACTGGGAGTGGAAAAAGCACAAGAGATCAACTCAGAGCGGCAACACAGAGGAGAAAACAAGGTGGGGAAGAGCATTAGAAACCATCAAATAGCAAGGAAAGGCAGTTAAAACAGACCTTCCAATAAAGTAAGGTAAAATAGAGAAGTTAAATGTCCAGTTAGAGCAGAAAGATGAAGATAGGAAAGTAGAAAAGCATCTGCTAAAGAAATGGAAAGCAGAACACGGCACACGAAGCCACAGAGTTGTGTAAGCTTGGCAAGAGGAGCAAAACAAGGAAAATATCAACAAACTTGCAAAGAAGTGTTTGGCTGTCTGCTCCCAAACTGGAGCAAAAGAAACAAACAACAACTGTGAGATTTACAGTACTACCAGGTCTGACAGAAAAAGCCATACCCAGCCTTCCCTCGGAACAGCTGTGGGTGAGCAGGGAGATAAAATTTGGCATAACCAAATGTTCTGTGGCACTTCTCTGACATTTCAAAGCCCTGATAACAATAAATTCCTACAAAAGGGCAGAGTGTAACATGTGAAGATGTTTGAGCACAGGATGGTTCCCATCTGGAGCTCTGTGTGAAGAACACCAGACCCTTCCAGCTCTGTTCACACACTCCCAGGTATCTCTGCCTCCCTCTCTGCCAGCTCTGGCCCAGAAAACCCTTCCTGCCTGGTTCCTCTGTTCCCACATGCCTGCAGTGATGGAGCAGAGTGCCAGGAGTGCACTTCAATGAGGCCAAGCTGCTCAGCACCAGCTCCCACTCCTGCAGAGCCAGCTGCCTCTCACAGCCTGGGAGAGCTCCGCCTGAGCTCAGCACACCTGGGCTTCCCAAATCCTTCTGGGATTGCCTCCACTCCTTATTTCCTGAATACAAACCCTTCCACCACCCTGCCAACAGCCACTTAGGGTCACAGTGCTCACTAATGAGGGTTGTGCCCCCTCCTTCAGAGGGAATGTGTGATGAAGGCATCAGCAGATCCTTGAAGCCTCCCAGGAGAACAGATGTGCAGCCAGCTGCAGGGACTGGGATGATTTCCCTCTGCACTAAAGGAACCAGGACTGCACTCCTGGAGCTGATTTTGTGAGGGTTTTCATCCTCTCCAGTCGTGTACAGCTGCTCTACACAAGTGCAGCAATTCTGGAGTCTCTGCAGGCCTTGAAGGTTTATCACTGTCACAAAGAACCTGGAAGCACCAACTCAGCCCCTGTAATGCCTGAAATTATCACTTCACAGTCAGCCTGAACTGAAATAAAACCCAACCCTTTGTTCTATCTACAGCAGCCTTGGACATTGAACCTTGCAGCCCCTGAGAATTAAATCAAATTTGATGAAAATAATCAAATTAATAAATTTAGTAAATTAAATTTGCCTGTTTGGTGTCACTCAACTCCACCTCCCTGCCTGACTCCACTTATCAGCAAGCTGCTGGACGCAGTGGGGTGTGCAGGGAATAAACTGGGCTGTTCCAAAAATACTGCACCCCCATCACTAATATTTGCAACTGAAGCTAAAATCCTGCAGGGTTCAATTGAAGGAAACCCTTCAGCATGCAAGTTTCACAACAATTATTACAAGAATCACACAAAAGGATGCATTCTGGAAGAATTTGTGGTTTCTTAAAATTCAACACAGGACACTGGAAAATCACGTGGTTTTGGGTGTTGGTTTTTTTTTTTAATACATGTTATTTCATGGGGGGTTTTAAAATATTATTTCCCCAGTGTAAATAATGAGATTTTACCCAATGCTGCAAGCACTAATACCATCACCACATTTTCCACTTCCTTCTGGCCTCCACAATCACTTCACACACCTCCACAGAGCCACAGAATCATTTAGGCTGGAAAAGCCCTCTAGGATCACCAAGACCAGGCACTAACCTTGAACTTCTAAGTCCACCACTTACTTACCCTTGTCCTTAAGTTCCACATCTACGTGGAACTTAAATCTTAAATCCCTGCAGGGACAATGACATCAGGTACTATGAGAAAGTTTGCACACAGACTAACTCCTAAACCTCAGTTAAGGGAAGCCTTCCTTATCTCCTGAATGACATTTGCTAAAGGAAAACAGATCATTTAAATGATATCAAATATTAACTTTGGATCATTAACGATGTTTTTTTTTTTCCTCTTTACTTTTTTTTTTTTCATAAATGCTTTACAGCAGGATCTGCACCCCATTAAACACGAGTAAAACTGTTGGGTGAATTGGGAATCCTACAAGGACAGTTGATGTTTTTGCCTCACCTTAACTCAGTGTAGCTGTAAATTGAACCAGGTACAATTCTAGTCTTGTTTGATGGGGTTATTTCATGCCCAAGACAACTCCTTTGCAACATGACCCTGCAACTGAAACATTCTAATGTTTTAATAATAATTCTTCAGTGAGGGTATGAACCTTAAAATGGTTCCTCCACAGCTCTGTGTGAGCTCAGCAATAAAGAATTTACTCTTTATTTATAAAGCCCGTGCTCTCCCCCCAGCTTTCTGACATCCTTACTAGTGAAATTTCAGTGGAATCCACCTCGAGCCAGGGCCATGAATTCTCCATGAGCTAAGTGTTACCACAGGAGTGAAACAACCCGAGCGCTGCAGCAACCCCGCACTATGAACATGTTTCAGAACACAAACATCTCACCACACACGCTCATCCCAACATTTCCTTCCCCCTGGCTGCTCACAGCCCAGCTTCTCACAGGGCTGTAGAGTGCTCTGAACTTCTGCTGTGCCTTTGGAGGAGCTGTGCATGCCCTGACACCAGGGAACACAAGCTTTAAGACCTGGTCTCAGTACATTCCTGGCAATTGTCCCACCACACCCCACCTTTCAATAATACACCTCAGATCAAACACTAATTTGTTCTCAGATCAAACACAAATTTGAACAGGCTCTTGGAAAATCCACAGAAAGCCAGAGCACAAAAAGAGCTTTCCTGGAAAATTAAGAGCAAGTGATGCAGTTTGGGCACAGAGTGTGAACCTGCCCTTGGAGCTGAGAAGATGTTGTACATCTGGAGCTGTGTGTTCCAAAACCAGCAAACACCTGACACGGTGAAGAGCATTCATTTAAAACCCAAAGACCTTGTACATTGAGTTCTAACTCTCATTTTATTTGAGAGCCCTTTTATTACCAGTCTCACTTCCCTGACTTCCCCTCCTAGCAGATCTACACTGCTCCGAATTTTGCTCTGATTTAAGGAAGATTCACTGCCCATGGCCAACTCAATAATTTCCCATCCTTTTAAGGCCTCATTCCATTGCACATCCCCCTTTTTTCCCCCTGCTGTTATGAAAGTTGTAATTCCCTCCTGCCCCTCCACATCTTACCTGCAAGAAAGTCAATCTATTTCTCATGAATTAATAAAGATTGTTACTTATGGCTTTATGTAGCATTCTGCTTCCCTGTTTTCCATGGGGCTTTTGCAATTGAAATGTTTGTAGAGAGAACTTTCACACAAATATCAGGGCACTGGTGTTGACAAAGGGATTGTGCAGGAAGAAATCCCTGCCATGCTGTGAAGAGGAGGCTGATTGACGGTAAATCCATGGCCATGGCCATGCAGGAGCACAGTGGGTTTCACCCTTTATTTGAGCAGGCAGCAGCAGATTGACGAGTGCATTCCCAGGCATCCACAACAATTTTCAGCACGGATTTCACCCAGGCAGGGAGCACACACCAGATTGGCCCAACCAAACAAGGCAGACAATGGTATTGGCAAAACCAACAGTGCCTGGATCTGCTGCATGATCTGAGTGAAGTCGGCTGAGTTAATGGCTTTTTACCCCTCAGGGTATCTATTCTGAAATGGCTCTATAGAAGCAAAGAATATCCTGAGATGGAAGGAACCCACAGGGGGCATTGAAGTCCCACTCCTGGTCCTGCACAAGACACCCCAAAAATCCCCCCATGGGCCTTCTTGCACTGTTTTCCTTTCCAAAATTTGATGAGGATTTTGTGCTGCTCTGGGATATACACAGAGGTCTCTGCATCTCCCAGCACCACCAACAACACAAGGCAGGATATTCAGGTTTAAAAGCCAAACAAAGCCCCTGGTGTTTGCACAGAAATTATTTCTGTGCTCACACTAAAAGCCCACACTCCTCACTGGGATCCACCTGAAGGGCAGTGTTAAAGTGATAAAGACACAGATAGGGCAGTCTGTAAGAAGGAATTATTCATTTACTTTTTGATGGCATATAAATGCTCCTGGCTTTGCCTCCCCACCCAGCTTTATTGCACCCAGAGAATTAAGGCACTGGGAAATGCCACACAGCTGGAAAAATGTGATGCACTAAAATAATGAATTCAGTAATGTACAGTGTGTACTGAGAAGTTGTAAATGCTCTATCAATTATTTATTCCCACCCCCCTGCAGCAGTTTGCTGCAGCATAAAAGAATAATAAAATGAGCTGCAAGAGGAATATGTTAAAAACTGCTGACAACTGTTTGGAGAGGTTTTCATAGTAAGTATTAAAAAATTAACATCTTCAAGGCAATAAAAAGTATTGTGGTAAAACTTCCCTGCAGTGTGAAAAATATTGACAACTGTTCTTACCCAGCTACCAGAGGAAAAAATGAAGTTTTGGCTATTTAAAAGAAGTGGGATTTTTTAAAGCTGTGGTGGCTGTTGGACAATGGAACTACAGGAGCAGTGACTGCACTGTGGATCAGCACCTTTTACAGCACCACATTTTAACTTGTTGCTGTTGATGTTTAGTTCTTTATGAACCATAAGGATCCCCAAATTCTACCTCCATTTCTAGAAAACTTGTCAAGAAAAACAGCGTTGGCTTCTCCAGTAAAAGTGGCAAAGATCAGTGGCTCACCTCAGTGCTCCAGGGGTAACTGAAAGGACCAGCTCCTACCCCAGAGGAACAGGATTATGAAAAGGGCTTTCAAATGAGGAAACTACTCGCTTCAGATTTCCTTGCTAAAGCATAGCCCCAAAAATCTCACAGGAATGAGGAAAACACTGGCTAGAGCCTGTTCAAATTATGTTCAAAACCACAAATATGAGAAATATTCTCTGCTTGCTTTTCCCAGGCAAATTGTGAATAAACATTCTTTCCTCACTTGAGGAAGCGTGTTCGCAGCAGGGAGGCTTTCCGTTGGATGCATCACTTATTTCTCTATTTGTACTACGAAGATTTTTCCTCTCTGTCTCCACACTAGCTCTTTGAAAACAAACAAAAAAAATAATGTAAATATCTTAGTTTGGATTTTAATTCTCCCACTATTTCACTGTTCAGCGAGGGAAGATTGATAATCAACGTTCATGAAGGGGAATGAAACACGCAATTAAAGAAAGTCTTTGCAGCAGCTGAATTGCCAGGCCCAGGAAATTTCCAGGTGCAGATATGCCTTAGGATTTAGCTTTTATATTTTTCAGATCCTGTACTGCTCTAGTGGATAACTCTAAACTCCAGATAGAGTGTTAGTTACTATCTTCAGGTTTTGGTCAGACAAAACAATTCCTCTCAAGGACACCTCACTGCCTCAGGCCCCAAAAAGTATTAACAAAAGTGAATGGGGAGTAGCAAACTGGGGGTCAATGACTTCATTACCTGAAACTGTAATTGGAGAATTAACCACTGACATGTAAATGGACCAAACTGGTAACTGTCTGAAAACCCCGTGCCCATTGTCCATGCTGGGTGCAGCCCCTGGGAGGTTCTGACTGCCCAAGGTTGTGCCTGTTGAAGGCCTTTAATAAATCCCCACTTTATTCTCCTTATTCAGATTTTTTATTCAGTTTTTTTATGCAGGTTTTTATGCAGGCTTTTTATTCAGGCTTTTTATTCTTAAGAAAGTTCTGCTTGGAGGAAAAGCACCTGTTTGTTCATTCTCTGGCTGCCCTGGACATGCAGAGGCCTCTGACTTCACTTGAAGTCTGTACATCCAACACCCTTCTGCAAACCCCAAAATTCTAGCCTAGCCCCTGTTCTGGGGAGCCCCAGGAGGCCCCAGCAGCACTCACCACCCAGGGCTTGTCACAGAAGTTGTAGATGGACTCGAGGGAGTTGACGCTGGGGATGCCGGCGTACTGCATGCCGATGATCAGGTTGCGGAAGTCCTCGTTCTCCGCCATGCTGTACGAGTGCTGCCGCACCAGCACGAAGTCGGGCCGGAACGACCTGCCGGGAGACGGCACAGGGGTGATAATCCATCCACCAGCAAAACGGCTTTCTCTTGGAAGCCTGGAAGATGAGGCTTCCAGGAATTTCAGACTTTCTGTGCTGACAGGCACTGACCCCCAGGCAAACACTGCATTTCACCTGAGGCCGTGGAAGAGGCTTCCAAAATTGAGTGATAGCACTTTTTTAATTGTGGGTGTGTAGTGTGGACACGGTATTTTCTGAGCTTGAGAAGAGCTAGCTCTTCTCAAGGGAAACTTTTCAGCAGTATTCTTTTTCCTGAAACAACCTTGTGTAAACAATATTCCTTTCCCACAACAACAACAGGTGTTGTTTGCTATTTCTGTTACTTAGCCAGTGGGAGAGGCCTCAGCCCTATGGACCAATAATGTGGCTTTTTAGCGCAGCGTGTTATAAAAGGGCTGAATGAATTGTAAATAAACCTTCTGATTTCTACTGCCTCCTGACTGGAGTCAAACATCTTTATTTCGTGTCCTATTGCGACAGTGTAGTTTGAATAGAAGTGTGTGACATCACAGGGTGGAAAACTTAGGATTTAAGGCTTTAGACTATAGTAATATATAGGTAAAGCAAGATGGAGGATTTAGGGCAGAGGCCAGTCCTTCTTTCACCTTCTTCTTCATGGGTCTGGGTGGGATTTTGTAATTGGATAGAAAAATCCGCATTGTGGAGCCCGGTTGTCTGGTTATTGAGTTAAAAGTAAAAATAATTTAGGTGTCATCTCGTAATTGGATAATTTATGCATAAAAGACCCTGGAAAGAGTTAAGAGACAGAGCCATTTTCTACCTTGTTAGCTAGAACTCACAGCTTGTGAGATTCTAACATCGATAAGAATTAATAAACATCTGAGTCCGAACACAAAACTGTGTCTCCTGAGTATTAATCCTGGCCTGAACAGAAGATAAGAAGATAAGAAACCCACAGTTTTCCTTCAACAGCAAAATGTCTAGAGGGGGGGAAATGGCGCGTGGGTGAAGTAGGGAAGGGCTGGAAGAACAGCAAACAAAAAGGAAGTGATAAAAATGGAAAGAGCCATGATGGCTCCATGAAAAACACTCAAACCAAAGGGAAATGACAGAAGATGGAAAGAGCCATGACAGCTTCATGAAAAACACTCAAACCAAAGGGAAGAGATAAAAGATGGAAAGAGCCATGATGGCTTAGTGAAAAACATGAAGCTTCATGACGGCTTATGAGTGTTTTTCACAAAGCCATCATGACTCTTTCCATCTTTTGTCATTTCAAACCAAAGGGAAGTGACAAAGGATGGAAAGAGCCATGATGGCTTCATGAAGATCTGCAACACCTTTGATCTGTTCAGCATCCCCTCAAAAATGGAGTTCCATTAAGAGGAGAGAGAAATTATCATGGATTTCAGGTTGTTTTCCTGCTGACAGTTAAATCACATTTATAACCACTAGGTATGTCCTTGGTTTGTGTTCTCCAGTTTCTGAGCAGTGACAAGCAAAACTAAAGCAGGCAAAGGGCTCTGCCACAAACTTGGGCTTTTGGGGAACAATTTTTTTAGTCTTTTTTTCCCACAATAATTGTCAGGCTGCTTTAAGGACAGTAAGGGATGAAGCAATCACATTGCTGGCAAAAGGAATCAGGCCATAATGGAGAGGATCACAACTGAACTTTTGATCAAAAGATTGTCAAAATGAATTTTTGAGAATGAGAAAAGGCGTTTCCCCCATTTTCTCTCCAGTATCTGATCAGCATTTCCTCTGCTGCTCCCTGCACCTTTGCCAACAATCTGACACCATCCTCACCTGGCTCCAACCCTGATATTTTGTTACTGGAGAAGCTTATGGGAAACAGAAAACACAAACCAACAGAGCCTCCAGAACAGGGGCAATTCACTCCTAAATTTGACTGTTGAAGAAGTATTTTCAGCATTCCAATTTTATAGCGAAAAAAAACCCCAAACTTGACTAGCTTGAAGATTCCAACCTCCTCAAAGAGGTATAACCGCAGGGTAAATTAAATTAGCACAGTAAATTGGTGAAATTATTTACATGCCTTGAATAAATACAAGCTGTTTACTGGAGTGAGACACTCTGAAGATTACAAAATGATTTGGAAGTCTCAGTCTGGTAGAACAAAAACACCAAAACAATTAAAATCCGTGTTAAAATTGCTTCAGCAGTTCTGAGATCCCAGCTTGGATGCAGTAGTGAAAGTAGATTAGCTGGTTTCTTAAATTTCAAGACTTATACAACTGTTTGGGTTGGGAGGGAGCTTTTAAAGCTCATTTTCTTTTCTAGTGGAAGGCAGGGACACCTTCCACTATCTCAGGTTGCTCCAAACCCTGTCCAACCTGGCCTTGGAAACTTCCAGTAATGGGGCATCCACAGCTTCTCTGGGCACCCTGTGCCAGTGTTTTACCACTGCCACTGTAAAAATTAAAAAAATAAACCCAAACCTGGGTGATTTGGAAAAATCAACGTTGCAGACTTGCTGTCAAGAGTTGTAGAAACAGCAGTGAAGCTCAATGAGCAAAACCTGTAAAGAAATCCTTGCCTAAAAATCCTTAGGAAGTTCTAAGATTCCTAAAAACTATCTGCAGCACAGCTCTGAGATGTTGTGATCGAGGTTTCATGGGTGGTGCCAAGAGTTTGGAACACGGAAATCCAATTTACTGGCCCAGCATGAATACAATACTTAGAGGATTAATGATGCCTTCATCAAAATTGCAGATCCCTCTGTGAAAGAAAGAGGCAACTTTTAATTATTAAAACAAGGGGGATAACACATCCCAAACAGAGCTGTGTTTTCAAAGAAAAGAACAGAAAGTGTCCTCTCAAAGACCAATCTAATGAAACAATTGGGGAATAGAGGGGATGTACTTTTTAAACACTAAAAATCAAGAATTAGGGTTTGTTTTGCAAAAGCTCCTCAAAGGAATATGATACATTCCCATAATTGTTCCAGTTCTGTAATTAATGCTGGATGGAGTAACTGTATACAGCAGGAGGTCAGGAGAAAAATTTTAATTGTGGCTCAAGCATCAAGATCCAAAAATCTCAGCATTATGTTACAGAAAATATAATTTTTCATGGCATGATTTTCATTCACATAAAACAAACAAGCTGGTGCCTGTTAAATATTATTTTCCTCCTAAACTAAACCAGCAAAATTTTGTCATTGAAATTTCTATGATCTTGCTAAGTAATAATTTACTCAAAAATCTGGTTCCTTTGTGCCTCAAATTGATAACAAATATCTCCAATAATTATTCTATTCTATAATATTATGTAATATATTCTATTACATATAGAATAATTATAATTCTATAATTAGAATTAATTCTAATTCTCAGAAACAGAGAATTGCTCTCCCATCATGTCTGCACCTCCCTCTCACACCACAAACCAAACCCCCAGGTATCTCACACCAAGCTGTTTTTTGAGAGAAAACTATCAGGCCCTAATATCAGGAAAGCATCAGGAATTAATCAGCTTCAGGTAGTTCTATTTGGGTAAATAAATTGCCCATAAAACTATAATATTATAAAACCCCTTGTTATCTCATTCTCAGAGTTATCTGGTGGCACAAGGGTCCTTTTTTTCCTAACACAAGCAGCACTTTCACCAAGTTTTCTCATGACCTGCAAAGCTTTGGAGATTTTATTTTCTGGAGGTTCCCAGCCCTCATTTTCTCCTGACATGTTTTGACGGTAACTTGGCCTCGATACTTTTGAAAATACTTTTTGGAATACTACAGAAAAGCCACTGGGGAGCAGCCATCAAGATTTCTTGGCTCCTAAACTTCCATCATTGGGTAAAAAATTCCACCAAGCCTAAGAAAAATCAAATCTCTCACTCTTCTAAGGAAACAATCTTGCGGATTTGGCACAAGATCATTGTTTTTGTATTAAACTGCAATATTTTTAAAACATGCCAGAGATTAAAGAGTTGGAATTTTGAACCTAAACTTATTTTGAATATTTTTTTCTGGAGCTTTTGGTAGGGGTTTCTTTGGGTGGTTGTTTTTGGTTGGTTGGTTGGTTGGTTGGTTGGTTGTTTTTTGTTGGTTTTTTGTTTAAGATGAATGTGTAGACATTTTCAAATCTGTTATTCAGAGAGATGTTCTGCAAACCATGAAGATCCAGGACATGCATGTGTGGCTCTGCCTTTAAATTCAATTTTTCAGCTAAACAATTGGTACACTTCACTCACACATAACTGCACCAGCCAAAATAGGAGCAACTCTCACCATTTAAATAAAATATTGCATATAATCTTGATAATAATTTGGCCAAGATAATAGTTTTGCTGATATAACTTTGCTAATACTTCCTTAAGTTTCTACTTTGCCCTGTTTTCTCCCCTCACATTTATGAGGCTGTTGATGTTCTCACTGAAAAAAACCCAAAAGTTAAATTTACCCTGCCTTCATTGGCATCATCCTTTTTAGACAAAACAGCTGTTGGGAAATCGGAGGTGTTTAAACTGAAATGTTTCAAACAGGCTGAAATATTCCAGGAACTGCCCTGAGAGGGCTCTTATGACTTGGTCTGTTTCAATCGAAAATATTCCATGTTGGAAATAAATTCTGCTGTTCTGGGAAAGTCTGGCAGCTACAAAATCACCAAATCTGGGTCCTTCTATAGCAAGCACAAACCCCAAATCAATAATCCCAACTACCAACCATGTATTCTTTCTTCTGGACTTCACTCCCTTAATAAATCCATTTTCCCCATGATTACAATGTCAGGGCGTGTCCTCCCTATCACAAAGAAGTTGCCACAAATCAGATATTCTATTTCCTGCCTTCCCTGAGGAGCATCACTCAGAATCCACAAACACAACCAAAGCACTCAGCACCTCTCCCATCCACACATGGTGCCATTTATTGCTTTTTGCTGTTATTCCCATTCAGTTTTTCTTACCTGACAACTTTTGTGCCATTTCGAATGACTTGGATATCAACTGCATAATTGCCATCAGCGTGGGCTATCAAGTTGATTTCTGAAAATTCTGCCTATGAAGAAAACACTCCCATTAGTCAGGCTGGTTTATTTTACCTTTATTTTCTCGTTTATTTTACCTTTATTTTCCTAACTCCCTTATTTTTAGCATTATTTTCATGTCTCCCTTATTTTCAGGCCTCAGGTGCTGACATGATACCTTTGAAATAAAATGAGCACCAAGAGGGGATTGATCCAGCAGGATTTGTCAAGTAAGACACATCACATTTTAAAAGGTTTTAATCTAAAGAGAGCAAAAGGTAAAAAAAAAAATGTTGTGAGAATGGATTGTGGGGAAGTAGCAAGTGGATTTATTCTTCCACGTCTGCATAGAAATGTAGGGATTATGTTTCTGCTTTGCACAATGTTATCAAAGAGATTAATACAGGCTCAACACTGACGTAAAGTTTTGAAGAAAACAGCACAAAAGCAGAATTAAAACAACATTTTCTTAGAGAATTCAGTGCCTCCTCATACTGCTCGCCCCTTTGGATTTTCTTCATGTGCATTTACTCTTCTTTTTAAAAGATCTGGTGCTAATGAGCAATTGTCTCACCGAATTCTCAATTAAAGCACTTTTTCAAAAGTCTTCTCACACTGGAGATGTGGAATTTCAAGGGAGCCGCTCCCATACTCTGAATCTGCAGTTATTTGAAAGGAAAGGACAGGATGTTTTTCATTTATCCCCAGCCTTTCACCAGTTTAGACTCTCAAGGCACTTTACAATGACATTACCCAGCAGAAGGGTTGAAATGCAGCCAACTGTCTTCTGGTGGATAAATAAAAGTGTCTTTGCTGTCCCGGACAGCAGCACAGAATAGAGAGTGTCACAATGCTCATTAGTCTGCTCCTGAGAAATGGAATCACTGCAATTCCTCAGATCTGGGAGGATTTCACACCCTGCTGCTCAGGGAAAGGAGTGCTGAACTCTTCCTCCCACTGCTCAGGCACTGCAGTGAGGGCTTGGTTTGCAGCACAGAGCTCTGCTCATTAAACCCAGACACCCTCACACCTCTGGGATCACTGGGACAGCACAGGGGACACTTCCAGGCTACTGCAAAAACAGTGCAAATGGGGAGAAAATGAAATATCTGTACAGGCACTGAAAATGCCAGACTCAATCAACTCCAAGACTGAGAACGGGCATCTCCAATTAATAAATCATTTTAAAAGCTTGGTGTGTGTGATAGGAGACACTGTACATTGAGAAAGGCAGGGTGAAAATGAAATAATCACTATTATAATAAATGGTATTGGCAGCAGGGCACTGCAGCAGTTGTTATTTGTATATTGATGTGTAACAAAGGGACCTGTGTGGCTCAGAAACTTCCAGTCTCTGATTCAAGCTCTGGTCCCACTGCACAGCACCAGAAGGGAATTCCAGGTTTACCCCGAGTTTTGGCTCCTATTAAAGAGATGGGGTGTGTGGTGGCAGCTCTGACCCAGGTGTGAATGGACAAATCCTTCTCCTGCCTCTCCCTCCCTACTCCTGAAGAGCCCTGGCAAAGCTTCCCACGTTCCTAAGCCAAGGGCATCAGACATTCAGTGGTGTAAAGAGGGGATGCTGGACCATTACAGTGAATTTAGATCAGCTGGATCCACACAGTTAATGAGAATTTTCCCTCGCTCCTTGAAAATCCAATGACAAAACAACTCAAGGACTGATGCTTCATACAGCAGCATCTATTTGAGGAATTCAGGATTCTGAAGCAGTGGAAAGATTTCTTTAAATCTCTAGTTTCAGCTTAAATAAAATAGCCATCATTCTAGAGCACCCTAAATTATATCTCCATATTTATTCCTATTTATTATGGATTTTTTTTTTTTAAACCCCCACAAGCTAGCACTGCACCCAGAGCACATTTATATTCCTGAGTGGGGAATTAGTGATACAGAACTGCCACATGTAATTCATGGAGTGTCTGGGAACTTCACAGTCTCTAAGCAACAACTTCTGAATACAAGATGGTTTTCATGCTGTGAAAATTATGGTCAAAATCTCCTAAGAAGAGCCCACTTTGGGTGCCAAAAAAGGGCTGTTGTGGTTTAACCCCAGCTGGCAGCTCAGCCCCACATTTATTCCCACCCAGAGGGATGGGGAGGGAACCAGAAAGGTAAAAGTGAGAATTTCTGGGGTTGGGATAAACAGTATTCAAGAGATAAAGCCAAAGCTGTGAGTGGAAACAGAAGAAACCAAACCCCACAGCAGCTACAGGGGGGGAAAATAACTCTGCCCCAGCCCAAACCATCACATTTCCTTAATTGTGAGGGGTTTGGGGTACAAAGATTGTGAATTTATCTGTGCATGCATGCGCAGAGAATCAGGGAATCATCTAGGCTGGAAAAGCCCCCTCAGATAATCTCCATTATCATTAATTAAAGGTCACAACCAAATCATGTCCCCAAGTGCCTCATCCACACCTTTAAACCCCTTTTAAAACTTTTAAACCCCTCTAGAGGGGTATTATTTACATGTATTAAATAGAAGTGTTTCTATAAATGCACAGATAGAAAAAAAACACCCAGGTTAAGTCAGTTACCTGTTCCACCTTTATGTCGTACTCTCCATGGACCTTTTTTCCACGAAAAGCCTTGGCCCTGCAGGGGAAAAAAGGAGAGAAAATCAAGGATTTATGTCTCTGTAATCAGTGTCTATGGAAGACTTCCTGTATTGCCTTCAATGTCTTGAAAACACACAAATACATTAATTAAAACACACAAATACTAATTAAATCTACCTGCTGCACATACACAATTGCCCTTCCTCGCCATCCTTGTAATCCCCTCCCATAGCATTTTGTAAGGAAAAGCACAATGTGGTTTCCAGCACTGAAGTGAAAATGCACTGGAATGATGGAACATCCTGAAATACCCGTTTCACAGCTGTTAAATAATAGAAAAGGAGTCCTATTAACCAGGTACAATCTGGCTCTCAAAGTCAACAATGCCAGTGGAAATTCATTTCCACGTGAACCACCCTAACAACCACTCCTGTTCATCTTTATCCACACAGTTCTTTTAGAAAAACTGGTTTATTTGGAACGCTGTGGTAAGGAACTTTAGATTGTTTTTAAGGTATCAGAGCACTGAGACTGCTGCTGTCAGATATTTGAGTGTCTGGTTGGTTTCCTGATCAGCTTCCCTTTCTCCAGACTGACTTGATATGAAATAATTAATGTGAAGGAGAGTTTACGAGCAATTATTATGCACCAGGATTGCTGTGATAAAACAGAAGTGAATTCACTGATCCAGGCCTTACAAACAGAATTTTAAGAATCCATCCCTTGTATCCCTCAGGCTGAATGTGTCTGCTTTGGACTAAAAGAGAATTTCAACAAAAAAGATGAATCTGTTGATAAAAAGGAATTGTTCTAACACTCTGACATTGTTGAAGGAATATGGGATCAGCCTCTCTGCATTTTCTTTGCTCAAGCCAAAGCTCAGAGTACGTTCCCTGCTGCTTTTTTCTTGTACAAGGAAAAATTTTCTGCACAATTCAGAACCTGAACACCACAGAACATCAGCTCAAGTGTTAAAGAAGAGCAGCTTTGTCCATTTCCAACATCCAACAAAATGCTATTGTATTACGTGAAATCTACCTCACCCATGAAGGCAATATCAATACATGTATTAATGATTTATTTCCACTGTGGTTTCAATAGTGGATGACCGAAATTTCTCAATAATCAAATGAAAACACTGCCTTGGGCAGCATTTCATAAGGAATGAGGGTATTTCTTAAGGATATAAATAATGGATGGTAGAAGTGTTTATACTGAAATCACACTCTAAAATATTTCCCAACCATAAATTCTGTATAAATGTGCAATTGGGAAGAAGAAAATGAGGAAGAAAGCATTTGTATTATTATTATTATTACTTTTAACTGTATTCTTGCAATAAATACACAGGAAAGATGAAGTTTGAAGTCCATTATTCTGTTCTAGGAGATGCACCCTCAGCTTAGTGATACCAAATAATTTTGCCAATACTAAAAGTAGAAGTTCAATATAAACCTAATTTACAGAAAAAGGATTAATCACTTGATCATCTTTCCAAATTTGTTTTGGAATCCCATAAAGAGGAATGTGAGCATCACCTCTTCAAAGCCCTGGAGACTCTGGACATGTTTTATGGGAAAACCCAGGAGATTTGTGCCAGAGCAGGGAGGAAGGTCTCAAAGCACCCAGCTCACATCAACAAACACCTTCAGTGCCTCTCTGAAAAACTAAAGATTCACCACTGCAAAAAATACTCCAAACTCCAATTCTGGCCCCCAAGACTCTAAAATAATTGTCCTGGTTGAATTCTTCTGCGAACAGGATGAGCTCCTGGGCTTTATCTCTGATGCAGTAACAGGTGAGGTAAATGCATTATTGGACATCACATGACACAGCTGATTTTAACAGAATTATCTTGGCTACATTATGGTGAAGCTGCCCCTTGGACATTGGAAAATAAGTTTAAATACCCAGTTTCTTCAAATTCAAATGGTAACTTGGCCATCCAGAGACTAAAACTCCCCCAAGAGCTGCCCTAACAAATATCAGCAACTGGTGCTTCTTTGAGAGAAGAAATGGAACTGGGAAACCACAGAGCCCAAGACAGACCCTTCTGCTCTTTACTCCTAGTCCACTGCATGTATGTGTTTGTGAGAAAACCAAAATATTCATTAACTGTTAATTAGTGAGCTGTTATTACTCCAAAGTCAGTCTTTCTACTTAAACATGAGGCAATCTCCAAAGAGCTAAACTCTGGCACGATTCACATTTCAACAAATGACTTCAGCTCTGTAAATAAACAGGAGTAGTAAGGGCTGAAGTTAAGCAATCTGAGGCATGAAAACAAACCTGACATTCAATCATTTAAGGAGAATCAATTTCACTGCAGCTTTAGCCAACAGCTTTTATAAAAATGCATAATACCCCATAATAGTCTCCAAATGTTGAGCCACGACTGCAAGAATTTATCTTGGTATCTCTAAAAAATAACTGAAAGTTTCATGGCTAGAACAAAGTCCAAGAATTACTTAGCATGTGTTTGTTGTGAACCAGAACCCAGTTTTCATTTTATTTACTCTACCCAGGAAATTCAGCCGTGCCCTGCTTGAGTTATTTCTCATTTTCAACAAAAGAAAGAGGCGGTCCTATCATAATGACATTCATTATGGTATTTTTTTTTTAACTGAGGGGAGCTGAGGAGTGAAATTGTTTGGTGTTATTGATTTACAGAATTCCACTCAATTGTAGTTTAAAATTCCTGTTAATCCTTATTCCTCTTGGCACAGAGTGTGGAGTGGCTGTAACCAGCTCTCAGAGCTCTAAGGAGTGTGAGGTGAGGTGAGCATGAGTGAAATCAAACAACAAACACACCCCAAAGCAGGTAACATTTGTCTGCCGTTGTTGATTAATTGTTAATAATTGTTATAATTATTATTAATAATTGTTGAGGATTTTTTGTATTGTAGGTAAAGAAGAAAAGGAAAGAAATCATCCACCTGAAACTCCAGCCCTGCTTTCCAGAGCCCATAGTGAGAGCAGAGAGCTGGGGAAGGGATGCTGCCCATTGAAGGCACTGCCATGGCCCCTTACAGTCAGAGTCTGTTCAAAATACCTGAAATATTGATGCATTTCTTGCTTCACAATTCATATTTAAAATTAAACCACCAGAGAAGATGCAGTTGCCATAGAGGCAGCCTGACATGAACTCACTCCACTCACTGAACTTTGGCAAGGACAAGGAATGAAGCAGAGTCATTAAAGGTGTTTCAAATACATAAAACCCCTGATTTATTTCCCTGCACAGCAGAACATTTCCCTGGCTCTGGGACAGCACAGGTAATTCCAACACGTTGCATGGCTCACGCTCCCAGCCGTTCTGTTTGCTGTTCATCACCCAGCTGGGTGAAATGCCCTCTCCAATGCAAGCACAGCCACGGCAAGGACACAGGGATTGCCCTTCAGAGCCATCCACCCTGGGAGGTGACAACTCCCAGAAACCCCCACTGAAATTTGATTTATTTCATACAAACAGTTTTCCCCCCAGCGTGCCAGGTAGGACATGACTGATGCACTTCTTCACTCTCAGTCCAGCATTTTGAAGGGGAAAATAAACTGTTCATAAAAAAAAAAAAAAATAAAAGTGCTTCTGCCAATATGTCTGAGGCTTCATGGTGTCTGTGTACCTGAAATCACTGCATCCAATATTTCTATACCAGAGTTGTCCATCATAACAGATGGAAAGAGAATTACAGGGAACAAAGGCAAGAATTCCTGTCCTGGTGCATCTCAGCACAGTCCTCCCAGCTGGCCTGACCCTGGCACTGTCACAGGGGTGATATTCTAGCAGGCTGCAGGGTTTCTTTATCACTGAGCTGCCCATTTTATAGAGGACCTCGAGGGCACAGCTCAGACTGAGCAGAGCAGCAGAGCACTGCAGGAATCACTGTTCCTCTTCTGCAAGGATTCCCCTCCCTCACTTCTGCAGCCTGGAGCAAAGAACTTTGTTGAGAACTTCCTCAAACCCCCAAACCTCCTGCATGCACCCTCATCCCCTTCCCCAGGAACGGCCAAACTCCTGAAAAACCACAGGAAACACTTCTCAGTGGAGCATTTCCCTGCCCAAAGAGATTCAGCTCTAGAAACTTATTTGAAAATCACCCACAGCCTAGCTAGAAATAAAGAACACAATTTTATTAAGCAGCAATTATTCCATTTCCCTGTCTGGGCTGCACACAGCTCTTACTAAAAAGGTGGGGTTTTTTTTTCATGACAGCTTTATGTGGCACCTTCAGAGGCTTCCATAACCTCCAACTCAATCTCTTGTTTCATTCTCCTAAGTTATCACCAGCCCTTTCTTTTTAGCAAGTTCTCCCATCCCTTGGCATGGATCAGATCCCCTCTACTCTGATCATTCAAACTGAACAGAGCCATTTTATTCTGTCCAGCCCAAGAATCATCTTTGCTGCTTCAACCTGGAGGGTTTCTGTGTGTCCCTCTGCTCTGTGCCTGAGCAGTGTTTTCACTGGAGATGTAATGCAGAGAGGAAAGTGCCTCCTACTCCTCAATGTCTCCGTTGAACTGAAATTTTCTGGCTCTTTAGAACAGTCTGCTCAGCTGAAAATGCCTCATTTTCTGCCCACTCAAGGTGAAACAAGTCCTCTTTCATGCCCAAACACCAGTCTGCCTTGCTGGTAATGTCTCCAAACCCCCCACCTCCCATTATGTAATATTTACCATTAGCCCATTACTTCCCTGCAAGATTTATGGTCACGATGTAACTTCTGTGAGCTCCTTTTTTTCTTTTTTTTTTTTTTTGCAAATTGGATGACAAACGGGAGTATTTTTAAATGTTCACTCCCTCATCAGCAGAAGACCCAATACGTGATGCAAGGTTTTCTAACCTTTTCCAAATCTGTTAGACTCATTAGGAAGACTACTACACTTTCCCAGGGCTGGGGTCATAAAAATATTTTGTACTCATGAGATGAACAGAAAGTTCCAACTTTTCTACAAGAAAACATCGCCAGCCAAATTACGAAATATTTCTGTTCTGAATCCAGCTTTTATTGGTGCTTGGTGCTCAAGCCTCAAACTGCATCTTCTGCACCAGCTGCCCTGAATTCCTTATCTCCTGGAGCAAATGTAACAATAATCCAAGATAAAGTAACAAATTTTGGTATTTCCCTACCGACTAAAGAGTCCATTCCTTCCATTTCATCTGCTGATAACCAAGATAAAGGAGTACAAACAGTTATTGAGCAATCCTGTTTAGAAAGGAATTATCCTGAATACGTGGCAAAAACGTGCAGCCCCTGGTGAGTAGTTTGTGACAGATAAAACCCACACCAGCTAGAAAGGTAACCAAAAGGCATGTTAGTTTATTTTTTTCTTATTGAGGTGAAGAAAACAAAGTGAACCTGAGGACTCCACACTGCCAGGAGGTCATTTCTCACATCATCTGAAAAGCCAGATAAACCAGCATGGGGTGAAAGAGCCTCTGAGACTGAATCCAACCCATTTTTTCATCAGAAATGCATCTGCCTTTTAATTTTTCTGTTTATACCAAGTTCTCCAAGGTGTTTCAGATGTTTCTAAAGAAGATGTGTGACCTTGTGGGGTAAATTTGAATCATTCATGCCTGGAGACACTAGTGTTACTTCAATGGACTGTGACATTGTTGGAATTTTCACCTCTGAGGATCCTGAATTTAATACAGAAACTGCATCTCAAAAACGTCTCTGAGGTCCTGAATGAACCACTCAAAGGGAGGAAAGAAAGAGGGGGAAGATGCAAGTCATGCACTCCCACTAACACCACATTACAGGAATACTTGAGGCCTCATTTGAACAAAAAGCCAAAATAATCAGTGTAAAACAGCATTTGACATTTCAATTTTTTTTTTTTTTTATGTAGCTGAATGTTATGTTTTTATGTTTATACCCAAGACAACCCTGGTTTTTGGGTGGGGTTTTTTTGGGTTGTTTTTTTTTTGAGTGGATCAATCAGAAAACCTCCTCTTGGTTTAGCACCTGTACAGCCACAGGAAGGAAAGGAGTTTATGGCTTTTGCTGCCCTCTCCTGTAGGGAGAAACGCAGATGAGATTGGCTGAAGGCTGGTTTCCAATCACTGATAAACAGATCCATGACCAAACCCCTGCATTTCCTGCCTTCTCCTGGGCAGGAGACACAGGGAGGAGGTGGTTGGAAATATTGGGAATATTTCAGTGCTCAGGGATGGGTGATAGGCACCAAAGGCATGAACCCAACTTGTAAACTGTTTCAATCTGCCAGAGAAAGCACAGTAACAGACCAGTCAGAACACTCTTGATGTGTTTCATGCAGCATTAGCAGCAATTCACAAGGAAATTCATCACTGGCATCCGATGGATTCAATTACTGCTAATTGCTGATGCTTTCTGTGATCCTCTGCTATTTGCAGGTGAATTAATGAATATTTTCAAGGTGGGCTTTTTTTCTTACACATACACAGAGTTTCCATTGGTCTCCTGACAGTCTCCTCCCACTCTGAACGTGGATCTGAAAGCTGAGTGGTTCTTCCAGTGCAATTTCCCCTCCTCGAGGGAAGGAGAATTCCATACACTGTGCTCAGCAGAAAACAAAAAGAATTTATCAGTTATTAGGGAAGAATGAGCCTCAGAAACATGCATTTTCAGAGGAAAGTCCAGAATGCTGCCACAAAAAACTCAGTTACTCCAAGGTACTTAAGTCCTAATCGCCATGGGAATTACAGTGTGCAGATAATTCTCTGTGCAAATGGATACCAAGAAAGTAGAAAAGTGGTTTTTCGCCAGTATCACCTTCTCATGGTTTTTAAGCTTCCCAAGTGTGTTAGAAAACTAAACTCACCACCTTGTAGTTTAATATTACACCTTGAAATACAACCACATAATTTTGTCTGTACTTCAAATATCCGTGCTTGGTTTATTGATTTCAATATTCTCTAAAAAGCCAAATAACCAAGAGCCTGTGTTTTGAGGTTTTTCAGCTTCTCACAACAGATCAGGGAACAACAGAATTTTCCAGTACTGCTGGTTAGTGAGCTGAGTTTTCCACAATAATAAATTGGCACCAGACACGGGCATTACATCCCTTCCCCAGGTGAGCCTGACCTTTGGGAATATGGCCTTTAAAAACTCCTACACAGAAACAGCCCATAAAGCTCAAAGCCAGGTCAGTCTGTTGGGATCTGTAACACAAAACAGAGCCCAGGGTGAGTAGGTGACAAAGGGGAAGCCACCAGAGATGAGAATGAACTTTGCTGACAGTGGTGTCTGACACTTCATTTGCTCGTGGTGCATCTAATTAGGAGCTGAATTAAACCCAAAAAAATCTCTGTCAGAGGCACACTCATTTTGGTGTAACTATGCAATGAAATAATGCAAAATCCCACCATGGCTCTCACCCTTCTCATCATTTGTACAGCTAAAACCAGCCAAGTTTGCAGTGCCTAATGACCACTGGAACCAGAGGAGCTCCACACTCTCCCCAATATTTGGTGCAGAATTACTCCACCCAAGGTCTGCACCATTCAGGTCACGTCCATCCCTGCACTGGAGGAACAAGGAGCACCCCAGGTTCGGGATTTGGGAATGCAGCTGTGTCCCCAGAGGTTGTGCTGCAAACCCCCAGCACCCTGAGCCCTCCCAGCTGTGAGGAGCAGAGGCTGTGCTGGACACAGGCTGGGATCCCAACAAATCTGCCCTTCTCCTTCCCTCTTTTATCTCTTTTTTTCTGCACAGCTGAGTGCTGCCACATCTGAGAATTACTGCTAAAACATGGCAGTGTACTGTTACTGTACTGCATGGAGCAACTAAAGCTTTTTCAAGCTTTCTCTTCTGACACACAGCCCCACCAAGCAAGAGTTGTGATAATTACATAACTGAAGGATTCAGACCCATCGTTTTAGGATCTGAATCCTTCAATTATGAAGGATTAATTAACATAGGATTAATTCCCCCCATGCCTACAGGGGAGAGAACAGGACCTTTTTTGCACTCAACAGCAAAGCCTCTTCCAAAATCCCAGAGGTCTGAGTAGGGCTGATCTCTGCCTGCTCATTCCCTGGGGGAATTTCACACAGCCCTGAGCCCAGGGCTCCCAGGACATGGACTGGACCCAGCTCATCCTGTGGGATCCACCCAGGGTTCCCAGGACATGGACTGGACCCAGCTCATCCTGTGGGTCCACCCGTGGCCCCCCAGGAGGCTGCATGAGGCTGTGCTCACCTCCGTGCCGCTGGCTCCTTGGTCACCCCCAGGGCTGCAGCCCCTGGCACCGCCGCATCTGGAGAAGGGGACGGGAATGCTTTTCCCATGGAGGAGCTGCCATTTGGCAGAGCCCCCCAGAGCAGCCCTGGTTACGTAAGAGCCCAACCTGCAGTTGGTTACTGGGAAATATTTTCACTTGTGAATTTACAACTCCGAGCAGGGACGATCCTCCCGGCGAGTAAACAACGCCAGCGCTCGGAGGGAGAATGTGTTCCTGATTATCCCACAATGATCCTGTTGGGACACAAGTTCAGGCTGTGTTGAAAAGCTCCTGGAGCTGGAGACCCGGGGTGTCCATCCTGCAAGCTTAGGAAAGGAAAGCTGCTCCACTCAGTCTGCTTTGCTACTGCATCCACACAAATTAGTCCGTGGCTCTAGCAGGGATTGCTTCCAGGCAGCTCTCCTATCAAAATCCCACACAATGGCACTCCGCCAGCGTCTTCTCAAATCCTTCTCTTTTTCATTGGTGACCAGGGAAGAAACTAGAGCAGACAAAATGAGCAAGAAATGCCTCAGATCCTAACAGCACAATCAAAAGGAAATTCACCAGGATTGCAGACACGGCCTTTAATTCTCCTAAAAGCAAGTCTGTGGATCTTTCTGATTACTTTGGAAGTCAGGATTTTCTATCTTTTCTCCTCTTCTCCTCTTTCACTTTAGGGGTTCTTTCTTACCCCCAGTAGTTTTCATGACTTTGTGAACCAACCCCTATTTTCCATAGCAACCAGAACACACCTGGTGAGCCTTGTATTCATTAACTTCATTGCAAGCTCCTGCAGTCTCAGTTTCTCCATTCTCATTAATTACTTATCCTGTTCCATTGCCCAGCAGCTAATTTAAAGGAAAAAANAAAAAAAAAAAAAAAAAAAAAAAAAAAAAGAGAGAGAGAGAAAGAAAGAAAGAAAAAAAGAAAATTTAAAGAAAAAAATCTAAATTAAAAAAAAATTGCACTGTTGAGTTACAGACAGAATCTGAAGTATTATTGTGTTTTGTTTTGAAGCTATTTTTAAGATTCCTTATTAGTGGATCTCATTTTTTGGATAATCCAGCCATAACTTGCACTAACAGTGTGAAGCCAAAAAGGGCAGATTCCTTTATGAAGATTTAAGGGCAACCAAAGCCAATCTTAGTGACTTTTAGCAAAAGCTTTTTGTGTTTATGGGCGTTTCTTCTAAATGCATTTCGCATTCAGCTCGACCAGGATTACCCAAGACAAAAATCCCACTTTTCTTTCCGTGAGTTTGTATCTCCAGCCATTTCAGACTTCACCTCTTTCCCAGGAAAGGGAAGCAAAGCAAACCAAGATCCATTTCTGCGATGTGTGTTTTTTTAGGGAATAAAGAATCCCTGGAGTGAATTTGAGCTCCTGCCCCCTTCCCTCACCTACAGCCAGTCCAGCACTGCCATCTGCCGGGAGCTGCAGCTCTGGGAAATCTCTGGCAAAACCACCCCAGTTTGGAGTGCTTGCGCCAATTTGTCAACCTAATTGCTAATTACAAAGTCATGGTGGTTTAATTTTAAACCCGAATATTAATCGCTGTAAATAAAATCGGAGCGACCAAAGGTAATTTGAGCAGTAATTTCCATCTATGCACCATTGCTACCTATTGAGCTCCAGTTCTGCCTCTGCAGGATTTCAGAGGGAAAGGAAGGAGCTGAAGTAATTTCTCAGCTGCACCTTAGGTCAAAATTAAGCAAATGAACTTATCAGAATCCAAGCTTCCACAAGACACACGGGTACAGAGCTGGCACTGACCAAAATCCATCTCTGTCTTTTGCTTTTACATTTTACCTCAGTTTGAGACACAAAAAATTTCAAAAATATATGGAAAAAACCATTCATGGATAATTATTGGCTAAAATAATAATAACCAGATTAGATTCCCTAAAGTTTTCTGTCTTCCATCAGAGTAAATTTCACTTTTTAGGTTAAGCCAGAGGTGGAGAGCCTTGGTCCCCCATTACTGAAGTGACACCTGGGCCTGCTCTGGCTGGGACACAGCTCCTGGAAAAACTCCACACTGGACAGGGAGGGGTGGAGGGAAAGAAAGCAGAGCCTCGTGCTCAGAAATGAACACAAGGCAGGTCTAAAAGCCAAAAAATTGAGACAAATAAAATGGGAAAATTCTCAGCACGGGTTTATGATGACTGTTTTGCACCACTCATCCAAAAGAAGGAAGAGGAAACACAAGTCCAGTTTATCATCAGGTACACAGGCAATAGAGATTTCAGCAAAATTACCCAGTTTTTGTCATCAGTAAGAGACTAAATCTTAAGTGTTCTCATCTTGCCAGCAGCCCTCAGGGGCAGTCAGGACGCTGGGGACGGGGACACATTGACGGCTGCACCCCTGTTCCTCCCCATCTTCCCTTCCTAACTTTCCCTCAAACTACCCCCAGCATACATTCCTTGTGGCAGCAGAATGTGTCTGATACAATCCAGAACCCCCATTTCCAACCCATGTGCTCAGAAAGGAGCAGATTGAGGGGAGCAGCTCTGTCCAGAGCTGTGTTAATTCCTTGGTGGGCCTGACAGGCACCAGAGGAGCATTATTGCACTTTCAGACATGACTCCCAGCTGGAAAAACACCTCGGACACACCTCTGCAGCCACAAATTGGGCTGTTTTCTGCACTTTGCTGCTGCAGAAGAAGATAATTGGGAGGGTTTGGTATCGACCTTTCTCTCAAAGATGCCTCTAATGACACCTGACTTGAGCCCCAGCACAGCCAGGAGTGCGGAGCAGCTGAAGAAATGGGAATTATTGTGTTCAAAGAATTCCTATCCAGCCCAGCAGGACTGGGAACACCCTCTCTGCATCCCAAGGACTGAGCTGGGACTGAGAGACAGGCACAGCTTCCCAGGCAAGGGAGGGAAGGATTTATGAATCTTCTTAAATTACAGCTTTTTATAAACACAATCTCCAAAGGCAGTGGGACAAGGCTTCAAAATTTCATCCTTTCCATGCTTGTGTGAATCCCCATATTTTGAGCCTCTTTCCTGGATTGACAGCTCGAGGCAAGCAGGTTTTTAAGGGCTTAATTCCAACCCACAATATTGTGATACTTTGATTAATCTGCAGTTCCAATATGAGACATCACTTGGTTTCCATTTTCCTGAGGGTTTGCTTTGGTGCTATCCCCCAATAAAAGTTATCACAACTTTCTGTCTCATCCCTGGATTCATGGTTTATCACTCCTTTTCCCTTCTTTCCTCTCACATATTTAAGAGTTGTGAGCTTGAACCCTTCTCAACCCCAATGTTTATCCAAGGTTTCCATTCCATTATCACACATACCTTTTTTTTTTTTCCTCCTCATAGGCAAGCTACAGCTCTCATTTCCCTGCAAGACAATCTCCAATTATTTATCCTATTTGCCTTGGATGGAGTAGTCCTGGCAACCAAGTTTAAGCAGACTCCAAGGACTAGTGGTGTCATGAGATGAAATTCCTCCCTCAAATCCTGCAATATGCTCCTTTCTGAGCACAGGCAGAAAACCCATTAACCTGAACAGATGGGAGGTAGTCTGTGGGCAGGCAAAAGCTGTTAGCGCAAAAACTTAGAATACAAAAAAAAAAAAAAAAAAAAAAAAAAAAAAAAAAAAAAAAAAAGAAAAAAAAGAAAGAAAAAAAAGAAAAAAAAATCTGACTCACAGGCCTGATAAGAATCACAAGATTGGCACCAGAGATCCCTAAATTTTAAGAGGAAATGTGTATTTTAAAGAAAACAGATGCATGATTTTTGTTGTGTGCTTTTGACTCCCCTCAAGGGAAGAAGGGAAGGGTAGCCTGATTTATTTGAAAGGAGAACTGGGGTCATTATTTGTCTACTAAAGCTTGAACCCTAATTAAAAATACAACAACAAAAAGAGAGGTAAATGGGCACAGTGGAACCTCCCTCAACAAACACTCCATGGTCTGCTGCTCAACCTCCCAGCAAAGGCACAGAAAAAATATCCACAATGATGAGCATTTATTTTTCTTCAAACCTGCTATTCCAAGGCTTTATAGTTTTCTGCTTAATTGGGATTTCTCCTGGGCTTCTCATTCCCAATGAAATTCATCCCAGAATACACAGGGCACATGGAAAATTTGTGGAATTATCCACAGTATGATGGTGACAGGATGGAGAGAAGGATGCAGGGGGAGGAAGGAGTTTGGAAGGAAAGCACCAGTATAAGAAAACAGACTGAAAAGTGATTTTTCTTGCTGCCCTGAGAACGTTTGTGCTGTCAGTGGAGCAGCAGGGAGGCAGGGACAGGTAAGGACACCTCAAACTTTAATTGGCAGCAGTGGTAGGTGACCTTAAAGAAGCACAGAAATGGATCCAAAAAATCCACTTTGGTGCAATTTGTAACCCCCCATAAATAACACAGTTCTACATCTTGTTAGTGATTCCTTTTAATTTTTTAAATAGATGCTTATATATAAAGAACATTTATATAATTTTGTATCTTTAGATCAATGTAAAATAGATTTATATACTGTATGTATTTAAAACCCCTTTTATATTTATAAATGTCAGTTCAACAAAAAACCATTTCCATAACCTAGTTCACTATGATATCAATGTACCTTGCTCTGAAAAATACCAGGCTACAAAAGGAATATGCTGATGTTTCCTCATTGAATTTTTAGCATTTTATCTAACTATAAATTCGTAAATTAAATTTTCCTGCCTAGATAGGGCAGGAAAATAATTTCAGAATAACAGATCATTGAACAGAACACACACACACACAAAAAACCAACCCTAAAATTGCAGTTTTAGAGGCACAGGGGAACAAGAAGGTGCCTGTAGGAAAACTGACTCTTAGGTAAAACAATTTATTTCCTTCTACACAAATTCCTCTCTCAATTAAGAGAAAATGGCATTACTTTAAAAAAAAATAGGATTTCTCAGCTGGAAAAAAAAAATCAAAGTTTTGATTAGGGAATACACCAAATCAAAATTATTCTGTTCCCTTATCAACACATGGGCCTGAGAGACTCTCAGAACAGAAAATCAAGTTTGCCCAGCATGAAGAGCACTCTTTAAAATATTCCATTAAATTCCCAGTCATTTACACCACGGATACGTATTCCACAAGAAAAATATTCCTGATTGCTCAAGGTCATTTGGGTAGAATGATGAATGAAAATCTGAATGCAGGTAATTAATATATGGACCCATAAATGCTCTTAACAGACTTCCCTGTTGCTGACCTGAAAATAGTAAATCTCAGTGGTATATTTATTATTAACACCGCAATTTGATGAGAATTTAATTTACAGCAGGTGAGAACGGGGAACAGAGAAAGGAATTTACATAGTAGCACTGGGGGAAACACAATTTTTGAAATAAAATAAGAAAACTGAACAGCATTTGGCTTCCTTCTCATAACTCATGTATTTTAAAGGCTCACACGTCCCAGTAAAGTGGCAGTTTTTCAGAGACTTTATTATTTCTGCCTGCTGAGGGCTGGCAGAACTGCCAGCATTCTGGTGGGCATCAATGATCCAGACAAAAAGGATCACCTCTGTTTCTCATTACTGCCATGACTCTGGGGAGTTTTATCTTCCCTGGGATGAAAAAGGAGGAATTGCCACGGCAGAGAGGCCATTTCTCACTCTGTGTTCTCCCCAAACACAATTTCTGTCACGGCTTCAGCGCCAGGCTGGAGACTGGAGACTCCAGAGCTGAAGGAATTGTGTGTACAGTCATTAAAAATGGACTGATTCCCTCCGTCCCTGCCCAAATTTCCCAGCCTCTTCCAGTGGGATCCCCGTCCCAAGGAGCCCACAGCCCTACAAGCAGGAGCTGTTTATTCCTATTTATTCCTGCTCCAGCCCCTGGTGCTGCTCTCAGCTCTGTCACCCAGAGTTTATATTTATAAACTTTATATTGTAAAGTTTATATCGTTCATCTCGTGTGAGACAAGGCGGGTTTTGTGCTCAGAGTCCCCCTGCCTACAGAGCAAAATGCCACCAAAATGCATTCCCTGCAAATCCCAAACATCCCTCAGATCCCAGTGGCTTTCAGAGCAGAATATTAGATGAGAATTTAGCTATTAATTACCACTCTTTCATAATGCCAGCATCACCTTCCAAAATGCCATCACCCTTTGCCTCAACCTGGAATCTAAGAGCACGATTATTTCATGCACAAATGTCTTTACTGTGCTAGAAAATGGAAAGAAAGCCCTCAAATCTGCTTGACAAGAGAATTATCAGCCCCAAACCCTCCTCTGGCCTCCAGAATTTACACAGCAAGGCATGCCTAAGGATGGAAAGTCTTGCCTAAACCAAGTTGTGAGGGTCTCCTTGCTTTTGGAGAAGTCTTTTTGCACGTGATTCCACGATTATGGCCAGAGCTAAATTTGCTTTTGACCAGAAAAACGTCAGGACAGGTGGCACTGTAGAAAAAAAAAAGCCCGCAGAGAGGGAAAAAAGCTGAAAGGAAATTTTAAAAAAAATACAGAGCAAAGTGTGGCTTGACAAAGCTCATTGTTGCTAAAAGGGACGGGGACAAAAGGAGCCTCAGCCGGTGCCAATCCCTTTGGAATTCGAGCAGGAGGGATTGCAGGGATGCTGGAAAAGCTGGTGACTCATCCCTGCTCCCCCTCCCCTGTGCTCTGAGAGCTTTCAATTCCCCGCTCTCCATTTTTACATCTGGCCACGAGTGTGGTGTGAGCTGATGGAGGCACCTGATAAAATCCAGGCGCACCGAGAGCTCTGCCTCAACCCCCTGGGCACAGCAGCATCCAGGGCTGCCAGGCCTCACATTTTATCTTCTTTTTGCCAGGGTTGGGATTAAATGCTCAAAATGGTGTTTCTTGTTCAGACTCAGATGTTCGTTAATTATCTATGTTACAGTCTCACAAACCATGAGTTCTACAGCACTTCTAGGTAACAAAGTAAAAATGGAGCCCCATCTCTCTCTCTACAAGGCCTTTCAAGGATAAACTGTCCAATTAAGAAATGGCACCTAAATTATTTTTACTTTTAATCCAATAACCAACCACCCATGGTCTGCAATGTGGATTTTTCTACCCAATTACAAAATCCCACCCAGAGCCATGGAGAAGAAGGTGAAAAAGAAGGACTGGCCTCTGCCGTAAATCCTCCATCTTGCATTATATATCTATTACTATATTCTAAACCCTTAAACTCCAGGTTTTGCACCCTGTGCTATCACACACTTCTATTCAAACCCCACACCCACAATCCCAGTGCTGTCACTCAATTTTGGGAGCCTTTTCCATGGGCTCAGGTGAAATGCAGTGTTTGCTTGAGGGTCAGTGCCTGTCAGCACAGAACGGCCGGAATCCTCAGTACCCAGGGCTCCAGCAGCCAGGGCTATTTCACATCTTGCTGATGCATTTTAAATCAGTAAACTTGTTCCCTCTTAAGAGAGAACAACTGTTTGTCTTCTCCTGAGGATGTGAATGGATCCAAGTGAGTTTCACGCTGATTTCCTTTCATTTACAGCCACACGATCTTATTAAAGCTGAAATATTACAATGGAATTACCAGGTAAAAACCCCAACATACTAAATTTATGCCAAGTAATCTTTAAAACATCCTAAACTCTTCTAAAAGAATCAATTTATAATCTAAAGAATTATCTCCCATAATACAAAAAGGGACCAACATTTGCTAAATGATGGCCTTCCAGATTTGGAAGAGGGTGTGGATTTGTCTGTTCTGCCATATTTTAATTTATTCATTACAGAGGAGCTGTTGTCACACAGAATGGCCAAGGCAAAGGGATGGCACTGCCTGGCACACAGGGCAGGGCATTTCCTGCCAAGCCAAGGTGCAAGAGCTCTGTGGATGCTCCAAGAGGTTTTAGAAACGGGAATTAAAAAGCAGAGTACTCAGAATTTAACACAAATGGGTAGAAGTTCAAATCCTGAAACCCCTGCAATTATTCATCACACTAAAATTCTTTCCTCAACAAGCCCTTTTCCCCACCTGTGTCTACAGTGGAGAGCAGCTGAAGGAATGTATTTTTTATTTCCAGGCATCAAATGACATAGCAATTTCCTCAAAAAAAATTAATAACCCCCCCCCAGAGATCCAGAATCCAGCACTACCAGTACCTCTGCAACAGGAGGATCCATATTAGGAACAGTGACACAAAAAATGAAACTGCTCAGAACTGATGTAATACACAAATATCTGCTGGTACATGGGCTCACAATGATATTTTATCTCGAATTTATCAACAGCTGAAATAATTGGTGGTAACAAATGATGGATTATTCCATGGATTATTATTACACTGCTGAATTTAAAAAGGGAATTTTGTGTGTTTGTTCTGTATCCTTCATCTTCCCTTCCTTCCCCAGCATGTCTCCAATGGGACTTTTCTTGAGGATTTTGAAAAGAACAATATTTAATTTCCAGGGTGACATTTTTCCAAAATACTGTTTTGTTGCTTTTTTGCATTCCTGACTTAATTATTTTGCAATAACACCGAATCATGTTTTGTGCAGCCAGCTTTGTCAATCTGTAATTACAGCAAATGCCTACAAATATTACAACTGCAGATACATTGCAATTTAGAAACCTCCCATTTAAAGAAAGTGTTGCAATTCCTTCAAGAGCATTGTCCCATCGATGTTAAGTAATTGCTACTTTTTAAAAGCAGCACGAATAAAAACAGGGAGAAAATCCAATGTGTGCTGCTCAGTGGAAAAAGCCAGGCTTTTGTTTTGATATCCCCAAATCCAGTAACTGTGGATTTAAAAAAAAAAACCCACAATCCAAATACGTCCTTCCACACTGACCTCACAGAGAGGACTGGCTATTTCCTATTATTTTTATTATCTATTACTTTGAATATGTTAAAATCATCCATCTGATGAATAAAATCATGTTGCTACTTTGAGAAGTGATTTCTTTCAGCCATCAGTCCAATTGCACACAAAGGTTCTGGAAATAGATGGCCTTTGCAAGAAGAGATGAATTCATTCTACACACTCTGAGTCAACTGGAAGGGATTGAGCCTCCGTTATGCAAGTGACAAAGGCAGCTGAAATCCTGATTTCACATCCATACTTCCACAGCCTGCTTACACACACCCCCTGTATATAGAGAGATGCAAATCACTTCATTCCACTTCTCCAAAAGCTCCTGTGTGGTAAAGACAGGGAGATCTTCTGTCAGTGAGCTGTGCACAGATTGACTCCTGAGTGAGGAGGAAATTAAATCCTCCCTGAAGGAACAGTCATAACTGTGCATTATTACATGGAAAAGAAGGGCCACACGTGAAAAATAAAATAAAAAATGCACTCAGACATGAATCACGGACTCATATTCAAAATATCCCCCTGGAATTGTCATCACAAGGCACTTTGAGCTGAATTCAATGCAAAATGAGAGTTTATTTCCTCCCCTTGCTCACACAGCTGAATTTTCTGACAGATGGAAGGTGAGTAAGTGGCCGTGGGCTCTCCCTGCAGCAGCTCCCAGAACGGCCCTGCCCGGTGTCCAGCTGACTCAGACTCTGCCACCTGAGCACAATTCCAAACTTCAAGTCCATTTGGGCATTTTGCCCAGATGCCAGGCAGAAAACCAAGAGGTGACAGCAGCTTAGCTGCAGGAAATTTCTGTCTGGGACAGAGGCGGGAGGATCCATCGGCCATGTCCAAGCACGGAGTGGAGATCCACAGCATTTCTGTGCTCCTGGCACGGTTTGGCTGCTCAAAAACCTTGGTGCCAAGGCAGGCAGGGATGAGGCAGCAGGGACAGGGACAGGGTGAGCACTGTCCCTCTGTCACTGCACGGGGACACAGTGCTGGCACAGCCTGACACAACCCCGAGGCCTCCACACCCTCATGGTGCCCCTGTCCACACCACACACGGAAATCGATGCCTTAGCATGTTAGCTTTTCTATTTTTCAGATCCTGTACTGCTCTAGTGGATAATTCTGAAGCTCCATAGCCTGTCAGCTGCTGTTCTCCTGTTTTATTCAGGCAAAACAATCCCTCTCCAGGCTTGGATCTCAAGGACACCTCACTGCCTCAAGACCATGAAAAGTATTAACAAAAATGAATGGGGAGGAGCAAACTGGGGGTCAATGACTTCATTACCTGGAGCTGCAATTGGAGGATCAACCCCTGATATGTAAATGGACCAAATTTACAACTGTGGGAAAACCTCGTGCCCATTGTCCATGCTGGGTGCAGCCTCTGACTGCCCAAGGTTGTGCCTGTTGAAGCCTTTAATAAATCCCCACTTTATTCTGTGAACCTTGCCCAGCCTCTGTTCTAAGGGAGCAACAAAATCTCCAGCCTGGAATGGTGCAGGAGGCCGGGCAGGGCAGCCTGGGGCAGGCTGCAGTTCCTGGTGGCAGGTGCTGAGTGTCCTGTGGTGTAAAAACCTCACCTGAGTGTCCTGTGGTGTATAAAACTCACCCAACAAACAGCTCTGTGAGACACTTTTTCATCAACAAAGTTTAGTCCCACCTGAGGAGGGAGGATTTAGAAAGGGCTTGAACTGGCGGAGAGGAATTGCATCACCACTTGTGCTCCTAATTGGTGATTTTTGTCAATGATGCTGATGTGCTAAATTTATAAATCTGTATTCACCCCACTCTGGGGTGGGTTTTGTGGATATTTTCCATGTCTGCCCCTGGAGGCCTCCAATAACGACCAATCTTTACGTTATTTCCTATACTAGTATTATCTCAAAATTACCAAAACTGACAAAAAAAAATTAGCAAATTAGCATAATTGACAAAAATCACCAAAAAGCTCTCGAAGAGCTGTTTTTCAGCCTTGGCTCCCAGAAAGAACCAAGATAGGCCAGAGGCTTTGGGATGTGTTTTGTCTTTCTGCCTAGGGAAAAGGTAGGGAAAAATACTGAGAAAACCAGCTACAGATAAATACAACAATAAGCTACAGAGCTCCCAATCTCTGTGTGAAGAACACAGAGAATATATTAAAGAAAAGAAAGGCCAAAATCAATCCAGCACCACTTATTTACATACCCTTCCTCCTGTGTAACATATATTTAGCAAAGAGCTGTGGTGTTTTTGTTCTCTCCCCTGAGCTGTGCTTGAGTCCTGCAGCACGACTTCCCCTGCAGTCGTGCCTCAATTTTCACCATTTAGGCACTCAGGCACACAAGTGCCCAAAAATAAAACAAGTGCTTTTCCATTAGCAGCAGCAGCTGGGGGAAAAAAAGTCAAGCTCCACATTTAAATTTTGCTTAGCAGAGAGCAGAGTCAGATCTTTCTACCAACTTTGCTCACCTCTCTTGTGTCTTCCTCACACCAGCAAGGACAGGGAATGTTTTGGGTACAAATGTGTGATGGTGAATTTAATTATTGTGACGTCGTGAAATTGTAAAAGCTGAAGCAGCTGATGAAAACAAACAAAACACACCAAAAAAAAACCAGAAATCATAAAATTATTAAGGATTATTCCAGCTGGGAGAAGACAAGCTTGTGCATTGTGTAACTGGTAGGATTCTGCTCCTACGTTTCTCACCGTGTTGGACAGAATACCCAGAATTAATCTTGATTTTTTGGACATGTTGTGGGGTGCTTCACACAAGGGATTTCCACATCCAAAGTCAGCTCCATCTGATGGGCTGTGTTCAGAACACCTGCATATAAATTGTCAATAAAATTTTTTTTAATAGGCTCACACTGAGAAAAGTACGGAGAAATTGTAGAGTGTGTTTTTTTTTAAGTAAGGCTAAGGCCTAACTCGTGTAGTTCAAGAACTAAAATTCTGGCATCGCAGGCCTGAGTCAGGAAACAAAACCCATTTTATGACATGTCCTGCCACTGGATCTTCAGACTAAAACGAATTATAGTTCTTAAGATGATAATTTGCCAGTATTATTAATTGCACCTGGCACGTAAGATAAATCAGCTACACTGTACTTGATATCCTGACAAATACCTCCAATAATCAGTCACCAGTCATATGCTTTTCTCACTGATATCAGAAGGAAAATCACATAGAATGTGTCTTTAGACAGATGAATTTCATGCACAAACACACTGTAAAAACCACTAAAAACCAGTTTTTACTGAAAAAGTTAGTTCAGCTTCCCATGAAAGCCAGGCTTTTGTGATCATCCTGTAGTCCTGGTAACTTCCTGGGCACTTCCAATGAAATTCGAGGGAGAGATGGAACCTTACAATCCATTTAACTCTATGAAAATAATCCAGGGAAGTATAAAAACACTTAAACCAGCATCTCTTCACAGATCAACACCTGGACAACATTAAGAATTTCATCCCAAACAAGAACTCAGAGCCACCAACAGACGCCAAGCAATGGAGTACCTGGTGTTGACTTGCTGAATTTCTGTAACAGCTCATAAAACTTCCACAGAGCCTCCTTGTTCGAATCCAAAACAGTCCCACACCCCGCGGAAAGCAACTGCTCGTGCCATCAACAGATAATGGAGCACACAATAGGAATTAAAAACAACCTCACCCAGTAGCCACTGCTCCCCTTGACAGATTTCACAGCTCCCCGGCTGGATTTTTGTTTCCAGGTAAGAAAATAAGTCCGTAGAGAAAATAACTTCTCCTTCCCTGCAGTTGTTAAATCATGTGTGAATTAGAAATGCTCCCTGCACTTTCCTGCTTTCCCAGAAATGATATGGATGCTTTTATTTTGGTTTTCACTCACCAGCTGGGGGGATGTGCCCTTCACAGGTCACCAGAAGTTTGTGACAAGCCAAGGGTAAAAGGGGAAGATGGAAAAGCACAACAGAGGAGTCAACAAGACTACAGGATAAAATAAGTATGAATTAGGTAAAAAGCACAAAAATGAGATTTTAATATCCTTTCTTCACTTTGACCCCACTCTGACCATGGTATGAGAGGGGCATTCCTAGAATTTGAACCCACAAATCCAAAAATTAAACAAGGAGGGTGGAATGTCTTTTCCCTTTGTAAACATCCTGGATATAATGAAGACGCAGCTGAAGACATAAAGGAAAATGTCTTTTGGGCAATATTATCTGTGTAGTTCTTTAATATTCATAGTTAATTTGGCAGGGAGTGTCTTCATTTGGATCAAAACACAGGAGAAAATTTCAAATTGAGCAAACTGTGCCTGACTTGGAAGAAAAATTAAATCCATAAAGAGAGTTTCTGTGCCCTTCCTGGGTTTAGCTTCTGGCCATCAAAAAAAGATGTGTAAATAAATAAAGGCCTTTAATAGCATGACTTAGTAATGATTATTGAAATACCAATTATTGTAATTCATAAATCCTGACTCTGCAAGAGAAATTAAAGTGAATTCGTGGCACAGAAAAGAGAAGGGATTTCTCAAAAAAATCTGCTAAAAAACAATTGTGCTGATGTTTGAAGGTCTGTGATGACACCAGCAAGATTTCCTCAAGAAAAGTGTAATCATTGGGTTTGATTAAAAACAGGTTCTGATCTACAGATAATTTTTAAACCTGTAATTTGGTGGTTTTTTTTTTTAGTTCTGATTTTCTAATGATGAAACAATATTTTTGAGGAATATTTATCTTCTCAGAGAAATAAAATACTTCCTCTTTCATCTTCCTCTTGAACTCCCCACAGTGATTATTGTACATTGCACCAGGGGCCTTGTCAACCAACAGCTTTTTCTTTTTTTGTGCTGTTACTTCGTCTTTTGAAGGTTAATTTTGTTAATGGGCTGAACCAGGCCCAAATTTTTAAACCAAAACAAAGCCTATAAAAATATCTTGAAGCAATTTCTTGGAGGTAGATGAAGAAATTATTTATACTTCTAGATCAACCATTCCACACAACCCAGACCTGACTTATTTTCTGCAGAGTTGTCACCCAACCCTGGCAACATTTTTGGAAGGAGAGCATCCTGAGAGCCATTGAAAATCTAAAATACCACTGCAAGTCCACAGCAGCGAGTTTTTCAAGTACTCCTTGCAAATCAAACCCCAATTAGGACACTACTCCAGCTTTTCGACTCTAATCACCATGGGCACAAATACCCTCATTTAAAAGCAATTAGCAAGTTGCATCATTTGTAACAGAACATTCTGAATATATCTGAAATCTGGCTGTGCCCTGCAGTTTGTTTTTTAATGCTTCAACTCCATTTTTATCACTAGCAGAAAGAAATTGTCAGCCAAACCTGTAAAAACCTGCTGTTGTATTATTTCCAAAATCCAACATTTTTTTTTATCAGTGAAAGCATGTTGTCGTTGGAAAAATTCTTTTGAATAAAACTGGACAAATATTCTGTAAAGAAATTATTTAAGGAAAAAATAATGTCTTTATTGTGGCCAAAGTCCTCAATCTGCCTGATTCTAGCAGATAAAAGTTAGTGCTGTTGTGTATAAACTTTGAAAGAAGAACAGGACCATCATTAACTGTCAGAGAATAACCCAAATTAAACAACCCAGTAATTCAAAATGGTACCAACGTCAAAATTCAAAATGAAAAGCAACTGACCACGTGCAGCTCCAAAAACCTGGGTGAAAACACCTTTCACACAGCCGTGGCCCACTCTGCCTCCTAAAACCAGCCTTCCCTGTCTTTCAGTGCTGAGAACTGCAAATACTATTTTACAGAAACTGTGTTGATTGTATTTTAGCAGAGAATACAAATTCCAGAGGAGATGATAGCAAGAGACCCAGCCATCAACACCAGCAGCACTTTGGAACTGTTTTCACTGGGAAGTTTTACAATTCCAAGATATCTGTGAAGTGCTGGACACTAATGGCCAGCAGAGCTTTTATTCTGGCATGAAGAATGCACAATTCCTTCAGGTCCTCAGCTCTGACTTGGAGAACTTTGAGGTTTTTCAGTGCACAGACACTGACAGATGGGATTTAGTGAGGGAAATGGATCACCTGACACTGTGTCCTCCTGGAAGGATTCCAAAGGCTTTGCAACCTTTGTTTTTCCCTTAAAGATTTGCAAGTTTCCATTTAAAAACCCAAACAAACAAACCAAAAAACCCAACAATGACAACAAAAAACACCAAACTGAGGATGACAACAAACTTTCAGCAGGTACCTCTGCAATTACCCAGATGGAAATGAATTAACAGCTCAAGATGCAACAAGTCTTGGAGGAACCACCCCAAAATACCCCAAATATTCAAAAAGAACCCACCACAAGCAGAGTGCAGGCACAGGTACACTACAAAACAAGGGCCAGAAGAACCAGGACAAAGAGAAAAAGAAAGGTATGGAATTATTCTCATTTTTCCAGCTCTAACTCCTCTGGAAAAACCAGATTTCCACCAGACAGCTGTGATATCAAATTATGACATTTTGGCCTGACCTCCACATCTCTGAAAAGCCATCAATTCTAAGCAGTGTTTTTCATCCTTTCAGCTCTGGAGCTGTGCAAACCAAATTCCATTTCTCATTTCACAGCTTATCTTTGAGGCTGTGCGCACAAATTAACATCAGTAATGCTTGAACAGTTTTAAAAAAGAGAGAAAAAGGGAAATCAGCAATCTGCAGAAAGCAGTGACTAATGTCCTGGAGCTTGTCTGGGCCTTTATCACACAGAAACAGATGAACTACAACAAAATTTGAGCCACCTCTGCTGCCAAAATTTTACTTGGAGTGCAGCACATTTACAGCAGGTCTACAAAAGGACTTGATTCTAACTTTTTTTTTCTCTCTTTTTTGAAGTAAAAATGAATCCTGAAGGAACAAGAAGTGCAAAGAAGATAAGCATCAGATACCTGCAGTCCTTTCAGGCCCATTTTGCTGGGAATGCTGTTATGACCATCCTCAGATGTCAAAATGTCATTTGATAACAAAGTTTAATATAACTTAGGCGTGACTTGCTGCTGACAAGCAAAAATAATCCCCAAATTTTGTCACTTACACAACACATAATTTTGCCTAAGTGTGTTCCATGCCCAACTCTGGTCCATAAAGAATTCTCTGCTTCCTCAAGAACTTGCAGCATTAACATGTTAATTCAGAAATTTCTCTTTAATTCCTGTGGTTATGTCCTGTTGTAGAAAACATAACCAATGAAAAATACAGATATTAGCCAGGTTCATCCCCATTTTCACAGGAACCTGAAAAACTTGCCTGAAGAAGTTCCAGCTTGGGCTAAAATAATGGGACTGTCAAATAAGCAATATGCAGAAAATAAATATATATATATAAAAAAAATCTAACTGGCAAAAATCAGGGAAGGAGTAAAACCCCTGAACACATAAATCCATGAGGAATACCACGATGGCAAATGGGAGCACAAATTTAAACCACAGCAAAAAGCCAAAGGTAAAGGAAGGAAGAACCCAAGGAAGAATCCATGAGGTGTGTGTGTGTATTTACTGGTCCCACACAAACACAAACTGCATTCATTGCCACAGAATATCTCCTTTTCTGTTACCTTCTGCCTGTTTAATTCATTGGTTTCTGCCAACTGGACAAGAGTTTCTGGTGCTGGATAAGCCTAAGGAGATTCCAGTAATACCTCACCCACGGGAAGCTGGAAATCTGCATTACCTTCTATTTGCTCCAAGCTACCTTGTTCAGAGCATCTCTCTTTTCCCAAATATCCTGAGCTTCAGCGTTGCTTTGCCTTGATGAAAAGCACATTCCAGAAGCTGGTGAGTTGACTCATCCACTCGACTTTAATCTGAATATTCCTCCTTTGAAGTTGGTAGCTGAATGCTGACTCAGACCTTCTGAAACCCATAGACTACCATGCAAATTAATAAAAGATTTGATTAACGTTGACTGTGAAATTTTATTTTCGTAGGCTGCCCCAACTACCGGGAATGCGACAGAAGGATTAGAAATTATTTCATGGTCTCGAGGCAGCCACCAAACGAAGGATGGCACATCAAAAACTCGAGTTTGCAAACAAAGGCACTGTTAAAAATACAAAAATTCTGTCGGTTCAAACAAATGTCCAACCTCTGTGTCTTTGTAGTTCAGCTGGAAGAGACACAATGCATTTTCCTTCCATTTTAATTCTGCTTTTTATAAGACACTTGGCTTCTGACTGGAGGCAAAATGTTCAAAGGCAAATGACTCAACGCTTCAAAACTGAAAAGGGCAAAATTTTGATTACTGAGAGGTGAAGAATGAAACAAATGAAACTTGCACCAAAACTGATCAGCACATCAATCTATATTTGACCTATACTCAGAAACAAGCAACAGAAGTTCCTCACACTGGGCTGTTGCAATCTGAATAATTGCCATATGGTGTGTGTGGAAAATAAATGCAAATATTCTGCCTGCAGCATAAGTAGATCCTGCCATAAACTCGTCTGGGGTTTCTCTTTTTCCTTTTCCTGGCAATGCCAGCAAAGCCAGTGTTTAATTGGATTGCAGAGCTTCCCATGCCACCAGGTTTAGGTAGCACTCAAAGGTACTCTTATTGATGTTTTATTCATGTTTTTCTGGTTTTTTCGGGTTTTCTGTGCTTGAGGAACTCAACAGAGCTCCAAAATTCTGGAAAGGGGAACCTTCTAACCCCCTTCCCTCTAAATATTGGTGCCAAGCCCTCCACCCTGGTGGTTTCAGCACTTTGGGAGTGCAGAACCTGAACTTCCACACAGTGGGTGGAAAAAAGTCTGGCAAGATCCCTTGGGAAATTACAGCTGGCCTAATTACACATTCTCAGCTCAGAAAGAAAGAAATAAATAGAGTTTTATTGGGTTAGTTAGTGGGAGCAAAACCCTGCTTCAAGGAAAAACCGTGAGCTGCAGGAAAACAAATGTTGAATTTTCCTGCTGGAAGGTGTCTGAGGCACTCAACGGCTCGTTCCTGAATTCAGTGTTCCAGCCCATGGAATTAGTGCCACAGCCCAGGGAACACGGTCATTAAAAGACATTTAGAAGCCCTGTGGAATGTAAACAAAACAATTACGCGCCTCTCAGGCATCAGCATCTAGATAATGCCAGCGAATTTTGTTAAACTGATCCCTAATAAAGTAAAAAAAAACCAACAAAAAACCCCAAACAAACAAACAAACAGCAGCAGCAACAACAACAAAAAACCCACAAAAAACCCCCAAAAAAGAACTCCAAACCTGAAGCCTGATTTTTGACCTTTCTGGCCTGAGTTACAGTGTAATTAGCCTTCATAAAAGCAAAGGCAATGGTACCAGAAAGTACCATTATTATTCTTCACTATTACCAGCATAATCACCTTTAGAGAAGTAAAACAAACCTGGTATTTCTAAGCAGTCCCTCCCCTCTCTATCAGAACTTGTCCAGGCTTATTTGGTAAAAGAATTTCCTTGTTTTTATTGAAGAAGGGATGATTTAACCCTCTCCTGGCAGGAGTTTCTGGACTTTGTGAACCTTCCCATCCTTTTCTGCTGAAGGGAGTTCTGTGATCACCAAGACAACAAGTTGGATGAAACCATAAACCCTTTCCTTCAGGATAATTCCCAGCCTATTTCAAGGCTTGTGCTCCTTGAAAACAGCTCAGTGGAATATGGAACCTGTAACCAGAATTAATTTATTTATAACTGCAGTGGTGCTGTTTTCCACCAGCTGTAATGATTATCTGGCTATTAATTAGTTTAAAATACCATAATTTTTATGGTAGTAAATAAAAAATAAATACAATAAATACAATAAAGCATCAAAACACACCAGCTTTGCCCTAATGACAAGATAACACATTTTGAAATCCAGTTTCACCTGGAGGGTGGCAGGGCTCTGTCTGCTCTGTGCTTTTGCAGCAGCCAGCACACGCTGGGAGGTTCTTCTTCCAAACTCTGACACAGACCAGCCACAGCAGGGAGGGCATAACCTTGTTCTGAGAGGGATGAGTGTGAGCAGAGCCCCTTCCACAGCCTCAGCCAGCCCTCAATTTCTCCTCATTATCAGATAATTCTGACACAGCCTTGGCGTTTTAATAATTCCCCATTAATTGGCCCGAGTAACCTGTGCAGATCCAGCAGAGCTGAAATGCTGAACTCAGTTACAGCAGGAGTCAATTCTGTCAATGATTTATGGAAATAGAGGTATAGAAATATGATTTTCCTCTTTTAAAGAGTGTTTTCAAGACCATATCTAAAATTTCTTCCATTAAATATAGTTATTCCAAGGAATGAGCTGCTGAGAGCACAGCTCACATTCTTCTTGCCATGAACCTATTTTTCAGCTAGGGGAAGTGGAAATATACTGAGCATCCACTCAGCACAACTCGAACTAAAATCTCCTGGATGTCAGAAAAAACTGTCCCCATTCTATTCAACCAGCTGCCACTGAGTAAGCAACTTTTATATAGGGGAAATAAATTTTTAAAAAATCATTTCAGTGGGTGGACATTTAGTTTTACAGAGGATTTGCTTCCCTCCCTGACCTCTGTTCTGATCAGCAGAATTGTAAACAGAAAATACAGAAAATATCTTTCATTTTTTTTCTACTGATGCTTTGGGAACCATAACCTGCCCTTTTATAAGAATAAGAAAATAATTTCCACTCCTCTCATGTGCCCCTGTTCTAGATTTTAACAAGAAAATTTTATCTCTGCAGTGGCTCAGCCTTGCACTACCTGGACTGATACTTCTATTAGATTTTCCAATGGCAGAGGTGACCTTCAGTGTTTTAAATTCTGCTTAAACAAGGCTTAGACACCTTGAAATGCTTATTCCAAAACCAGTTTCCTACATTTCTGCTTATTCACACAAACAGTTCATGCTGAAACCATCCGAGTTTGTTTACAGGTCTGCTCTTCTCCCATTTGATTTTCTCCCTGAACTGGAGAATGGCACATACCAAACCCAGCAATTTATTTTGACCTGCTCACCACAAATAGAATTTTGAGGAATTTATAAATGCATAGGATTGATGGGGGGAAAAAAAAAACCAAAACCTAACACAACAAACTGAATTTGGATTGAGGGTTTTTTCCTAATATCCAAAATAAAACCCAATAAACTTATTTTTCAGCTTCATGGCCACAGCAGCTCCTGTTTCTACCTGTGTTTTCTGCAGCCCAAAAGATCCTTTCCTCCTTTCCTTCCCCACCACTGGCATCAAATTTTACAAATTGTTTTCCTCCTCCTGCTTGCCCCTTTCTGGTTGCTCCTACTGCAAAGAAATAGTGGTTGTGCTGCCGAGAGATGCCTCAGAAAGCACACAAAAATACAAGAGGAAAAGAGAAAACCAACCAAAAAGCAGAAAACAAACCCAAAACCCGCCCCCCCCCAAAAAAAAAAAACATCCACTCAAAAGATAAAAACAAACAAACAAAAGAGAGAAAAACCCAAAAGGCAGAAGCCAAAAATCTTACCCATTTCCTTTTCATAACACATTCTACAATTCTTTAAACTTCAGTATCCAAATCCTGGTTTCTGAATGTATTTTTATCTACAAACATGGGCTGTTTGAGCAGCAGAGTTGTGGTTTTGACTTCTAAATTTGCAAACTGAGCAGGTCCCTGACAGAACCCAGCCTGCAGCTGAGGGATGCTGAATGCCAAGGTTTCACCCCTGATGCTTCCAGGAATTTCAGGAGCAGAGTTAAGTGGAGCCTAAAATCGATCTCAGTCCATTCTGAGAGCCAGGTTTGGATTTCATGTGGGTTTTTTTTGGATTTCATGTGGCTTTGATGCTTTTTTTGGAGCTGTGAGACCCAGAGCAAAGCATCTCAGGGCACAAAAAATGTGCAAAGTGAAGCGTTCATGGCCATGGTTACACACACAGAACATTTATGCAATGTTCAGGTTGTTTCACAGGCTGTCAGTGAAGTCATTAACATGAAAATATGTTTGAATCTTGTCACAATATACTGTCTTTTAAAAGCGGAAAATACTGTCCTCTCAGAAAAGCATCTAGTATGCCTCATATTTAACCTTTAAAATAAATATAAATATTTTATATGAGAAAATAACTTGCAATACTAGGTCTCTAATGTCCTTAGCTCTGGATTAACACTGAGTAGCAATGTGGGTCAGCTAAAACAGCTCAAAACTCACATTTTGTAACCTTTTTCCCATTTGTACCTAAGACAGCAGGCCTGTTATAACCTCTAGAAAAAAAAAAAAGCCTGCAATAATTATTGTGTGTCAGGCCCAGAAGAGAAGCCCTGCCTGTGGATTTAGCCAGGATCATCACAGGAGGTGATTTCCCTCCCAAAAACACAAAGCCTTGATTGCTTGGAGCCATCTCCTGAACGAAAACTTCAAAGAGCCCATGCAAATCTCCTCCCGCGATCTGCACTGCCTGATTTCAATATTGTCACTGCTAAATGGGTATTTAGCAATCATTTAAGGCTCGGTATTCTTTCCCTTGTATATTTACTGGGATATATTTGAAGTAGACTATTTTTAAATCGCTGTTCTGAGTCATAGGGAAAGCAGCAGGGCAGGAGGGGATGGCACAGCGATTTTGTGCAAGCATCACCCCCCTCTGCAAGAAATCAAAAAGGAATCCTCTCCACAGACTCAGGACAATCCAACACACAGCTCCGAGGTGAATAATTCCCACTATCCTGTAATAAAGCATTGAATTAAAAGTACCTGCACGGTTTGTAATTTCCTAAATTCCATTTTTACCCCGCAGAACTGATCTCCTTTGTAAATACTGCCCCTTTACAAATCAGCATAACCATACTACAGAAGATGGGGAACAGCTTTATTCACACCAGAGTAAATCCAAACAAATAAATCCAAACAATAATCCAAAAACTGCAGAGGGCTGGCTGTCCTGTAATGAAGCAAAGCGTGGCCTTGGCAGGAAGGAAACAGGACTTGTCAACACTGACACAATTATCGTGGCTGGAGATTCATTTTTGGTGTGTCCAACCCTGTTATCAACTGCAATCAATGCCAAGGCACCTAAATCCCACCTATTACACACATTATTAAAATCACTCTGTGAATGCCACAGCCGTTAATTAAAGTCAAGAGCAGGGGGAAAGGAGTTGATCAGAAGCCAGGCTTGTCCTCTGAGGCCCCTCCTTCCCCTCTTGTGGAGACGTGTAAAACCTTACACATTTCTAGATCCCGTTTCTAAATCCCATTTCTAAATCAGGAGGAGCCAGGCAGGGTGTTGGACTTCCCCTGGCTTGGGACAGATGAAGATCCTGGCAGCACCAGAGGAAATTCAGAGGTGACAGCAAAGGACAGCTGGGATGGTAGAGCCTCTGGAGCTCCAGGACAAGGACTGGGTGACCTTGGCAGGTCCTGCCCAAAACGCATTTCCACACCCAAGCAGGTGTTTCATACAGGGAAAGGTTTAAGATTCACCCCAAAACCTTTTAAGGGAAGAACTCCAGAAGTTTCTTTGCTCTCCTGGCAGTAATTGCCTCAATGCCAAGACAAAAACACTGATAGGTCTCTTTACTGTTCCTCAAAAATGCAGCTGTTCTCTATTGTTTGCCAAAAACCCCACCTAAATCATCCAATACTGAAAAGAGATCATGAGGCTTCTCAGAGCATTTCTGGTGTTGTAGCAGGTGTGTGGGACCCCTCACTACACTGGGAACAGCTTTGTTCTTTGATTTTTTACATTATTTTCTTCTTTAATTAAAACCTTTTTGCTTTTTCAAGACACACTCGACCATACTGTCTCACAAAGTTATTCAAGCCATTTTCTGTGAGGTGCTGGAGACCCTCAGAGGTATTGAACCCTCACAGAGCTAATTGCACCTGGCTCTTTGAGAAATTCAGTAGTCAGACAATTCAGGTTTTGGTGGCAACACGTCAGGGAGAAACCACCCAACAGGACAAAAACTCTCAAGGAACACCCCTAAGGACCTTCAGGATTTTATTGGTGGAAGGAATAACTTCAGGGACTCAGATAGCCCCATTCAGCACATCATGTGGAGCCTTTTTCATCCTAAACCTGATGCCTCAGGATTTTAGCTTTTGTATTTCTCATTTATTTGTAATCCTGCAGTTCTTTAGTGTAGAACTCTAAACCCCACACACAGTGTGAGCTGCTGCTTCCCCATTTTGGTCAGACACAACAATTCCTCTCCAGGCCTGGCAATCAAGGACACCTCACTGCCTCAGGCCTGAGAGATGGAAACTAAAGTGAGTTGGGGGCAGCAAACTTGGGGTGAATGACTTCATTACCTGAAGCTGGAATTGGAAGATGAACCCCCAATGTGCAAATGGACCAAACTGATCAAAGTGTGAAACCACATGACCTGTTGTCCATTTTTGGGTGTGGCCCCTGGGAGGCTTTGTCTGCCCAAAATATACCTGAAGGCCCTTCAATAAATAGAACAGATTTTTAATATTTTAATTTTGTCTGGCCTCTGGTTTTAGGTAGCCCCAAAAGGCATCAAACCTAAAGAAAATGTGGGATTGTTTTGCCAGGCACTGTAAGAAACACAATTCAAGGACAGCACAGGACAGCAGAATTTCCATTTGCTTGGAGAAGCTGGGAGTTAGAACAAACAAACAACCTGGGCATTATTAAATGCATTATCAATCAAATGCTGACGTTAATTAGCAGAACAAGCAGTAAAGAAAGGCAGGAACAGCCTTTTGGCACCGTGAGTAAATTTTGCTGTCAAAATTGCTCTTGTGAAAAAATAATTAACGTGACTGTATTTTGCTTAGTGCACACACAAGGTAAGAGCAGTAGAACCTGAGAAATAAAACATCAGAAATACCTGAGAAATTTATAAATGTGATCTGTTTAAGCATCACAAATTGCTGGCTTTACTTTCTTCAATGCACTGATTTCAGGGAGTATCAGCCCGCGATGGCTTCGGGGCTGCTATGGGTGTTTGGGGATCTGCCATCTCTGGCAGGTTTGTCACCAGAAACCTCTGAACAAACCAAAACACAGCTCCTGAGGTGATTCCAGCCCTTTAAGCCACACAGAGAAGCTCTGTAAGGTAACAATGAAAGCTTTGGGATGACTTTTGCACCCACACGGAGTCTCTCCTTGGATGGAATGGTTCATTGCATCAAGAATGTCAATGAAGGTGTTGGGTTTTTTCTTAGCCACTCATTTTCCCATGCATTTCGAGCCTTTGTGACACTCTAGAGTAGCATTTGAAGCTCACTCTTACATTGTTTACAGAAGGAAAAATACTGGATTAAAGGAAATATTTCCACAGAGGAAACTCCATCCTAAATTGTGTCAGATGTAGACATTATTCTGCCTCTTTGCTTTCTTTGCACACCTATTCTGGAAGGACATTACAATTTTATCAGGGGGAAAATGCTGCCTGATTTTTGGGTATAAAACCAAAGGTATTTGTTGATGTTTGTTCCTCTACCAGTGCCCTTTACATAATCATCTCCTCCACACACCTTCACACATTCCAACGGCGTAGGAAGCAAATTAAAATTAAGGATTCCAGTAAAAAGCAAACAACTTGAGATTTGATCCAGGCTGGAACTCCTCAACAAGCTGCCTGCAAGGCTGGTGAGAGTCGTGCATGTGTTATATAGGTCAGTGCATGGAATTTGCTTATTTTAGGTAACATTTTATTCCCCAAAGGGAATGTGAGCTACTGAGACAAAACCAGACCTAAGAGAAATGGGAGAGTGAAGATAAATGGTTTTAGAGTGTCAAACAACGCTTTTCTATACTGCCCAACTTCCAAAACAATGGAGGAAAAAAGTCTTTATTAATCCAAATTAGCAGTATTCCAGCCCCTCCCAAAAACGCTGAGCATTTCCCTCACCCAACTTTGGACAACTGCTCAGTTGTTAGGAATGCAGCTGGTAAATGGCCTCAAAAATCTGTGTATGCACAGAAAATCCACTGAACACTAAGGTTACTGGCAGCTTTTATTCCCAAGGTAAAACTTGGCAGGTATTTTGTGAAGCTAAAGGAGTGTGAGCAGTGGGAAGGAGCTGAAATGGGAATTCAGAATTCAGTTTTTAGCCTGTGGCCATGTAGTAGTAGCTTGCTAGGAGAGGCTGGAAATAACTCGTTCCGGACTTATTTTAAAGTACTGAAAAACCAACATATTTTCCTCTCGAGCCCACAGCTTCTCAAGACAGAGTTTCTCACAGAGGAACTATGAACTCCCTCAGAAAACTCAGTTCCAGTCTCTTCCTGACACAACCTCCACAGATCAGCTGTGATTTCCTAAGCACACACAAATAAACAGTCTTGCCTTGGTCGAGCTACTATTCCTTCAAGGATAAAACAAACAAAGCCAAAATCATAATGTACCTCCAGAAAAAAAAATAAATCCACATTCATTTTGGCTTATTTTTCATTACTGTTCTTTAACGAAAGGGAATTATTGGAAAACCTGCATGGATACAACCAGGATGTAACAGTCATCTGCTGTTTGAAGCTGTGCCTTTGACAGGAATCCCACCAAAAACGCAGGTTTTGATACTTCAGAGATAAAAACCGAGTTGTTACCCTTACCTGTAGATGTTAAAACTCTGAATTATGCATCCCACCTCCCTGAGGGCCAGGCTGGTGCAGTCACCAGCTCCAGTGAGCACTCAGCCCTTGCTCACACAGATTTCCAGAGCAGCTACAACACAGCACACAACGCCCAGCTGAAAACAGTTTTGCTGGAATCTCTTCGACTTCCCCACTCCTGCTCCCTACTAAATAATTTACAAAACCATTTTATGCACTCCCCAGTAGCACAGTTGGTCAGGTAGAACCCCGTGGTGTTGGCTTTGGCAGTCCTGGCTGCCTCCCTGGCTTCTGCAGATGTGGATGGAAATTATTGAGCAGCTGTGCTGGCAGCACAGCCCCAACTGGGGAGGCACTGGGGGAACTGGGAGTGAAGGTGGGAGCTCCAGACTGGGGAGGACCAAGCCCTGCCTGTGTTCATCCCCATCTCAACATGCACATGTGCCCCAGGAGTAAATTCTATTCTATTCTATTCTATTCTATTCTATTCTATTCTATTCTATTCTATTCTATTCTATTCTATTCTATTCTATCCTATCCTATCCTATCCTATCCTATCCTATCCTATCGTGTTCTGTTCTATCATATAATATTCTATCACGTAATATAATATAACATTATAATATAATGTTGCATTATATTACATTACATTATAGTACATTCTATTCTATTACATTATATTACATTCTATCTCATATGTCATATATTACATTATATTATATCACATTATATCATATTATATAATATGATAAAATATATTATATATCATACATTATATCATATTACATTACATTACATTATATCATTCAGCTATGGATAAATATCTTTTTCAATGGCACAAAGCCAATAAATGCCTCCCTTCCTCACTGGTCTCACTTTGCATTCCTTGCAGCTGGAATGCCGGGGGTGTCACACCTGAGGCAGCTCCATGGGGTGACTCCCAGCTCTTGTTGAAGCCCCTGGTGTGGTTCAGTTCTCCTGAGCTTTCTGGGATCAGGTTTTTCCTCCAACAAACAAAATCTGGGCTGTTGGAGGGAATGGCTCAGCTGAGGGAGAAGGGATTCTTCATAGGAACACAGATAAATGAATCAGAGCAGAACATTCAGCATGTTATCTTCATTACTCACAGGATTTAAAGTGATTTCCACCCCTAAATTAGATTTTGTCTGATTTATAGATGACGAGTTCATCCCAGACACCTTCAGGATGCCTCTGAGGTCACTATCTGGCACTATTAATACATTCCAGAATTACCAGAAGTCCTTAATTCACAGAATTTTATTACAAAAAAAAAACAAAATACCAAGATATTAAATTTGCACACTCCACCTGCAGAAATTTCCAAATATTTCACAAGATCTATGAGCAAAAAGAAACTAAACTTAAATATTTCAAATTTTTTGTTACTAAATTATTGCTCCCTTCTTTTGGTAAATCAATTTAGATAAAGAAGTTACCTTATAAAAACCACTCTGACTCAGATATAAGGAGCCTGTTATCCTCCCTTGTGGTACAGGTTCTTTATTTTGCAGACAGTAAACATTTATATGTATTTAAAACCCTCTTTTCAAACTGCTTTCCATTAATGACATTACCTCAATTATGCAAGAATAAGCTTTGGAACACTGTGAGCAGGTGCAGTGATGACACATCAAGCAGAACTTCTCTCCCTGCAGAGTTTGGAAAGAGTAAAACCAAATCCTGAAATTGTAAACATGAAAATATAAAATGCCTACAAAAATTGAGCAGAAAACTTGGTTTACTCAGTGAGACGATCCTGCCAAAGTGGAAACCTGGATGCCGCTTGGGAAAGTGAGAAAAAAAATCCATAAAATTGCCAATCTAAAGACAACACAAAGAAAATCAAATTGAGAGAATAGAAATTCTCAAGATTTTCAATCAGTAAACAACAGGGAATTTCTTCATGCCTGCCTTTCTGATCTGAAACGAAACAAATCTGTGATTATTCAGCCCAAAATAACTTTCTGCAACTTGTGCTTAGAATAGAATAGAATAGAATAGAATAGAATAGAATAGAATAGAACAGAATATCTCAATCTAAAATCCTGATCTCCCAGGCTGCAATGAAACATTCACTCAAACCGGCCCTCTGCTGCCACTCGTTTATCTAAAACAGACCCAAAAATCGAAAGCTGCACCTCACCAGCCAGCAGAACCTGTCCAAATCATTTCCCACTGAAAACTGATCTGGAATCCAAGTTGCCCATAAATATTCCTGCCCGTTCTTTCATGGTTAAACATCTCACGGCACCCAAGAGTTCCTGAGAGCAATTGATGGGGGAAAAGGCTTCCACAATCAGCTCAGAAGCAACTGATGAACTGTTTACCTCACAAAAGGGTAGGAAGCATGGGGAATGTTCTGTTGGTTTGCCAAAAGGAGTTTAGGAAAAAAAAAAAAGAGCAAGAATAATTGGTTAGATAACATTTAAACACTTGTGCTGAGGCTGTAATCCCCTAAATCTTTCAGGATATTGCATTCTAAACTTCCCAAAATGTCTTCTCAAGTGGCATCTTTTAAAATAACTATGAAGCCTGTCAGATTAACTTCATCCTGAAACTCAGATCTTTGCTGTGTGCCTAATCTCCGAAAAACACATCTTAAAATGCCAACACTACCAAGGTATGTTCAACCCACCATAATTAGCCTCATAATTTACAAATATTCAATGAAGAAAAACATTTTTAAGAGTTAAAAAAAGCTGTTGGTGAGTGAAGAGAGAAGGGGAATTTTATTGAAGTAACAACAAACTGCTTTTTAGCCAATCTGTAAATTGAAAAAGGGTAATCTGTTTGTCACCTGATAAATGGGTGCAATTGCCATGGGTGGAATGCAGAAAACTGGGGCCTGGGCTGGGCTCTGAGCTGGTTTTGAACTTGAATATATTTGGCCAGTGACATTTGACTTCAGCACATGATACCCACAGGTCAAGCCCACTGGATAAGGAGCTGACACTGGTCAGTAAAACAGGATTTAGAAGGTTGGATGTCTGTGGTGAAGTTGTAACACAGGTGCCATACATAGAACAGATCCCCTGGAGACTCCAGAGGGAGGAGAATGAGAGCACACACACAAATCCTCAAGGACTTCCAAACAGTGCAGCAAGTCAGGAAATAATCTCAATTTTTGTCATTCTGTCCAAGCAGGGTCTCATGAATAACTCGGCTCTAAACTTGAAAACCAACACGTGTGAGAACAGAGAGCCAGGAATGGATGGAACAAGAACCAACAGCTGCCACACTAAAGAAAACAGGAAATAGATGTTTTTTCCTCTTCCTTTCATTCCCAGTGACACAGCAATGCAGAGCCTGAACCTTTGCTGTGGAACCAAAACCACAAGCAGCCCTGTCCTCCATCCGCTCCCCACCCTCCACCTCCTGCAGATTCCAACAGCTGCCCATCATCTTTGGCCTTTCAATGAAAACCAGTTTCAGTGAAGCCTCTGACAGCTCTTATGCCAATGCAAGATATCTTAGCAGAAAAAAATAAGTCTTTATTCGACTGATTTCTCCTGAAATTAAAAAAAAAATAAAATAAACCCCTGCTGAAAAACAGGGCCACAGTTCACACTGGAGATGTGACAAACACCCAGAAGATGGAGGTGTCCAGAGAATGGATGGAGCCGTCCCTGTGCTCACTTAAAGATTTCTCTGTTCCGCTCATTTTTCCACCTTCCTGCCTGTCTGCTTTCCTCTAGGAATGTGCTGTCTGTGGGACAGTAACTTAGTACAAGCCAGGGTGAAGAAGCCTCTCCTGTGAGTGAGAATTCCCGGGAGGCTGCGGGGACCGGGGCGGTGCGCGGGCGAGGGCAGCATCAGCAGCATCATTATCATAATTAACAGCAGCAGCAGCATCATTAGCAGCAGCAGAAGCAGAATCAGAAGCAGCAGAAGAAGGAGAAGCAGCAGAAGCAGAATCAGAAGAAGGAGAAGAAAAGGAGAAGCAGCAGCAGCGGCCGCCCCCGGCCCCGCGGGGCAGGAGCCGCAGCTGAGTCACGGCTCTGCCTCTCCCCCCGCCGGGGATTTTCTCTCCGAGCTCACAGACATCTCTGTGACGAGCGAATCCTCCTTTCAGGGCCGAACCTCCAGCGTTTTGACGTCTGAATCAGGAATTTGTACGAGCATCCGTGTCCCTGTTCCGTGGCTAATGCCACCACCCCTCCCCTTTCCCCGCAGCATCTCTGCTCAGGCTTTTGCTGGAGTCCAAGGAAGGGACAAAATCCATCGTCATAAAGAATCAGTGTAAATTTCCACACAAATTAATTTATCCCAACAGGTATATTTATTTAAACTACAAAGTATTTGCCTTAGGCTCAAGTTATTTTTTTAAAATACAATCCGAATAGGGACGATTTTATATTTATCACAAAATTCTCACCAGCCCTGGAAATTCAGGAGACAGATCCAAACTCTGGACGTAACAATTCCTTTGGATAAAAGCCTTTGCTTCAGAAATGTGACAAAATCTGTTCCAATGGTTGGCTACAATGGACAAGGTTTAGTCTTTGCTGTCCATCATCAGCTGCCAGGAGGTCAATGCCTCCTTTCCCGAAGTGTTTTCCAAATGATAAGCCAAATGAAAGAAAAAAAAAAAATAAATCCAAAGGCAAGGTTCAGAACTGCAGGAATTATATCATAATCATTCAAAAAAAAACCAAAACCACAACATTTGCGAAAGTCAAATGATGGATGTGTGCTGTTTGCCACCCAAACCCTTTAGTATTCCAAGCTGGTTAACATATGGAACGTGAGACTGAAGCCAGTTTATAATTACTTCACTGAAAATTCCCTGTTAGTATTTATGTATTTAATTCTACGTTTGCTAGATGCCCATGGGGATAAATATGTTTTGCTGCTCGTTCTGGATGTGTCTGAAAAGCAGCAAAGAAATAGTGATAAATAATAATTCTTTGTGTTTATTTTAAATCCCACTGCTTTGTACAACGTCACTGCGTTCCACAAATTCTTCATCTACCAAAAATAGGCTACAAAAGTTGACCTTGGTGCATCCTGGAGGTGTCCAGGGAAGGACTGGATGTGTCAGAGCTCTGGTGACGAGGTGGGGATTGGGCACAACTTGGACCAGCCTGGATTTAAATCCATTTGCTTCATTTGATGGAATTTCTCACTCCTATGATAATTCCATATTGCTATTAAAAAAAAAAAATCTAAAATTTAGGGAGTTCCCTACATATCATCACCAAAAGCACTCCTGACTTGTAAGAAAACTAAAAACCAAAAAGGCAAATGTGGGCTTGCCTGCAATTCCTGTACTGATTACCAAGAAGTTGTGGTGTTTTTAAGTAACTTTCTGAATCAATACCTGACCAAGAGCCAAATTATCTCCTGTCCCAACTCTGCCCATCCTTGCAGAACTGGAGCCTTAACTCAAAGCTGTCCAACTCTCAATTTCACCTTCCTCTTGATTTATTTGGCAATTTGTAACTCTGTGCCCCATGATTCGAGCAAACAAATCACAGGTTCAGGAAAGCCCTGCCAATCTTGACAAGGTGAATGAGATTTTTCTCTGCACTCCCCAGCCTGCCATGAGGATTTGATTCTCCAGTAATTCTCAGCCTTAACAGCAAAATATAAACAGTTGCTTCTGAGTGTTGTTACTTCTTCCATATGATTCTGTCTTTAATCACAATCCGGGGTCAGATGAGAACTTTGAGATTATTAATGGATGTTCCTTCTCCAGGAGCATCCTGCAATACACTCAGAAAATTCAGGACTTGCTCGATCTGTCTTCTCAAAAGCTGAGCTGCTGCAATGCTAAAAATGTCTACGAGAAAAGGGCACGAAGATTTGGAAGAAGTTGCTGCACATTTCAAACACTCCCCTATGAAAATGTGGCTCCAATATTCCTCCAGTGTACTCATAACTCACCAAAAAGCAGTTTGGAATATTGCATATTACAGGAATTTATTTCTGACTTAAGCTATCCTGTTATGGAGACCAAATTGCTACCAAAGTCTGCTTTGAAACTACAAGATGTTGATAGTACACGTGAACCAATACTCAAATTTAAGTTCCCTACACATCTTGCCTTAGTTTGGTTCTTTTTAAACACCATGATCATCACTGGGAATCTGGAAAGTCAATTGGGGCTTTAAGGAAGGAGTAGATATTGGGTAAAGAGCCACATGAATGTGTGGTAATAATAGATTCTTACAGATAAATATTCTAATGAATTAGGAGGGCTGGTATTTTACCTTTGATAAATTCTGTTCAAGAGGAACAGCAATAGGAAAAGTTAATTTCACCCAGACAGCAAGAGCACAAGAAAAGAACTTTGAGTTATGACAACCTAAATGCATTTGATCCTGTAATTTAAATGTATTGCAAAACAATAATCTGTTCAGGTACTGAATGTAATTCAATGTATCTGTGATGAACTGAACATTTTAACAACCAGTCATGAGAATTTTCAAATCCATTATTACAGCTTGAGCAAGGACAATTTCTCCCAGCCCCTATGCCCTTTACAAGCTGAGTTTTTCTAACCACTGAATGACCAAAAGGAATAAACAAGAATGGGAGAGGGGAAGGGATGAGGAGGGGAAAGCAAAACCCAAACTTCTGGAAACGTGGATTAGGGACAACTTGGCTCTGCCATAAACTCACCCATCCAACAGAACTGGGGGAGGGAGGTGAGCAGAGCAAAGAGCCAATTTCCAGCACTCAATTTCCAGGGCCTTGTGCCTTTCTGGGGGAACCATCATTTGCATTTAATCAGGCTCTTCATAAAAGGCTCTTGGAAGGCTACAGAAATAGGAGAATGTAATCCTATTATTCCAACACAAAGAAATAGGAGACTGTAACCCCCTTTATTCCAACACAAAGAAATTCCAGCAAGGTGATCTCTCAGTGGCTGAGCCACGAGAGAATTGCGAGCCCCAATCATCTGATTTTTCTTTTCTCCAAAGAGATGCCATAAATGGATGGAAAATTTCTCCAAGTGAAAAGGGCATAAACTAAACAGATATTTACCCCACCAAAGTACTGCAGAGGGGTTTTTTAACAATGCCTGCATTAGCTACAAGGACACTTTATGCAGAAATCAGGCAGGTACCTTTGAGAAAATGTGTTTGAATAAAGGCCAGGATTTTATGTTTTGCAACCTCTTGAGCTGCACAATAAGAATTACATCACTCTTCATTCTGTGATGAATTCTTGTTGTGAAAATCTAAATCTTCCATTCTCTTCCAACTTTTTTCTTTAAGAGAACTCGGGAAAAACAGAAGGTGAACAGGAAGAGAATTCCCCAGGTGACAATTCCTGGTGGACTGTGGCTCTCCCACCCTCTGGGGATGGTTTTGAGGGGTGGCTGTTAATGGCTTGTGGGAAGGGGAACTGGAAAATGTCACAATGATCATGGAAATCCAACTCTGCTGGTCACAGAGCTGTGGTAAAGCTGCACTCCACTGAATACTTCAATTTGCTTGGGAAAGCCTCAGAATTCCTGTTTTCGTGGAGGTATTTACACCAGTTTACAGCTTAAGCTAAAAATTTATCAGCAGAGTATCACCATTTTTGTCATATTAACTTCATGTCATAACTTTTGCCTGTTTGAAATGAAGGGTGACAGATTTAAGCCAGGAATCAATTCCTCAGAAAAATCAACAAGCAGCTTGAAAGAGCTCATGTGAAAAGGAACAGCAAGTAAAAATGTCATGACCCACCACAGCACATTATTCCCCCAAAAACATCATTGCTGTCACATGCAGACACTTCACTGCCCATGTGGCAACAATACAAGAGTAAATAAACACAGGAATTGTGAAAAGAACGTGCCTAATCACTATTTCATGCCTTTCACTGCCACTTCCAAGCCTCCACAGTAATTTCACCCTAAATGTTCAATTTCGGTTGCAACACAAAGGGCCAGAATAGCAGTTTTTAATTTAAAAAAAGACAATGACACAAAAACTTCATACACTTGGATTTTTCTTCTTCACCCTTTCCAAAAGGTTTCAGTAATGGTTGACTCAAGCAAAAGTTCTGAAATATTCTTTTTAAGTAAAAATTTCAAAATTTTAATAGTTCTTGAAGCCAGCTCTGTTTTGCTTTAACATGGTTAAGTGACTGCGCACTGACCTCAAAATGTGCAGCAATGTTAGTGGGGACAGCTGACAAAGAGAACTGTAAATGGCAGTAACTGTGCATCAGTTTAATTGGAGTTTGAACAGAAAAAACCTTATTCCATCTGAATACAATCAAAGAATCTACACAGGCAGGTCCAAACAGAAATATTTTTTGAGAGGGTATTAAAGATGACTGAATATTTATAATTTGAACTATCTGATCAGAACCATTTCTAATCACTCTATTTTCCATTTACAGACATACAGAACTTCTGCTGGTCCCACATTATGGGTTTTTACCCCGAGTTTTCAGGCAACGTTTCAGACAAAACTGAGGAATTTGTCCTCATTAGGCAGGATAATTTTATGCCTTGCACAGCCCTTTCAGGAAAAATGCTCCTGGATTCCCGCAGACAGACACAGATGTGCACACACGTTCACACGTGTGAAGATTAAGCTGCTTCTGGCCCCAGATGAAATTAGTTGTGTGCGTTAACGAGATTAGCAGCACACCACTCCAGCCCCGGTGCAGCAGAGATGGGGGCTTTGATACTTTACAGCAAGCTGCTTTTGCTGATTAACATCATTAACTCTGATTTAAGTGTTACACATAATCCTCTTTTCCAACATGAAAGTTATTTGCTGAAGTCCTCAAAGAGAAAATATTCTGTTCTTATCTTGAGGAGTCCAGTGTCTAGATCTAGAGAATTTCAGTCATCTATCAAAGAATCTACTCTATAACACAGACTAATTAAAGAAATACAGAAGTGACTTTTAGAACTATTATTCATCCCTCAACAGTAAACGTTTTCTTGCTGCCAATTAGGTTTGCTTCCTTTCAAACACTCACTTGAAAATTCCCAAACGGAAACAATCCTTGAAATGAAGTCATGAGCTTTAAACCCCACATTAGTGTTTGTTAAAGAGTGACATGCACAGAGCCTTCATCCCATCTTGACAGACAGACAGACAGAGCAGTTTGCCACGTGTTTTTCCGAAGGCTGAAACCACTTCTGGAATTCTGTTCCACAAAAAGCATCACAAATTCAGTGCTTTAGCCAAGAAGTGAGTTCAGCGAAAGCCTCCATCAGCCCAGTGACAAGCCCAGCAAGTCAGAAAATCGAGATTTAATTCTATTGTTACCACATGAAGTCACACAGAGCCTGGATTTCAGGACAACAGCACCTGGTGTGTTTATTCTATGTTTAAAGCCTTCCAGAGAGCTGTTCCTGAAATACAGGGACATGATCACCGAGGGATCTGGACAACAACAATCACACTCTGCCATCTCCTTTTACTGTGCAGTTGTATTTTACTCTAAAGGCCACTTAGCAGCTGATTTGTCACCAATGCACAGCCCAGCAGCCAAGGACCTGGGAGCTGAAAAAGACATTTATAATGGGTCATAATATTCAGGAAAAAAAAAAAAGAAAACAAAAAGAAACCCACCAAGCAATAACCCCAATTAATTGTGTGATTTTTTGGAAAGGCCTTCTAGCAAATAAAAGAATGAAACAACTGCAAGACCTAATAGAAAAGCACTGCTGTAAGACCCTCAGCAACCCAGTGGAAGTGATTTGAGTAGAAATAAAGTAAACCCTCATGCACACTAATTATACTTCATTATAATATATTGTAATAATATAATTACCTTACCGTCTCCCTTGGCTCCTCCCATGTATTACTATTGCCAAGGAAGTCAATCTTACCCTTGTGTATATTGAGTTGCTGCTGGTTCACATCAGATATTTCTTCCTTAGTCAGAAAATAAATCAGCACAAAAAAAAAATCCCAGAACATGGGTCCAACTAAAAGGATTTAGGCAGAGACCAGCGTGACACAAATCCTGAATCTCTGAATCCCACAACTCCTGCACTGGATGCTCATCAGAGCTGTCTTCAAAACAGCTGAGTGACTTTTCTCTGGCACCATGGAAGAGCTTCCTTTTATTCCAGAGCAGGAAAACTACAGCCATGAACTACTTTCCATCTGAACAACATCCACTTGTGAAAATTCCCACAAATTCTTCTCCAAAAGCCCCTCTGCATACAGAGAGACAGGATTACATCCACACAGACACGTTCTAGAAGGCCTATCACAAACACTCTTGTCATTTAATGACATATATTGTATGGAACAGCCACACAAGACTCAGGAAAATCACTTTTGGTTATCTGTTCAAACACAAAGGCTTAATAAATATTTTTTCCTCATCAAAAGTATCCCTAGGATTTTTATTTATCTGGAACAGTAGATGGCTGAGACAACAACTCTTGAGTAAAACAAGTTCTGTGCTCACAGCACACTATGAAACCATATTGCCACTCAGTGGAATTGGATGTACTTATCATATTTTATGATTAAACCTTTTTATCACCCTTTCACAATCACAAATTTGATATGATGGCTTTTCTAATATTAATTTAGAAACCTTTAACATCTTTTAAGACTTTCCCAATGCTGAGAAAGTATGTGTACACATAGAAAGCTTTCGCTGGAAATGATCTTCAATACAAAAGCAAATGATCTTCAGTGCAAAAGAAACCACTGAAACAAAGGAAGAGGTAGTCAAATAATGTTGGATCTTCCTCTCTGGAACCATCCTGGCTTCCCTGAGCAAATGTGAGACTTAAGAGACTGTGACTGATCTCATATTGGAGTTTAATCCCCTAAATCTGGGCCATTTCAGTGGAATTATGATCAGTTTTATTAGTAAGGAATCAGAAGGAATAAAGAAGAAATGAGGTCAAAGAGAACAAACGTGAGGTCAGGCACAGAGCTGTGTACACACAGAGCTGGAATGAACGAAATGAATCCCACCCACACCTGAATTCCAGCAGTGAGCAGCTGTGCCCTGGCAGCAGGTGATGGAACCCAGCAGGAGCCCACACATCCCTCATGTGAAAAACCAGGTTTACTTTCTTGGTACAATTTAAAAAGTTTAATAATAATTTAAAAAAAAAGACAATAGGAGACAGAAGTAAAGGGTTAAAATGGCCAGGTGCTTGGCATTCAGATAAGAGCACACTTACTATTTTGAGAATTTTTTTTTTAAATACTCTTTTTATTACATCAGCCTGTTGCATATTTATAGACCATTATACACATTTATACTTTTCTACAAACGAATTTCTATATTCTAGGAACTGTTTTGTATGGCCACTCCCTGAGTCTGCCTTTTCAGAGCATGCATGGTTTTTGGCTGTGGTTTTAATCTGTTTTTCTTATTACTTCTAGTTTGGGCCTTGGTCTATATTTTTACAGATGGCAGGTGTTTGATAGCTGGTCTGTCAGCAGCAGGGTGCTCATCCTATGTTCACTGGAGGTTACCCAGCCAAGCAGACAGTCCAAGCATACCACATTAACTATTATACTGTATCAACTATTACTACTATGCTTTATCTTGCTAATTGCAGAAATAAAAACTGTATCCATAGAGCAAAGCCATTTTAACATTATACATGTAACATTCACCCTAATACTTGTGAAAAGCCAACAATATAATACGTATTTGTAACACTCAGCATGCCCTGGCACAGCTGGAGCTGAGCTTGGTGCTTTTAGAACCCTGCACTGCCCCAGACATCTGGGGTCTGCAGGAAAGCCAGGATGTAACATTCAGTGTCCTCTGAATTAAACACTTCTATCACTTCAGCTTGAAAAGCATAAAGAAGGATTTGACCTCAGCCACCTGATGCCTTAGGATTTGAGCTTTCATATTCTTCATCTATTTGTAATCCTGCAGTTCTTTAGCGTATAACTCTAAACCCCACACACAGTGTGAGCTGCTGCTTCCCCATTTTGGTCAGACACAACAATTCCTCTCCAGGCCTGGCAATCAAGGACACCTCACTGCCTCAGGCCTGAGAGATGGAAACTAAAGTGAGTTGGGGGCAGCAAACTTGGGGTGAATGACTTCCTTACCTGGAGCTAGAATTGGAGTATGAACCCCCAATGTGCAAATGGACCAAACTGATCAAAGTGTGAAAACCTGTGACCTGTTGTCCATTTCTGGTGACCTGTTGTCCATTTTTGGTTGAAGCCATTTTTGCTGGAAGCAAAGGGAAGGAAGGAAATAATGAATTTCAGGGAGGTACGTTTCAAAGTAATGAGACTGAAGTGAAAGATAAAAGGAATAACTAATTTCTTGTAGACTATGGAACCCTGTAAAATAAGAAATTCTGCTCTGCAGCCTATTCAGAATTTGATAATGGCTTGCCAGTAGCAAATTGTGACCTGTTGAAATAGGAAAGGCATGGAACAAAAGGGTATAAAAACTATAACATTATATATTTTGTTCTTCTTATTCTGGGTACTAAAACAGCATCAAATGAAGTCACTACTTTTAGAAAATCCCGTGGGAATATTTAGCATCAACCTTTTGGGTAAATATGCTTCCAGCAAAAATGGTTTTTCCAGTGTTTACACAATGGCAAACCCCATCCATATAAAACAGGAAGTCCTCTGCACCCTGGAAGCCCCTGGGGGGCTTTGTCTGCCCAAAATGCACCCGAAGGCCCTTCAATAAACAGAACAGCTTTTTATTCCCTTAATTCTGTCTGGCCTCTGGTTTTAGGGAGCCCAACCAGGCATCACACCAGCTGTTTGTCAGGAATCTGTTTATTCTGTTTGTGTGTGAATAAACACAAGGAGGGATGGAAACAGAGGCGGGAGGGATGACCTGTGGGGAAAGAAAACAAAGGCCCAAATCTTTGCACTTTTTGCCCAAAGCTGAGGCAGCCTGCAGCTGTCCCTGCCAGCCGAGGGCACGGAGCTGTCCCTGGGAGGGCCCCTGTGACTGGGCACAGATGAAGCAGGTTAATTAGCAGCAGCAGGGCAGCCAAGCGAGGAGTTTTCATTCCAGGCCCAGGGCTGGGCTGCCCTCCCACCCACGGTGTCTGGGCAGTTTTATCACCTCACTGCACATTTTTGTCACGGCACAAGGTGAGCCGGCTCCTCTTCGGAAGCAATGTCAGTACTGCAGGTAATATTTGACTTCATTATTTATGGCCTCACTTTCTGTCATCTACAACACTGCTTTCTCTGCCAATTTACTCTTTTCCCTTCTTGACAATTTTTCCACCTGCCTGTAATTACCCTTTGCTGCTGTGTTCAGCCAACCAGGTCCAAATTCCTTCTGCGGAGGTTCTCTATCCAAACCTGGCTGCCTGCATCTGTTACTCCCTTCTTCACACACAAGTTTCTACCCAAACACAGATTTTCACTGGAGTCTTATCACATCTTTAAACACAGATTTCAGTGTTGCCTTATTTATAAATGTATAACCCCCCCCCAAAATCTATTATTTCAGTGGTATTAAAACAGATTTCTGTAGTATAAAGCATTCCTAAAGGGATATAATTATGTGATATTGGATAGGATATTTTGTGGGTCACTCACAAGGTGCTATTACGAACTGGGTACAAAAACTGCATAAAAGTGAAGTTACTTTTAGAAAATCCTGTGGGAATACTCAGCATCAATCTTTTGGGGAAACATGCTTCCAGCAAAAATGGCTTTTCCAGTGTCTTGCAGTGTTTCCACAATGGCAAACCCCACCCATATAAAACAGGAAGTCCTCTGCACACACTTTTGCAAGATGAAGAATAAAACATCTGATATTACAGTTTTTATATGCTTTTGTTCCATGCCTTTCCTATTTCAACAGGTCACAATTTGCTACTGGCAAGCCATTATCAAATTCTGAATAGGCTGCAGAGCAGAATTTCTTATTTTACAGGGTTCCATAGTCTACAAGAAATTAGTTATTCCTTTTATCTTTCACTTCAGTCTCATTACTTTGAAACGTACCTCCCTGAAATTCATTATTTCCTTGCCAGTTTTCCCATTTCCTTTCTCTGAAGGCAAACTTTAGAAGAAAACGTTGGCAAACTTTTTTCTCTAATACCACCCATACACCTAAACTAGTTACTACTGCTTTCATTAGGCTTCAGAGGCATTTCTATTGTCTCTTAAGGACAGGAAAAAAAAGAGAAAAAAATCCCTTGGATCCTGATCACAGGGGACAGGGATGGGATGGGGGTGACACCAGAATCTGCCCGAATTTTTGACCAGCATCTCATTTACACTCAGCTGCCCAGAAAAACATTAGAGCTTCTTTAGACAGAGCAACACACAGAGCATGGAGGAGAAAGTGTTTTCCACTGAGAGGTTTGGTTCTTGTTTTCTGTCTTGTCAAAAAGGTAATCTCTCTCACATACTGAGTTTGGCTATTTATACCAACACAGCCAAGTATTACACACGACAGAACTGTAGATAAACAGAAAAAAAACAAACCCAAACAACCCAGCAATTCTCTTTCTTAGATCATCTTAAAATACCAGCACAGACATTGTCTGGTGCTGCACCAGCTGGCTGTTGGGAGAACAGACAGGGAACACAACTTGGGTGAGGTTGCTGTACAAACAAATTCAGATTTAACATGTTCCATACTTTAAACACAAAAACCACACCTTGGGTGAGGTTGGTGTACACACAAATTCAGATTTAACATGTTCCCTAACCCTAATTTAACATGTGTTAAATTCAGATTTAACAGGTTCCATACTTTGAAATGAAACACACAAAGCACAACTTGGGTGAGGTTGCTGTACACTACAAATTCAGATTTCACATGTTCTACAACCCTAACCCCAACCTTAATTTAACACGTGTTAAACTCAGATTCAACATGTTCCATATTTTAAAACTGAACACAAAAAACACACCTTGGGTGAGGTTGCTGTACACACAAATTCAGATTTAACACCTTCTATACTTTGAAATGAAACACACAGAGCAAAAAGTGAGGTTGGTGTACACCACAAATTCAGATTTAACACGTTCCATAACTCTAACCCTAACCCTAATTTCATGTGTTAAACTCAGATTAAACACGTTCCATACTTTAAAATGAAGCACACAAAACATGGCTTGGGTGAGGCTGCTGTACACATAAATTCAGATTTAACATCTTCTATACTTCAGGTAGCTCAGGTGCACACCCTGCTCCTCCAGCCCTTGCCCAGTGTGGAATTAATATTTAAAAACTGGACAAAAAGCAGAGTCAAGGCCTCACGAGCTGTACTTTACTCCTTGAAACACCCCATGCAGTGGCTGAGGAGACAGAGCTCAGGATGAAACTGCAGAAACCCTCGTGGTTTCCTGTGCGAGCCCTCCCAGCCTGCAGAGATGGGCTGTTTGTGCCTGCATCCCTCCTTTAATTGTGTTTTTATTGGGATTGCAGAGAGCCCTTAATGCAGAGCTGGGAGCTGCAGGCTGTGCTGGGAAGCCAGGCTGATCTCATTACCAATTACCTGCCTGCAAGAAGCACGCACTGGCCTCATGCAAAAGCTGCTTCCCAGCTCCTTTTTGGAGGGCTGGGAACCCACCCCAAAAGGCCACGACTCGAGTGAGACTGAAATGTCGCACAAAGACAATTTTGCAAGGCGAAATTTTCATACGAAGCAAAATTAGAGAGAAAGCAAAATAAAACCTTTGTCACTCCTGCTCAGTTTCAGAGGTTTTAAGGAACCTGTTGCCTCCTTGAAATATCACAGTGTTATACCAAAGGCAAAGTTGTTTTCCTTTAATAGCAAGAGTTTCCTCTTGCAAAGGGCATTTTAAATTAATGACGGTGATTTAGGACACGCTTTTTCTTCCCATATAAAATACACCTATTGATGGGATTATCTTTTCCTTACACTCCACATTTGGTCATTTGGTCAAAGTCTTGAGAGCAGAGACCCTTCAAAAACCTCCTTCCTCCTCTACAACCCTGCTGGATTTGTCTCCAAACACATCCCACCTTCAGTCCCAGTGCCAAGGAATCCCTTCCATCCCTTCCACCAGCTCCACGCTTGTCCCAAACTGGGTTTCCCTCCCCATTTCCCACCTGGCTCTGGATTTCCTGCTGGTAGCAGTGAGCTGTGCCACACCAGGAGGCTGCAGGGACATTGTCCTGCTCCAGAGTCATCCCAAAGGACTGGAGAGTGCTCTGGCAGAGCAGGTGCCCTCATTTGTGCATTATTAAAATCAAGCGACGTCTTCTAAATTTGATAAATTTGCTCGCTGAAGGCTCACTCTGAATGAAATGAAAGCTGCAGCCACTAAATCAACATGTTAGAACTCAAACCGTGAGAATTCTGGGCCAATTGAAGTTAGGAACTCCTAATTAGTTCTGCACAATTGAGCCATCCCTAATGAACAGAAGAACTGCAGCGGAATTGTCATTGTAGTGTGCTCATGCACGTTTGGTAGTTACAGAAAACATCACACACACTTTTATTTGAAACTTGTTTCTGCCTTCTAGTGAATGAAATAAAACCCCAAACCAAAACCCAAACCCTAAGAAGCTCGTGCTGCTCACTTGATGTAATTTTTGTGTCTCCAAGCAGTGCTTTCCTGCACTACAGCAACAGTGTTCACATTAAAGATGTTTCTGATGAGCAATGTTGGCCCATAAATGACTGGATAATTTTTAAACCAGAAAGTTTGCTCTTCATTTAGCATTTGTCCCAGCCATTTGGGGTTTATCTTTGGAGCCTGTCACAAGCTGAGTAACTCCTCAGGCAGTAAACATGAAGTGAAATGCGTAATTGTCTGTTCAAAAAAAAAAAAGGTACTGATACTTACAGCCAGATTTGTGCTTCAAAAAATTACAAGAACGAAATTTCCCAGCTTTGTTCTTTTTATAATTTCATGGCTGCTGCCAACAAGTCTTATATTCAAGCTTTAAAGGACAAGACACACTAAGTGATGATTAGTTTTCAATACTGAAGCAGCTCTCTGAATCTTCTACGTAAGTTTTTAATAAAGATAATAATCTATACACAGCACCTTGGCCCCTTGCCACTGAGGTATGGCCTCTCATCAGCTGCTTGTTCAGCACTGAATATTCAGGACTTGTTGTGTACAGAACAAAATGGTTCTTTCCTGAGGACATCCAAACACATTTTAAAATAAACCTGTCTAGCTGGAAATTTTGGACACTTAATGCAGAATTAAAAGAGAAGTTGAAGCAAGTCTAGGTTGAATTTAGCTCTGTCAGGAGTCACTTGGATGACCTTGAACAAATCATTTCACTCCGCAGTTTCCACCATTTGTAAAACATCAACAAAGACCCTCCAAGCTGTGGAACAACCATGGGAATCTGTCACATCCCATCACCACTAAAGCTCACCAGTGGCTCCTGAAGCTCTGCCCTCCCCAGCAGACCCGTGGAGCATCAGACACATCCCCACTGCATCCCAAACCACATCCACCAGGTGTGGGGACTCAGGTGTGGGTCTGGAGGTCAAGATATTGAAAATGTCTGCTCAGTGTGCAGCTGCAGGTGGAAAGGACCAAATCCAAATGCATAAATAACAGGCCTGGAAACAAAATCAGCTTTTCCAATGCCTTGATGTGAATTTATATAAATTACTGGTCCACTGGAAGGGTTTGCACTCCAGGCCACCTCTCCCTGGTGCTGCTGATGGAATGACGGAAATTCTCATCTAACTGGGGGGAATGGTTTGCTGGCTCTTTGCTTCCACCTGTGGGCCAGAGGGTCATTTATTTATTGTCCAAAGTGACCAGGAGAAAGCCTTCCATGAGAAGCAGAACCAACTAAGACCACTCACCATGGATTTATTGACTACAACCTTTAGCCTGTTTTCAGTTTATTCTTCACTTGCCACCATGGCTGGTGGAAAATCTTTGATTCAGCTTCTTTTTTTCAGCCCTACCTTCTGGAGAAGCACAACCACCAAATGTGGTTGGAAGACTCCGAAAAACCTGCAGGAAAAGAATTACCCTTGACAGCTCTGATACACCCTGGACTGAGAAAAGAGGGTGCTTTGACACAACTGCATTTACTCTTCCCTTAAGGAATTAGGAAAATGGTAAAAAATATACAGATTGGTATAGATAAGCCAATTCTCCCATTTTTTTGCCTGTCCCATGCCAAAAAAGTAAAGTAATTAAAATGGAGAATTTCAAACCTTGCAATAGGACAAACCTCTTAGGCAAGAAACTGAGGAAAGATGTCACTAAGAAAAGGATTATAAAATGCAAGCAGCAACTGGGATTTGGTTCTAGGCAGAATATCCCAAATGATTCCATGAGCAACAACAACAACGTTGGGTTACCAAATCTTGGACTTGAACCCTTCACAGAAATAAGATATATTGGAACAAAATGTTCCTTTATGCCAAGGGTAAGAGGGAATATCCTTTGCTGATGAAAAAAGGTTTCTGCTTCCTCTGGCCCTTGCTGAAGAGAGGAAACTGAAGCAATAAGATTTCAGTGTGATCCAGATGGAAATCCTTTGATTTCCAGTCAACCTGCAATCCACAAGCAATAGACACCTTTTCAGTTCAAGGCAAACAAACAGAGTGCAGCTCCAAACACCACAAAAACAAAGGGCAAGGTCTGACCCTCCTGTGAGGATTAGACCCAGCAGCTGGGCGGGTTTCTGGAGGCTCTCAGAGATGCTGTGGTGCTGTTTGTGCTGTTATTGACAGGGTTTGCTCACAGCATCACATGACAGAGCTCTGCCAGCCTCCCCTTGCAGCACAGCCCAGGGGTGCCGCTGGCACTCACCTGCTGCCCCTCCCAACCTTTCCTTGCCTTGCCCAAATCATAATCCATATTCTTTTTGGTCCCTAGAGTCAAACACCCCAGCAGATCAATGCATGCCCTCATGGAGATCCGTGCTTCCCAAGGTATGGAACAAACTCCTCTGCAGGAATTACCAGAATTCACACGTATCTGGAGTGGGGAGGCACTCACAAGGGTCAGACACATCACTTTTCAGAATATACTTTAAAATCTTCCGGATTTCTAGGAGAGGAAAGAGCCAGTGCAACAACAAACTGTTTTTCTAGAACTACTACGCATCCATGTCACATACTATGAGGAGGAGAAGAAAAAAAAAAAAAAGGCAAAAAAGCAAGCAGGCATGAGTAACCTTGTGCAGCAGATTTGTGAGGCTGGCTCCTACCTGGAGTACTCCCCAAGCAGGGCTTTCGAAGCTTTGCCCCTTAATTAACAGATTGTGTTAATTTGGGGTGCCTTTATCAATATTACATATTGATATTACAGGGAGCTCGAGGAATTTAATAGCACATAAACCCCTGCCTGAAAAAGAACAAATAGCTTTTTTTTGGTCCAAACCACCGTTTGTGATGCTTGAACCCCTCACAGCACATTTGTGAGGTAATACAACAAAATTGTGTCTAATAGGAAGTGTAAAAATCATGTTCACTCAGACTGGCTCCAGTGAGCAAAGAAAAATCTCCCAGAGAGAAACCTGATGAACAAATGCAGTTATTGAATGTCTCAGGCAGAGAGCTGTGCACTACAGAATATGAAATAAATAGATGTTTCTGCAAGGCAGGGAGCAGTGTCCATGGATGCATCTCCATGACGTAGCTACAGAGGCTGCCTCAGTCTGGCTGATACAACCACCTTGTTTTTTCAAAAAAGAAAAAAAAAGAAAAAAAAAAGAAAAGAAAAAAAAAAGAAAAAAAAAAGAGAAAACCACCCCCCCCCAACACACACAACCAACCACAAAAAAAAAAAAACGGAATAAAAAGCCTGGAAAATGTAACAGGTAATGTTATCCTAACATAAATAACCTATCTGCTCCAGCTGAAGGCTTAAATTTTCGTTTCAAGTATTTTATGAAAGGACTGTTTTAAAGCAAATTGGATCAGGTCACAGCGCTGCACGAGCCCATCCAGACAGCGAGGCTGTAAATTGGAGACGCTGAGAATAAAACCCTAAACCCACAACCCATTACCGGATGATCTCAGCGTTACAAAAACAGACTTGTTTTACTCTGTATTATTTTAAGGCGCTGCTAAGACCTTCTGCACCGTAATTAGCAACAGCGATCGAGACGATTGTCAGCTCAGATGTGCAAACACCCAAGTTAGCGAGGGGTTGACAGGAATATGTCCCTTCCCCTAGAGCACAGCATCCAAACAGGTCTGGAACAGCCATAACCTCTCCTCTCCGGCTGGTACCAGCCAGGCACGCTCACGGCCAAGTCCCACGCTTGGCAAACCCCACATTTTTCATGCGATCAGTGAGAGCCAAACACGCAAATAAAACCGAGCTAACGAAGCCCACGGCACGAATTCCCGGAGCCAGGGGCAGAAGCCAGGGCTGATGGTGAAGGACCTTCACCCGAACGCCGCGGGAGCAGCGGGGGCTGCGTGAAAACAAACCGGCTCGTAAACACGACTTAACACCCGCAACGCCACAACCACACGGAAACCCGTGCCCGGGACACCTAAATCCAACCTGCCCTGAACACGAGCACTGTATTTCTCCAGGGAACATGCAGAACATGCTCGGTCAGGGCGCTGGGGATGTTTTATTTAGTGTTGTGACGGGAAGAGGATTTCACGGCTTGTCAGGCGCTCCAGGGCTCGCTGGGTTTTGGGGTTTTTTGGGGGTTTTTTTTGCTCCATGTTCCAGCCCGTGAGGCTGCGCTGCAGCCCCTCAGCGGGGCCGGGTGCGGGGCCCCAGGTGAGCCCGCACCTGCCGCGGAGGGACCGCGGGGAGGATGGGCAAGGAGAATGATGATGATGATGATGATGATGATGATGATGATGATGATGATGATGAGGGCGCGGAGGGACATGCCGGGGGTCACCTACCAGTCCGTGTGCGGCTCGTCGATGACCAGGAGCAGCTTGAACTTTCTGCCGACAGCCGCGGAGACGGCGGCGGTCGCGTCCACCAGCCCGGCCGAGGCCGCCGTCTGCTTCACGGCGTTGGAGAGCGAGCTGAAGAA
>VXBN01010263.1:458156-511766 GCA_013397395.1 Sinosuthora webbiana
CAGGGATGGGGACAGGAGCGGGGATAGCGATGAGGACAGGCCAGGATGGAGCTCTGTGTCCAGCCGGCACAACCAGGGCCGCGGTTCCCCCCCCCGCGGCAGCAGCCCCGCCGTGCTCAGCGCTGCGGCGGGCGGCGCTGGGNCCGAGCATCCCGGACAGCTCCAGCCTGAGCATCCCAGGGGCAGCTCCAGCCCGAGCATCCCGGACAGCTCCATCCCGAGCATCCCAGGGGCAGCTCCAGCCCGAGCATCCCGGGACAGCTCCAGCATCAGCACGAGCATCCCGGACAGCTCCAGCCCGAGCATCCCGACAGCAGCACCGTCCCGGCGCGGTGGCTGCGAGCAGGATCGGGCACTGCCGCACTTGCATCCCCCAAAATATTGACAAAACCTCTGTTATTACAGACCCCCACACTGGGTTATGTTAGAAATCCTCTTGAGGAAAGGGAGTGCTGAGTATCTTCAAGCAATTTATCGTTGTAATAAGAATTATGGGTGCCTTTTCTTTAAGAGTAATTTGAATCCTCTTTCCCCTGAGTTTTGGGCTAATCACTGTGTGTAACATAAAACACATAACTCAGCCCTTATCCTTTTATCCAACGCACACAATCACAACTCCTCTTGCTGCTGAGCTTTACAGGCCATATTGAGTGTGACAGGTGCTCCAATAATAAACATAATAAATCCATGCTGCAACTTCTTTGAAGTTAGAGTTTTAATAAAATCCCGGCTACTCACACTTCCACAGTTTGAAGTTTACACCTTGGAAGGTAGAACTGCACAGGATTCTTTAATGAAGGGCTGAATTTAGAAATATTTTTGTACTGTAGAATGACAAAATCAACAGGGCGAGTAGGCGATGGTTGCAATTTAAACACCATGGACACCCCGGGGGATAAATTATATGTACAGATGAATTATATTTTAATATTTGTTAAATTCCTGTTCTAGTTTGAGGGGTGATTGTATAAAAACAGTCCCTCTTTGGACACACTGCTTCCTGTACAGCCTCAGGGCCTGCCTGTTGTCCTGACAGCATTCACTGACATGGATGTCAGTGACACAAGATCCTGTTTAGAATGTCTCTGGAAAACTTGTTTTCTTATTGATGGAATCTGATTTCTGTCCCAGGGATTTATTTCCTGGCACAGTCTCAAGGTTTACTTGCAGGTTTTAGGGACTGATGCTGGTTGTAACCATGGCTCTCAGACTCTTCAGAACAGCTGCCCACTCTGGTTTCTCTCACTCTCAGATGTTTGGGTGAGCAGCAGGAGCCTTGTTCACCCACCCTGTGCACTCTAAAGATGTCATGGCTGTACAAAATAAATGGTATTTCCCACTTCACACGCTTTATTCACTTTGAATCTACTGGCCCCTCCCCATGAGCAACTTCTCAGGGTTTTTTTCATGGAGATTGATTGTTGGTTGATTTTTTTATTTCCCGCTTTACATTGTCACCACTATGCTGACAAAACTTTATAAAATATCCACCATTCTGAAATGCAATAGTCAGAGGGTTTTTAAAACATCTTTTAAATCCAAATCTGCACCACGGCAACTGGCACCTGAACTTGGTGGAAGTGTCAAAAACTTGGTTTTTAATGCAGAACAACCCAAAATGCAGAGCTTTCTGTGTAGCACTGCTGTTGTTACTGTGAGGGAAAACTCTGTTGAAAGACTGACAGTAGATATTACAGGGAGCTTGATGAATTTAATAGCACATAAACCCCTGCCTGAAAAAGAACAAATGTGTTTTGTTTTTTTGTTTTTTTTTTTGGTCCAAACCACCATTTGTGATGCTTGAACCCCTCACAGCACATTTGTGAGGTAATTCAACACAATTGTGTCTAATAGGAGGTGGGAATACTGAATTGCTGGCGTGTTAAATGACAGGAAGGCTCAATATCAAAGGAGAGAACACAACAGCAGTGTGAAATCCAGTTTTGTTTCTTACCACTGAAAACAAAATGCTGAAAGATATCAAATTATTTGCAATTAGCTGTGTTGACAGACTGAGAGGAGGAGAAGAAAAGGAGAGGATGGAGCATCCCAAGGTGCACCCTTTTAGTGAGTTTCATTAGACACTCCAGTGAATTCTCCTGCTGCTACAATGGCCCTGGAGCTAAAACATGTCAGCTTTCTATTTCTGCTCACCCTGGCTCCTGCCTGGCCAGGGTGGCAGGAGTGCAGCTGAGCCATCTGAAGGTGTGACAGAAATGACACAGGGTGGGGCACTGTAGCCCTGGTTCCATGCCTGAGGTGTTTTGGTTTTCTGAAATTCTTTTCCCAGGGAATTTTCTGTAAACAGAAGCTGTTTTTTAACCGTAACTTTGTTTTTCATTCCTTTTTCTAGGAGGGACTTCTTCTTGATGTCCCTCTGGTCTGACCAATGTGAGTGAAGAGGTTTGCCTTTGTTTCACCAATCAGATTGGTCTGTGCAAATAGTATAAAAGGGAAACACATCCCAGAAATAAAGGAGTCATTTTCAGCCTTCTGCAGCTCGGAGTCTGTGTTGTTGTGGTGTAAAACAGCGTCAAGGCACTGCCTCTCTCCTCACCCCCAAAGGACACAGAGCCAGCTCCAGCCTCCCTCTCCACCCAGGCTCTCCCTCTGTGATTGAGGAACATCAGCAGGGAACACAATTGACCAGAATTGGGGTTTTTGTCAGGTGGTCATTTCCTGAGTGATGGTCGTGTTCCTGGAGGAACAGCAACAAAACTTTGCTGCATTAGACATCCCCTGTGCTCAGCAGTCCATTAAATGTTATCTGGAAACCCCATGGCAATTTATTTCATAAATCATCACTCATTAATGGCTAGACTTTTACCTCGGCAAGCTTTGAACAGGGATGAACTCCTGCTGCAGAAGAGGGTTTTGTACTCTCATGAATAATTCTTGCTGTGATGTGAGAGGGAGTTCAAAACAAATCCTGCGTGTGACATCAGAACAACCTGCAACAGAAACAGGCAGGTGACAACACACACGGGTGACAGGTCAGATAAATAATTCCAGGTGATAAAATTCTCTCTCTTCCAAAACCTGAAGTGATGATAGCAGTAAGTGTTATCTTCCCATTTCCTACTAAGAAATTATCTGATTTTTTTGGTTCAGTATTTTCTGTACTTTAATAATGGTTATCAATTTTTAAAAAAAATTTATTTTATTTTTTAAATACCTTGATACAAATACAAATGAACTTCAGACAATTTAAAGCTCAAATACTGCTGCCCTTACTCAAAGTAATCTGTAAAGGCTGAAGGCAATCTTGCAGGTATTTCAGAACTCAAGCCACAGAAATTTAAATAATTAATTTTAAATACAATTTATTTTTAAAAATTACAACTCTTATACATCTGGACTGAAACAGGATAGATGAAGGTGTGTGTCACATAAATTTGTGTGACAATATAGATATAATAAAATATATATAAATATAATGTTTACTGGCATTGTACATCTGGAGGAACGCAGCAATGAATCTGCTCTGCCCATATCACCTGCTGAACTTCTTGGTTTTGCACTCTTTTGGGTTTGAGACCACAGCCTTTATTTTTACTCTTAGAAACAGCTGATTTATTTCTTCTCTCACTGAACTCTCCTTCCCCTTGTTCTGCATGACAGAAAAATCAGCAAATGAAAAACCAGCTGCAGGAACCCGAAGCAGTGAGACACCCCCAGCACCTTGCAGAGCAGGAAGTACTCATCTTTTTTGAGCAAACTGTTTGCAAACTGCAGGTACCACGTGGGGAGAATCCCATCAACAAAACTTGGCCATTTCTCAGCCTGGAGGAGAGGCAGCATCGTGAAAAGCAACAAAGAGCAGATGTTCTGAGCCACAGAAATAAACTGGGTATGACTGTGACACTGGAATGCCACGAAGGCAGCAGAGCAGATTTCTAACAAGCAGGAAAACATCGATTCTTTATAGGCTCTTGTTAATGGTTTGCTGCTTGTTGTGTCATTTAGGGCTTCACTTGGATATCTAAAGAATTAAACTAACAAGGAATACTGTGGAAATGCTATGGAAATACTATGGAAATGCTAGAGAAAAGGGATGGGAGACAAAAAGGAGCAGAGCTGGGGCTGGAATTACATCAGCTGCACTTATGTGCTTACACAGCCTGGGATTCTTGGCCTGTCACACCTGAAGGTTTTCCTAATCTGAGAAAACCCCACAACAAAATAACATTTTCATCCTCCAAGCAGGAGGTTAAACAGCCTATAAGCATCCCCTGATGATGAAGAAGCCTGCCAGGTAAATCACAGAAAATCAGTTTAATCAGCACAGAAGTGGTTTGGTTTGGGTTTTTAGCGTTTTCCTTTGCAAATGTTTTGTTTACATTATGAAATTTAGAGTGAGAGTGTCCAACCATTCTGAATCATATTCTGATTGACTGAATGGATAAATGTGAGATCAACTACAGCACAGTTCTGTACTGCAAAATGAACCCAGCGCTGGCTGCTCACAAAAAAGAATAAAGCACTGTAAACCACAATTCGAGCTGAGATGCAGCAAGCAAATATGACATTTAAATCCAGTTTGGTCATCACAATAAAACCGTAATTTTCTTTTAAAATGACTAATCAAATGATTAAGAGGAATAGACATTCACCTAATTAATTTCCTGCTTTAGTTACCACAAATTAATTTGGAATACCACGTATGTGAAAACCTGATAAGTGTGACATGCAGAATGAGCAGAGGATTGAAGGATGAAAGAGCACAGAGCTGAACAATCAAACTGAAAAAGTTTAGCATTGTGTAATTGCCATGATTTTAATGGGCAACAAGGCAAAATGGGAAAGGCTGTGAACTGGGCAAGCAGTGAGCAGCCAAAAAAGTCCTCTTCCCTTTCTACAAATACCCAGAATTTGTAGAGATTCTCCTTTACAGGCACTTAAAGCCTGGATGTCCTTGAACAGTAAGGCCAGGAGAGAAGGGACATTCCCCTTGCCTTGGAGCTGATAACTCTGGGCTAAATCCTTGATTTATTCTGTGCAAGGGAGTGCACAATAAATGGCAATTTATTTGCTGTTAGCAGGTGGTTTCCATTCTGTGTTTAACCAGAATAACTCCAGTACCAGCTGAGGGAATTCAACGCTGTACAAACTCCTCTGTGGTGAATTCTGGATGGAGTGAAGCCCTCTGTCATCTCTCATGCCCTGAAACACTCCTGTGGCTGCACCACCACCAGTCTGTGACCATCTGAAGCCCTGCAGCTGCTCCAGCTGCCCCCTGATCAGAGAACAAACAATTTCTGAGGGTCCCAATTTCACCAGACAATGGAGAGAGGCCTCTGTTCCAGCCCAGCCTTGCTGGACTAATCACAGCCTCAGCAATCCTGCAGCACAACCTTCAGCACATGTTCCATTCTGCTCTGGGCTGCACAACCACGCCAGGAATCAGCTGGACAAAAAATATGTGGCTGAGGGCTCTCTAAAAGCTGGTTTTCATGATGTTCTCAGTTTAAAATGTCTGGAAGCAGCCCTAAAAGCTGATTTTCACCATGTTCCCAGTTAAAAATGTCTGGAACCAGCCCTAAAAGCTGATCCTCACCATGTTCCCAGTTAAAAATGTCTGGAAACAGCCCTAAAAGCTGATCCTCACCATATTCCCAGTTAAAAATGTCTGGAAACAGCCCTAAAAGCTGATCCTCACCATGTTCTCAGTTAAAAATGTCTGGGGAGAGCCATACAAAGCACGGATACCGATCTCCCCGGGGTGTTTGGGTGTTGTGATGAGGACTGGTGCAGCACAGTGACATGTTTGTGTGAGGCTGGAAGCTGGAATCATAAAGCAGTTGTTGCTAATGTGCTGTAATTACTCTTAAAACTGTCACATCACGTTTGAAATTTTATCTGTCTCATGAAGTGCAACACTCAGAGACCATGAATGAAGGAAAACTGAAAGAAATCTCCTTTCCAGTCTGCTCTGGGAGGTCAATAGGGCTGAAAGATGCAGGTGCAGGACAGAACAGCAGGGTTAGGTCCTTAGGAAGATTTGAAGGTCTCAGAAAATCAGGAAAATTTCCAACTTTTGGTGTGTTATTGTTATTTTGTCATTTGTTCAAATTACTCTGAGGGTGATTGTGCTTCAAGCACCTGATTCCTCTGAGCCATTTTAGAGTCTGGGGTTTAATCCTGATTCTTTTACAGATTTGAAAGAGAACAAGAGGTAATCTCAGGCATCTGGCACTCAGAAATGCTACAAGACTTTTTAAAACTGGTGCAATAATCACTTCTCTCATCCTTTACTAAAGTGCTATTCCCATTCTTTCCAGTTTATTTATTTATTCCAGTTTATTTATTGAAATCAAATAAAACTACTGTATGAAGTACATAGATTAAGTTACTTCATTCCTGCTTACAGGGATTCATAGTAAAGCCTTTTTAAATAATAAAATAAGTTATTTTTGAATAATAAAATAGGTTCTTTTTTATTTTACTCTCCAAACCTCATCTGTGTGGGATTTCCACAATCAGTCACTGACCTTTGCTTGGCTGCAGCTCCTCAGCTGTTCCCTTTCACACCTTTAGATATGAGCACACAAAGCAATTTGCAGTGGTCTGGGATAGAAAAACCCTTAATTTTCCCCTGCCCTTTCACAGAGTAAGAGTTACAGCTCATGAGTGAAAGCCAAACCAGAGCATGGAGGAAAAAAGTGAAATTAGAGCTGAGATGAGAATGCCTAAAGATGGTTTTCTCTTAAAACCAAGTCTTAGCATTCGTGCAAAATGCATTTATTTGATTTCTCTGCTCCAGAAACACGGGCACAGCTCCAAAGGTGAGCTGCTCTCTCTGCCATCTGCCAGGACCAGGAGAGATTCCCGGCTTGGACTCATTTCCCTGCCCCAGCAAAGAGGTAAATAAATAATTTGGAGAGCTGGTAGGAACTCTTTTCCAGGAGAACACTGGGATGAGAGAGGTGCCTCCTCAAAAAGCAGCAAACAGGCACTGGATGTGTAAACACAGGGCCTTCTTCCACAGCAGGAACCCTAAAGGATGATTGCCTGGGAGAGAACATCAGTTTTACCAGCTGGGAAAGCTTCGAGGGAGATTCTTTTTTTTATTTCAACACCTAAATTTTTGATTTCTAGAACAAAACTCTAAATAAAGATATAATAATAACTCTAAATAAAACTCTAAATAATTTTCTAGAACAAAACTCTTTGTCCAATATGGACAGCATTTTTAACTTTCTTAAGTTAAAGAAAGACTTTCTTAACTTCCTTAATTTAAAGAAAGGCCCCTTTCTTAAGAGGGCTCAGGGTTCTTTCCATAAGATGTTTCCTCCCATACCCAAACCCATGGATAAATAAGAATACTAAACATAAGGCAATGAGACTGACAGGAAAAGTCAGGGCCCTACACTTTGCAGGAAATCTTGATTTATCACAGAATTTGGCAAAGTGCTTGAAAGTGATTTGCTAAATTTACCTGTCATTAATATGGATTTCTGTGCCAGTCTGTGTGGTTTTACAGAATATCCTGTGTTGTGGCTCCATATACAGGCAAAATATTCAAATTCAGGTGGAAAAGTCAATAATTCAGCTTAGCTGAGTCACTCTTTTGGAGCAGCAGCCCCATCTCAGTGGGAAAAAAAAGGGATCAGTGAATTTCATCCAGGAGCTGAGGGCATCACCAGCAAGGAATAGGATCAAAAACCTTGCATTGGGAGCACCAAGGTCATTCAGGAATATCTTTGTAAACATTTCATTATTATCTTTATAAACATTTGTAATGCGTGCATAAAATAGAGCTGATGATGCACAGAGGCAGAGCAGGAAAGGTTAAGTTATAAAAATAGAGCAGTTTGCTGCACACTGTCAGAGTTTCAGTCAGTGCTGGCTTTGTGCAGTGAATTAAAGTGAATTAACCCTTAGATCTGATGTCTCTGTCTCCCGGAATCCTTAACTGGATGTTCTCTCAGCCCTCAGCTCCTTAATGAGGCAGCAGAGCCTTGTTTTTGTCCAGTAATGAGGCTGAAGGCTCACAAATAGCTCTGATTATAGCCCTTGGGGATCAGAGGAAAAAAAAAATAGAGAAAATAAGATGATGAATTTGGTCATCTGAGTCACCTGGCTTGAGTGGTGGCACCCTGCAGCACACAAGAAGCTTCCCACATTTGACAGATTATTATTAAAGATAGATTTTATAGATTACTATATTAAAAGAGTAATATATTACTATACATGAACAGCAGAGCAAACTCATCAGACAGACTGCCCAAAACCTTGTCAAAACCAAGGATAAGTCACTTTGAAAAGACATATTTTATAAGAAAATCAGTTTTCATACACTCAACGACCAGGAAAAAAAATATTACAGCGTAGAGAATTCCTTCACTAGGAGTAGTAACCAGTATCTGTGTTTTTAACAGCTGCTTCTCCGTGGTTCCTGCACATTTTGTGAGAGCTCTGGGCCTCTGGCAGTGGATTGTGTTTATATCTGAGGTTGTTGCATCACTGCAGTGCTGCATCATTTTGAGCACTGAAAGGAGCCCCTGAGGCAGCTGTGACACGTCTGGAGCACTCGGAATCTTTCAGACACACAAAACCTGCAATATTTCCCAGCCACGGGGCTCTCCTGTCTGAGGGATGGCAAATTCACCCCCACACTTTAATAGATGTTAATTTGGAAATATTAGGAAAGAGTTTGAGCTTTATCCCTGAACTTTTGAGGGAGAAGATCCAGAAACTTCCATGCTCCTCTCACCGTAATTGGTTCCTGGACAAAGGCACCTGTTGGATCCTTGGGCTGTTCCTCAAGGAATGTGGCTGTTCTCTATTGGGCAGCAAAACCCCTCCTGGATCACTGAATACTCAAGAGAGAGCATGAACATTCTCAGGGCTTTTCTGGAGTGTCTTTGCAGGTGCGAGGGACCTCCCTGCCCTGTGCACAGCTTTTATTCTTTTGTTTTGGATAGTTTGTTGTTGGAATTCTACAAACTTAGACTTTAAGATTTTAGTATATAGTAATACATGTAAGTTAAAATAGAAGACTTCAGAGTTTGTTTTGTTGTTTTATTGTTATTATTATTTTCTGCTTTAATTAAAACCTTTTTGCTTTTCCAAAGCACACCTGATCATGCTGCCTCACTAATTTTTCATGAGGCATTTCTGGGCGGCTGCTGGTAATCCTGAGAGCTTGATGCACCTTTGTGGGGCTGGTAACACATGGGCCTCATGCAGAATTATATCAACCTCATAATCAGAGTTGTGTGATGTGAAACAATCCAGGAAAAGCAAATAGCTGGGAGGAACAGATCTTTGTGCTCCTGCTCTGCTCTCCCAGGCCACCAAAACCTGCGTGTTGCTGAATTCCCCAACCACTTCCAGGGCTGCACATCAAACACTGATAAAAACAATCTTAAACCCTCTCTCAGGGTGAAGAGGATTAAGCTGTGTAGGGCTTCTGGGAAGGAAGTTAGCAGAGAGATGTGTGTGTGTGAGAATTCCCTGGTTTTGGGCTTTTAATTGCAGACTGACAGACAGACAGACACAAAGTGCACCCCTGCTGGCTGCTGCTGCACCTGCAGTTTCTAGTTGGACTTGAATCACAGCTTTGCAAGGATTTTTTGGGTTTTTTTTGGGGGAAGGAGGGAATGGCAATGTGACAGAAAAGCAATATTAGTATTAATCTTACTTGCAAAGGAAATGCAGTGGAGCAGAGTGAGCATTGCCCACTGTCACTGCTCCCCTGGGCATCGTTTGGTTTTATATCCACACACTTGAAATGTGGATATTACTGCTCACTATGTCTTGCAGCACAACCCAGTACCCTTGGAGGGGGAAAAAAAGCAAATAAAGACTTAAAAAATAGCACTCCCTTACTGTGTAAAGTCGTGTTGCATCATTTGACAAACCTTTATGGAGCCAAATAACAAATTTTTATCAATACTTTTGAATTCCATGAGGACGAAAGTTTGGTTGGAAAAAAGAGAAGGTTTCTTGGGTGACAGGAGCAATGTGACACTTTGAGAGGGACCTGCACTACAGGGGCAGCCTAAATGAAGAGTCATCCTGTCCCTTAGGTACAGAGGCAGCACAGTGTGAGGTACAAGCAGGTTAGAGCCTGCAAGCTGGGCATCCAATCAATAATTACCACACAAAATGCTCCAACTTTGCAGAGGAAAGCACCTTTCTTTATGTCAGACGAGTGATTTTCACATTTGGGACGAATAAATCTGGTGAGAGCAGCTTGGGCAGATTGGGGGGGGACCCCTGCAGCCCTGCAAGGCAGGCACACAACCAAAAAAATGTCAACAGCTGGGCTGGAGTTTGCAGAAAATCCAAAGTAACTGATTATAAAGAGAAAGATTCCCTTGTTTCAACAGATGTGGCTCAGACCAACCACAATGTATTCATTCCCTGTTAAAGATTTTGGGGATCCTGAGGATAAGATCCATATCAAGAGGGTAAGATATATGTGGACACAGTTTTTTCCTGGTTAATGCACTTAATTGGGCTGAGCTTTCATTAAATTAATTATTAGCTATCGAAAAATTTAATTTATTATAAATATTATATTATATATATCATAAATATATTCTTCTCCATTATATAGTATATATAATGATGTATAATTATACATTATAATATAATATTATTATATTTAAATATTACATAATGAATAATACATTATCAAATTAATTATTAGCTATTAAAATTTTAAAATACTATATTATATATTATAAATGTATATTATAAATATATTATATCTATTATAATACATATAATATTTTAATATTATAGATATTATAAATAATATATTATAGATATTAAATGAATTATTAGCTATTAAATGCTGCCTTCAGTGTAACAGCCTCAATGCTTGGATTTTCAGGCATCTATTTTGCAGAAACCTCCAGATTGCAGCTCTGTTTTACTGAGCAACTGATGTGTCATAGCCCAAATAGATGAAATTTCCAGCAGATCCACAAAAACATTCGTGCACCATCACTTGTAATGTGATATTAATTGTGTTACCTCGTAAACCATTTAAAGCCTAGGTCAGAAATGGAATTTTTTACCAAGCAGAGGGCTCAGTCCTTGTGCTGCTGCCTGGTAAAGGGCCGGGTTTGTTCACACCACTGTTATGAAAATGGCTTTTTTCTGGGTTTGTTTTCCCAGACATGGAAGCACACGCTGAATTTTTTGGTTCAAATGCTCGTATTTCAGGAACAGAAATACAAACATCATTCCTTTCATTGCAATCCACAGATGAGGGAAGGCATTAATTAGCAGCCAGTTTAATGCCCAGCTCCAGTTGTGGGTTATTCCTCCTGGGTTTGTTTGCCAGGCTGCCTTCACCAGGTGCCACTCGCTAAAAACCATCCTTATTTGTCTGATCCCAGCTTTTTGTCTTCCTGGCACAGAGGGAAGGAGAATGGCAGAGAAAGCCAAAACAATGTCCAAAATAATCATTCTTGGCTGAGGTGTGATAAAAAACCTGGGAGTGAGGCTCAAAGTTGTCATCAATTGTCAAACACCGGGGAAACTGATGATCCAAAGCCTCCATTGCAAAAAATAAAAAAGGATATTTATATGAACACATTCACAAGTACATCAAGGTAATTAAAAATAATTCTTGTCATCGATTTTGCAATTCTAAGAAGTCTCCAAGGTTCCTCAGGACACCTGTTCACACAAGGGGCTGAGGGAAAAACAAAGCCACAAACACATAAATAAAAAGCTTTTCTAAGGGAAAACTGATTTACTTAAAACTCCCTTTACTTTCAGTGAATTTCCAACAAAAACTGCATCCAAAATGCACATTGACAGATAAACATCATCCTCCAAACGAGAGAATTAATGACAGATTAGATAAAACCCAGCAGAGTCTGCGCTTTAACTCTCTATTCTACTACTGCAGTTTCTAGTTTATTATCATTCTAGTTTATTTTCTGCAGCCATACAACAGTATGAGCAGAGGAATGGAGAAGATTTAAATTATAAAGTGCAAAATGATCAAATTCGTAAAATTATAAAACTAATTAACTATATTTTTGAAATTACAGCAGCTAAACTGTAATTTAATCAGTTAGTGAAATAGCAGAAAATCTTTGACTGACTCTAAGAAACCCTGCCTCAGTTTCACTCTACTTTCACTGCTGTTTCATGCCTAAAACAGAAGAAAAAATTGTTAGGATTTAATGGAAACTCCCATTTAAATCATCATTTTGCATTGCTTAAAGTTAATTTATTAAGTTAAATGGTTGTGGGGAGGCAATACATAGGAAAAAACCCTGCAGCTTTATAATACATCCCTTTCTGCCCTTTGTTCACAGGCCAGGCCATTAAAAAAAAAAAAAAAAAAGCATATTATTTGGTTAGAAGTTTTGCCTCCTTTTTTTCCTGACCATTTAATTGTCACTGGTATGTTAAACAAGCTAATTTATTGGATTTAAACTGAATCTTCACAGGTTTTTCTGCAGACACAGAGCATAACTTAGGGAAGAAGCACATCCAAACCTGCTCCCATTTTCTTAATTAATAAAAAAAGAAAATAAGAATTAATAAGAAAGCAGGAGTGGCTCCTGTGGCAATGGTTCCAAAAGAGAATTTAAGAGATAAAGGAATAAAACATCCTTGGTAGAAAGATGCAGATTCAGAGAACATTTCTGGGCCAGTCACAGGGTTTTAGGGGCAGGTAAAAAGCAAAAAGAAGCCTCAGTGTTGCAGCAGAATTTTCCTGAAATGAAGCTGCACCTCCTGAAATCCAATCCCTGCAAAATTCAGCCCATCCTGAGGGATGGATTCATTTAATATATTGATGAATACATCTGAAAGCAGAATATTTCTGAAGTGCTGTAGGAATATGTTGGACAAATTGAGCTGTGTGAACACATCTCAGATCTGCTGCTGCACCTTTTGTTTCCCCTGTGCTGCCTCTGCTCTCCTCTTGTGTGTCAGCATTAAAAAAGCAAAATATCTAGAAAAGTGATTAGTTCTGAGTCCCCTTTAATTAATTATACCCTGCAGACACCAGCACAACAAACTCAGCAAACAGACTGCCTAAAACCTTGTCAAAACCAAGGATAAGTCACTTTGAAAAGACATATTTTATAAGAAAATCAGTTTTCATACACTCAACGACCAGGAAAAATAGAAACAAAGTGAGTTCAACTGAAGTTTGAAGATAAAATTTAAAAATAAAATGAATTGTTTTAAACTTATAATAAAAATTAGCATATATTTTTTAATGTAGAAATTAAGAGTGGGGGGAGAAAGGAGACTTTGTAGTTTCCATAGGTAGCACACTGCTACACTTGGTCTAAACACCCCAATATCTGCTCTTAATCTACATCCCTGAAAAACCTTTTCCTCCTTCTGGCAATAAATGCCATCAGCAAATCTGACGGAATCTCTTTTCCAGAAGTGGAAGGGGAGTCTGAAGGCAGGCTGGAAAGTTCTGCAAGGTTCCAGCACTCTTTCTCCTCATCCTCTGATCCCCTAAACCTGTTCCTTCAGGCGAGGCTTGGGTCTGCAAACACACCCTGCCAGCTGTTACAAAACCAGCAGAACAACAAAAAAATATATATCATGTATTATTAGAAATAACGTTAATAAGAGAGCCAGGGGGATTTCATGGACATTTTAAGCTGATTTAAACTGAAGAGATTTGGTGGGAAGGAAAATCCTGATATTTCACACACGGAGTCTGAAGGGCTCGGTGGGGTATTTTAAGATGCAGACAACAATTCCTTTGCCCTAAATAAAAAGCTGATGGTGATGCAAATGGGATGCCTCTGGGTGCACTGCAGGATGAGTCACTGGCTGAGGGAAAGGAGCAGAGGAGATGAAAGCTGGGACACACTCAGAGCCTGAGTCCCTGCTCCAGTGGTGCAGGGACACCCAAACTTTCCTCCCTGCCTCAGAAGCCAGAGGAGCTAGGCAGTAAAAACGCTCAAAAATCTCCATTCCACGCCCTTGGCTTTCGTTTTCAGGCAGGTTTGTGGAATTTCATGTTGGAAATCCCTTGGGAATCAGTGGGGTTTGCACAGATGTGTGTAAATAATGCACAGGCACAATTAGAGCACCATGAGGTAGGTGAGAGGCTTCAAGTGCACTGCACAGCAGTGAAGAGGCACCCTGTGGGAAGAATTTCATTGAAAATGCAACAATCAGACTGCCTTAAAGCCCATTAATTTGACAAAAAGCTGTGGATATTTGATAAAAAGCAATTTTTTTTGCAATAGCTATTGCAGACATCTCAGGCAAACACAGGGGAAACCTCTCCCCACCAACCTCCCCAGCAGGTCAGGAGCTGCAACCTTAAAGTAAAATCTTCTTTAAAGATTTTGTTCAATCAATCATTCCCCTCAATGTCAAAATAACAAAATGCTGCTGCTGTTTTGTATGTGTCTCGTGCCAAACAAAAAATACCAAAATGAGGCATTGTGACTTCAGTTAGATCTTATAAAGTAGAATTCACTTTTGGGATGCAGTCCTCGAGGGGGAAAGGTCACAGGCATGGTTTTCAACCAAAAGGAGATTTAAATATCGTTAAATATTTTGCAGTTCATTTTCATGTCATCATTTGATCTTCCAGAAAGCATTGTTTTAATTAAGTTCCCGTGTCCTTTCACGCCAAGTTGGTTCTAGCATTTCAGAGCTTTTTATTTCAACTTTTTCTGTTCATATGAGATAAGTAAACAAGTGTTGAAACATTAAAAGCCACCTTTGCAATAACTATCCTGTTAACTTCGACCCATCTCTATTTTCAATATTTTATGGCTGTTAACTCCTATCCCATCTCTATTTTCAATAGTTTATGGCTGTAGAAATAATCCTCCCCAATCAAAAGAATAGTGCTGGTAATTTATTAAAATTACAAATGTAATTTTAATAAATTACATGCATTTGTAATGAAAGCACTCCAGGCTCAAGGCTTAACTGCACTTTTATCCTACAGGTATCTTGCTTCATTCACTTACCTGAGGGTGATTTAAACCAAATTATGTGGAGCTTTAGGAATAGAAATTGGAAGTTTTGCAATCACAGCTGAGTGGAGCTGCACAATCTCTGCAGTCACATCTTTTCACTGCTGTCAAAACAAGTGAGACAAGGTCACACATCTTTAAAAATTTTAGCATTATTTTTCAGCTCTGCTCCTGGAACAGGGGAGTGTGGAGAATGCAGTCTGAATTTGGCAAATCAGGCAACAACTTCATTTTAGACACGAGAAACCATCCAGGCTGACACCGAGTTCTTATGTTCTCACAGCTTTTTTTGTTCTCTATTTGAGCTTTGATTCAAAGTGAGCTTCAATGCTGATGCTTATCTGAGAGCTCAGGATAGTCAGAAATGGGCACGATAAATAAATAAATCATCACCCATCAGAGATCTCTGAGCCTTAATAGAACTTCTGCCTCCTTTTTGATAAACCTGCTTTATTTATCATCATTCTGTCCATCAAAACATAAAACATTGTGACCTCTGCAGTCACTCTGCCCTCCATCCATCAGTTTACTCCCAGAGGGATTAACTCTCTCTTTTCACAGCTTCCCACAACTCCCCTGGCAGAAATTCCAGCCCAAATTGCATTATTATTTCACCCTCCTTTTGTGGCTCCCCTGTCAGAACTCTAATGTGGCAGCTTCATTAAATGAACTCATTTTAACATTGGCCTAGAGCAAGTATAAAGTGTTTATCCAGGGCCTAAGTGATTAAAGAAGGCTTTGCTCCACTGAAATTCCTGGAATTAAGTCCAGACTTAAAACAGTTTGAAAGTTTTGTCAATTACTGCCAGGGGAGAAAACTCAGGGGAATTATTGACAGTCAGACTGTTCAAAATTATGAATATGTAAAATTAGGACCCAGTAACACGGGAAGGGAAGGACCCAGTATTTAAAGGGGAAAAAAAGAGATTTGAAGTTTTTTAAGCATTAAAAAANAAACACAAACCCTGAAGCACCCAACCCTCACTGCATAGATTTTATATTAATTTATCTTCATCATCAAGCTTTCATAACTGCAAATGTTGTCCTGTGAACCATCTCATGATCTTACACTATTTAAAGATCTGAAAATATTATTTAAAATATTATTATTAAAATATTATATAAAAATACAATTTTCTGTAACACACTGATTTTCATCCTCCTGTTTGGATGTTTATTGGTGGTGTTGCTGCTTTTTAAAAAAAATAAAAATGAAAAATTTGGGCGTTTCAATTAATTGTGTAAATTAATAATTCATATTTTGGTCATTGCTTGAAATAAATTATTGATTTAATGATAGTTTCCCTAAAGGTAATTATTTTGATCCAATTAGGCTTTGATGGAGACTAACTTAGTATTTATCAGTTTATTTATTGTGATTTACTGTCTTCACCAAAGGGGCTAAATAAAGAAACTCTCTAGTGGCATCCAAGCATGGACAGAGACTTTCCTCACATCTCACACCTTTTGTCTCATAAGTATTTATTTAAATAAAAAATCTCATCCCAGCACTAATTTCCCCTTGAGGCAGATCCACGGACTCAGGTGGTTGAAAGGGACTCAGGTGAGCTTTCAAATTTATTTTATTTTCTCCATAAAACTGATTACAGGAGAGAACACACTGGTTCCCATTAGCCCAAAAGTAAATTTGCTTTTGGAGGTAATTTGTTAGAATGGAAGAGGTTTAGTGGTTCTTAAGGGCAGTTATTAAATATTTATTAAATTCAAAAACACCTCAGCCTTCATTTCAATTTGTAGGTATTGATGGATCCTTACAGATTGATATTTTCACTTGCTGGTGTCACCATGAACCTGTGAAGATTCATATCCTTGCAAAAAAATAAACACTGAGAAAGGAACTGCAATGAAAGCAGAGTGTTTGCAGGGCTGAAGTCCAGCAAAGCACTTAAACACACATCCAAATTCTCATTTACCTGGGGGAAACTCCCCCTGTGCCTTGAGCACTCTGCTGGGGCCAGCCAGGAGAGGATTTCTGTCCCCAGGACTGTGCAGAGAAATCTGTGCAGCAATCAACTCCCTGTAAATATTTAATTTCCATTAAATCCTGTTCAGTATCTACATCTTCACTCCCAATCTATTTCGTGGCATTTTCCTCTCAGGAAGCATCTGACGTGGAAAGTTTGTTTGGGAGGAGTCAATGAAAGAGGAAATATCCTAAATAAAATGTGCTGGTGGAGCTCAGGGAAGGTGTGTGGGGCTGGGAGCCCCAGAGAGCTGCAAACAGCAGCACCAAGGAGAAGCTGCCCACAGGAAAGTCAATAAAAAATTAAAAATCATTGACAAACCACCACAGTCCCATCCCTTCCTTCTTCAGACACAGTGAGAGGAGCGCAGAGGAATCAGAAATCTCATCTCTTTCTCTTTTATCTACAAAGGCACTGGGTACTCCCATCCCACACAAATTCTGGTCTCTGCAGAGCCTGTGAAACACAACCACAAAAGCTTCCCGGTGTCTCCATCCCATGCTGCTTTTGAAAGTAATTCAGTTTACTCTTGAAAATATTCACTGTGTGAATGAGCTCTCAAAAATGCTCATTCCTGAGAGGAAAAGGGGAAAATTGTGAAGAGCTGTGATAAAGTCTCTTCTCTGTCCTTCCCTCACATCTCTACACAATGAATCCATGAGATGGAAAGGAATTATGGAGGCTTTGCTGTAAGGAAGAAACAAATGAAAACACCTTTTACTTAAACTTGAGTACTATGGATTTATCTTGGGCTACTGAAAGAATGTTTTTCTGTTAGTCTCAGTAATGCAATCAATTTCTTAATGAAAAGCAAAGCAACAGATCTTGAATTATTCTTCAGTAGCACAACACAGGAAACTGAGCTGAGCTGGGGAAATCAGTGGAGCCAGAGTACAGGGGAAGGGTGGTGAGAAAAATTTAGGGAAAACAGTAAAAATCCAAGGGCAACACCAATGCTAAATTCACCATTTTTAATTGCATAACAAGCCTGCCCAAATCACTCAGCACTTAAAGTCCTAATTAAGGAATTCAGGCTCCCTGGGAGGAGAAAGTGGAACCCAATTCACTGAGGCACCAAGAGGCTGAAGCAGGATCATGCCCTGGATTTTTATTTTGCTGGTAGTCTGGGAAATTGAACTTTAATAACCTGTAATGGCTTTGCATGGACTCATTCAAAACTGATAAAGATGTCCATTTGAAAACACAGTGTGCCGAAAACCCAGCAGGGTATTGATGTAGTAGTGCAGTTAAATGTAACTTATTTGTTTCTGTCCTAATAAATCCAATCTCATTTCTGGTGATTTCCCCCAAGATCTTGGACTGTCCTTGCAGAGGGAGGTTCTGTCAGGCAGAAGGGTGCAGTGAAAGTGGTTTGGTTAGGAACAGACCCATGTGTTCCATGTGACATAAAAATTGAAAGCAGGGGAGTTATAAATCCCAAAACCACCGGATCCAGTGAGACAGTTCATCTCTCTGTCCTCCATCCTCATTGCCCATCATCCTACTCCTGTCCTCCCCTCTCAGCCCTGCTCCCACTGTCCCAAACATGGGGATTCTGCTGCTCTAAACTCCCCCTCATTCCCTCCTCCCTTTAATGTCAGTGCAAGCCAGCAAATGGCAGAGTTTGCCCAGGATCTCATCCTCTGAATAACCTCTCCTGCAAACCCTCTTGCTTTGCTCCAGCTTTGATGTGGTTTTAGTCCTGCCCAAGCTTGCATGGATAGAAACCCCAAAATACTCTCCCTCCCTTGGCTCTGCAGGCACAGCTCACCTCCCAGTTGTGTTACTGCCACAGACCTTCCCCTGCTCCTTGAATTTAGGATTTTCCACATCTGGAATTTAGCCCTCAGCTTCTCTGCCCCAGTCCCCAGATACTGGGAATTGTGGCTAATTCTGGTTCTATGCTGGTTTCTCTGCCTCCAGCTGCTCTATGCAGTCTTTTATTTCAGGTATTTTTTAATCTGTCTGCTTGCCAGGCTGCTCTTTGATAAGAACATCCTCTCATTTTGTTTAGGGTTTTTTGGGGTTTTTTTGGTCATCCTCTCCTTAATTCCTGGTTTTGTTCATTTCTTCAGTGCTGATTTTCCAGTGTGTACTTATTTGACAACCTTCCCTCCATATCAAAACACAGTTTCCTTACCCAAAGCTCTCAATATCAGTGTAAAGTGGATTTATATCACCAAATTTCTGTCTGTGGCACAGGCAGCGCCCCCTGCCTGTGTCCTGAAGGGAAGGAAACAAGGCATTGCCAACCTTTGCATCCCAGTTCCCCCTCCCCAGAGGAAACAAAAACCATTCCAAAATTCCTCACAGCCTTGTTGATTCCCCATTCCTACTGTTGCCCTCTGTGGCCAGTCCTCTTTCTTTTTAAATCTTTGTACCTTTACATGAACAGAAATTGAAACAACCTAAAAATTGAAAAGTCTGCATTGAAGTGAGTCTGGAAATTTCCATCCTCCACAACTGATAAAGTCCATTTTACCATTTGTAGTCCCTAAAAAGTCTGTGGTTCAAAATTTACCTGCAAAATTATCTCTGGTTTGTTGTTTGTTTGTTTGTTTTGTGGTGTTTGTTTGTTTGTTTTTATGATGTCCTTAAACTGAATTCCTTCCTCACATACTGCATACATTGCAATGTAAGAAAGTGTCCTAATGCTGATGTCTCCCAGGGTGGTTTTTCCAACCCAGGCCTGCCCTGTCCTGTGCTCTGTGGATAATTATATTAAGTTTTATGAGAGCTCTTGGCTTGTTAAAAGCCCCTGTCTGGAGATGCCCACCAGGCCAAGCAGCTGCTGGCAGCTCAACAAACCCTGGCTCAAAACTTCACACAGAGTTCTTAAAGCTGTTAACACTGCCATGATATCAACAAATCTGAATAAATGGAATAAAATCCTACTCAATCAAAGCACCCTCAGCCTGTATCCTGATTTACACACGCAGATAAACACACCAAGACAGGCTCCTGCAGAAGACAGGTGTGGGTGAAAGAGCTGGACCACAGCTTCTCTTTACACAAGAAAAAAGGATTTTAAAACATCTGAGCATTGCTCAAACAACACAGTGAGAACGAGGAGGCCGAAAGCTGCTTGCTCCCACTGAAATCTTCAGTGTTTAATTCCTGAAAGTATTGGTGTTAGCGTCCTCACCATCAGACAGCAATTTGTGTTCAGGGCAAGGACGGGCTTTGTTGCTTAGTTACCCTACTTTTCATTCCAAAAGGCAAACCCATGGCTTTGTTACATAAGCAGCCGTGTTCCATCCACCCTGACAAAAACACGAGCAGAACCTGCCTGCCTGAGGGGAGGGGCTCACCAAACAGATTTCCATAAGGAACAGGGAGTTTCTTCCCCATTTTTCAGATTTGCTCCAGATGGTCTGAAAAGGCTCTGGATGTAAATGGTACGGCAAAATATGCAGCAAAAGAGGAGATTATGGAGCCTCAGAAAATTCTGTGGTCTCTCCTGCAAACATAAAAGGGATTAAAATGCAAAGCCTTCGGTGGATCCCATCCCAAACACTCCCTGCACACCGGGAACAACTTGGTTTCATTTCCCTTGCTGCCTGTTAAGGAGAATGAGAGAACAAAACAGCAGCAGAACCCCAGCAGTGAGACAATGCCAGGAACAAACGAGCCTTCCTTGCTTTGTTTTTTTTTCTGGTAGACAAACAGCTCATTGCAAATTAAATGGCTGCTTAATTACCATCTTCCAAGCTCTGTGCACAAAACAAGATTAAAATCTTGGATTTTACCCTTAAATGCAGGGAATTCAACTCAACCTTGAGGGAAGAGAGGAGCAAGGAGCGGTGCACAGAGTTGGAAGTGTGGTGTTCTCCCTGACAGGGGTCGGGAGGGCTCTAGATGAATAAAAAGTTGTATTTTTGAGGCTGTTGCAGAATATTCCTGTTGCAGAACATTTCTGTTCCCTTCCCAGCTCACTTTCAGCTTTAGCATCACCTCTGCAAACTTCCTTGACTTGGGGAGAGGAGACTGAAAGTGAAACAAAACCAAGGAAGGTTGTTCTGCTGTGTCCAACAGAAGGACTCAAGGGAAAATATTTTTGGTCAAGTAGAATCTTTGGATTTTGGTACATGAAAAGGATGGAGTTTTTCTGTGACCACTGGAGATGTTGCAGTCCTAACTTGGAGATGTTTTATATTCAAATTCGAATCTACATCCAGCCTGAATAGTGGCAGAAAGCTCAGATATCAGCAGACACCATTTTTCTCTAGAGTCTGAACAGTTCATTTCCTGCATAAGACACATTTTTCTCCATTCAGCTACAAGGAAAATAAGCTAAAGTAACAGCAAAATGAGTTAAAACACTCTAATTTTAGGAATGATAAGAAGTGAAAGCTGCAAAACACAAACATTGTATTTTTTCAGTATTTTCTAGTCTAGTCTAGTCTATTCTTCTTTAAAGTTTTCCTAATGACATCTTGAGATCATTAGTGGAATCTTCCAAATACCAATGAAATGCCATGGCAGTCTTTTATCACTGAGAGTCAAAGACCAGCACATTTAGTGCAGTAGTTACCTCACATTAAAATTTTGCTACAATTTTTTCGACTCTGCTGACTAAAAACCAGTTTATTGTTTATTAGGCAAAGCCCATCCTTTCTAGATTAGAGGAGGGGGTGTTGTTTTAGAGTTTTTTTTTTCTCTTGAAAGGACCTGTGACATCAGCTAAAGTGCAAGTCTAGATGGAGGAAGGCTCAGAGCATCAGAAATAATTCAGGAGTTGCTAAGGGAAGATTGCCAGTAAATCCTCATTTCAATGTTGTCTGTCTTGTTACCTACATGGGAGAATACTCAGACAACTTATGTCAGATAGGATTAGATACACGATGAAATAGTTTTGCCTACTATTCTACAGAAAAGCTCTCCTAAATCAGACACTGAATTATCACAAGTGAAGCCTGATTTTCCCAGGGATCCCCTCTCTCTGTGAGCACTGGCTTTGCTAATCTGGGCACTTCATTTGCCAGATTCACTTTTTAGCACTTTGCAACCTGCTCTGTGTCTATTGAGGGAAATTTAATTGCATCTTTTAGTTCATTGCATCGACTGTGGCATTATTAATGCAAATGGGATTTGTGCTGCTGACGTAGGAAGCCAGCATCTCAGGGCCTGCAGAGAAAGGAGAGCAACCCCAAAAGCAGTTCAGCTCTTTGCTTTTTTAGCAGACAAGCCCTCCACCAGTGACTGCTAATTTTAACCTACTCCTGAAAGGTTAGATGAAGCTCAAGGGTGCATTATTTGCTAACTCTAAATAAAAGCTGTGTGCTCTGTGAATTAATGCTGCACAATATCAGTATTACCAAAGGTTCCCACACAGGAATCCCACTTTGGGCTCTGCTTTAGAAGTGATTTCTGTTTTGTTTCTAGGAAAGCAAACCAGACTTTCTGCCTGGCTGATCCTGCAAGCTTTCCCAGGATGAAACCCAAGCACAGCATAATAAAGGCAGCAAGATAATGAAGATATCTGAGTATTTCCTCTTGGTTGGGAATGTGTGTGTCAGATGGGAAGCAAACACTCTCAGAAGGAACAGCCCACAAACTCTTCCAGCATTCTCCTGAAGGCCAGGAATGGCACTTGCATTGAGCCTTCAGCCAAGGTTGCCCTGAGCTGAAAGTCCACTGCTGCTGCTGCTGCTGTGATTTTCCTTGGAGGGACATTCTGGGAGCACTGCTCATTGCCATTCAATGTGCCTCAGTCAGTCCAGCTCTGCACTTCAACAATCAGTTTCCATTTATTATTTTGAATGTTTCTCACATTCATCAGTAAAAGATGACCTAGGAGAATTTTGCTTTGAGTGGAGTCAGAGAGGCTGAGTCATGACAGGATGCTGATGGATCACAGCCACCAGCGGCACAGAGCATGTTGTCCAGGTGCCCTCTTGCTCAGGGAAAACACAAATATCTGGAGTTTAGCCAGTGAAATAAAGAAAGATAACTCTTCAAAATGTTGGCACCTCGGTAGCTGGCAAAGTGAAACAGGAATAAGTGATGTCCAGAAGTTATTTGTGTATTTGATGGCAATAGTCAGGTATGAAACCGCTTCTGTTGAGTGCTGCCAGGTTCAAGTTTTCACAGAGGTTATCAGCCCTTCACCCTGGGGTTCTTGCCCAGGTCAGATCATATTGCAACAGAAAGTCTCCAAAAAGAGGAAGGGTTTGCCAGCAAATCAGTGCTGGGAGAGGAAAAGAACTTTATCACTGTTATGAGGTCTGTCAGAAATGAACCCACATAAATCAGATGAGTGGATTTCAGTGATCTGTCACCTCCGAGACAAACAGCACAGCTCCCAGGAAAGTTCCTGTGTTCAGAGTGTGGCTGGGCAGTGCTGAGCCCCAAAGGGATGCAAGATGGGAATGGTTCCCTGCCAGAGGGAATTTATAGCTTTAATCCACTGCTCAAACACGACAGGAAGAGGCTCCAGATCAGAATTGATGTGTCTGGTCCTAAAGACAGCTGCAGAAATGCTGCCTGCACTGCTGGTTCCAAAACTGCCCAGGGAATGAGCAGGGAATGAGGGAATGAGGGTCTTTGCAAAGGGATTTCTTGTGCTGAATGGAGGGACTCCGGCTGCGCCTGCATTTCCATACTGGGCGTGGCCCAAAGCTACAAAATTAGCACCTGACTCGCAATCTGATGGTAAAAAAATCAGTATTTCCCTTTAGAAATGGAAAGCCAAAGTATAAGACACAAGTGAATTTTCCAAGGTGAACATGGAGCATCCCAGTCTTCCTTTCTCCAGGTTTCCTTTCCTCTGTACAAAATTGCCAACAATTCCATTCCCATTTTTCACTGATTGGGAAAATTCTGATGAAGTGATCCAGGACCACAAATGCCTTTGCTATGGAACTCTCCTAATGATTCACCACAAAATAATTATAAATAAAGATTACTAAAATCAAATGCTACAGCAGTAGCTTCCCAAACTGTTTCTAAACTTTCTACAGAGAAATCCGCAGTTTGCTGTGGGAAATGCTTCTGCTGTGGCTCTCCTCCCCACCTGCTCTGGCACAATGTCACTGCAGACCAGCAGTGCTCAGAAAAGGATTTACAGAAATAATAGGCATTTTCATTTCCTTTCATCATTTCAAAAGATGACTAAATGGGTGTCAAGAAGTTTGAAAGAGAAAGAAAATTTGATTTTTCCTTCTGTTCCACTGAAAATCTGCAGAGGTCAGTGTAAGAAATGCTGAATAATGCCAAAGAGGGAGAGCACTTTGCCTGGCTTCCCTGAGGATTCCAAACTCAGTTAAAATTTAAGTGCTGAACAAGTGTTGGACAACATTGCCATATCCTTAATCAGCTTTCATGAATGAGTGAGATAAACCCATATCTTTCACATCTTTCCTTCTCAATATTTACACACTACCCAATGGCTTGCCTGTGGCTATTTGTATCCAAAAGCCTTAAATAATTAGCATTAATTAGTTAGCAGAGCAGGAATATTCAATGATCTCTTTATAAAAATTGGATTATACAATTCCATTTCTCAGTCTTCTTGTTTCTTCAGTGTCACTCCATTCACACAAGTGAGGTCAGTATCCAGCACAAGCTTTCTTTTCCCTCTCCAAATTTTTTCCTGTTAGAGAGAGAAAGTGTGTGTGGTTTCTTTGTTTTTAATAATTATTTAACTTGTATAACTCAGGTTATGCTATCAGGACAAGCCATGACATTTTTTAGTTACAATGCAAACCCACATGCAGCTGGTTACAAAAGCCCATGATGTAAATAAAAACGTGTAGGGAAAAAGTCTTACCAGCTGACATACTTTTAAACAAACCCAGTTTGGAACAGTTGCTGATTCTTTTAAAGGACAAATTGATTCTTTCTTCTCAACTATTTCCTGATACCACTGTCACAGAGCAAGAGACAACAAAAATCAGAGACAGATCCAGTTGTTATTAATGAAAGAATCATGGAACCAGCACTGCTGGGAATCTCCATGGGAATCTTGGAATTTGGTCTGGATCTTTGGCTACAAAGCAGAAATAGTCTTTAAATGTCCTGACTGAGCAGAGTTTTAATGATTTCATTCATGATTCTGATATAACAGCAGAATAAGTGGTTGGAGAGGGGAAGGCAAACTGTGTTCACTCAGTGCCCCTTTAAACAAGCTCGGTTTAACCTCACATTATTCAACTCCTTAAACAAGAAAAAATCATGGCAGGACCAGACAGATAGTATTTATCAGATGAAAGATCCATAACGAGAGCCACCTCACAGGACCAGAGCTGTTCCATCTCTGGGATTTCCTGAGGAGATCCATCCAGACCCAGAGCATTCCATCAAAAAACCAACCTGCTTTGTTAATAAAAAGAATAAAAGCACTGGGTTTAGGTGGGCACAGCCACACTGAGGAGAAAAGGGGGGAGAGGAACCACAGGACAGGGGTGGGAAGGTGGAGAGAGAGAGGTAAAAATACACAACATTTATACTGCTTTTATTTCAGAGGAACCATTTTGATGAACAGGAGTTTTGTTCTGAGCAAAATTGGCATTCAAGGCAAATCAATATACTTCTGTATTAGCTTTGATTTTCTTCAGTGAAGGTTCTGAATCTTGCATAGCCACATCTATATCTACGTCTTTATTCATTTAGTTACAAAAAAAAATATATGCAGGAAAGTCTGCTTTATATTCCTCTTAGACTTTCCTGATGGAAATGATGTAGTGGCCTTCAAAGAGATTGATGGGACACATCAGAGGACTTCTACTATTAACACAAATTAGAGAATGTAGAAATGATTTTGTGAAGATAAATATGCATGAAGAGAAAAAATCAATCCTGTTGTTTACCTTTCTCAATGGAAAAGATTCAACACCAGTTTCATGTAAAAGAATTTGTAAAAAAAGCAATACAAGCAAAACATACAAACTGCTGATTCTGTTTTACACTTGGAAGCAAAAGGGTTCCCTCCCTCCCCACCTCCCAGTAAAAGGAAAGGCTCAGGAAGAGCTCAGCTCCAATCCTGTGTTCCAGGAGCTGTATCCTGTTCGAGGGGCTGCTGGAACAAAACAAATCACAGGGAATTGCTGGGTCAGGGTGGCTGCAGAGCCCAGAACAGGCTGTTCTCACAGGCAGCAGCAGATGATTATCTGTAGGATGATGCTCTCTCCAAAGTGTCCCTGGGGGCAGGACAAGCTGCTCCCACCTTTCTGCTCACCTGTGCCGTGCTCTCTTCTCCCCTGGGGGAAGAAAAATTGATATAGTGGAGCTGAACAAAGAACATCCTCCAGAATTCACCTCTACAGTCACTTTGGAATTTTTTTATAAGCTTTGAGTTTCCTAAAAGCAAGAAGCGGACATGGAAAGGAGGCAGAGGCTACACCTATGACAAACCTCAAATTTTGATTTCATGCTGCTGTTTTCCCTCAAAGCTGGCACCAAAACAAGCTTATTATTCAAGTTATCTGTTGGAAAGAGCAAACTGCACCTACCCAACAGTATTAGTGGGAGATAGCCAGGTCTGTAGTTAAACTTTCAGATTAGCCATTGATAGATAAAACAGGAGTGAGTCCCGTGCCTTCATGGGGAGCTAGAATTAAATCTTATAATGACATTGCTGGTATTCAAGTAAGGAAATTGAAAGGTGAAGGGCAGCAATGCAAAGAGGGAGGACTGGCACCAAGGACACAGAGTTGCTCACCTGAACCTTGGGAAAAGCAGTCACCCAGAGGTTTTGCTGCACCTTGTAATTATGAAAGCACTTCCTGTTGCAATATCAGGCACCCACTCATAATTTTATGCTCCCTGCCTCTTTTCCAAAGCTATCCCTTTGCCATGAAGGCAGCCTCAGGTAACTGTGTTTTCATCTGGAAGCTTTTCTTGACACAGATGAATACTTCCTTTTTTTTTTTTTTTTTTTTTTTTTTTTTTTTTTTTTTTTAAATAGCTTTAAGACTGGAGCCCGGCTCTCCCGAAAACGCTGAGAAACCTCCCCAGATGAAGTCCCCCATCTCTAGGGCTCCAGTGACACTCACTGTTTCTGGAATATTTTGCCAGCAGTCACATTCTGATTCACATGATGTTGCTGCCTTCCCACACTGCGTGCCACTTGAAGAGACAGCGATCTGAGAGAACAAAGCCCGGTGAAAACAATCTTTAGGGCCCTTTCGTTTGCAGAGATTGTGAATGACAAACACCAGCTGGTTGTGAATCAGGCTGCTGCTGCTGCTACATCTGCTGGATCCGTCCAGGCTGGGGATGACCAGCTCCAGATCAGCCCTGGGAGGAGGATTTGGGGTTGTGTGGGTGAGAGCTGGATCTGTCCCAGCCCAGAAATCCCATCCCCTGCATGGGCAGCAGGGAAGGGACTGGGATTCTGCCCCTCTGCCCCCTGTGCTCAGGTGAGACCCACCTGCAGAGCTGCCCCAGCCCTGGGAGGACCTGGAGCTGCTGGAGAGAGCCCAGAGGAGGCTCCAGGATGATCCCAGGGATGGAGCAGCTCTGCTGGGAGGAAAGGCTGGGAGAGCTGGGATTGTTCACCTGGACAGGAGAAGCTTTGGGGTGACCTCAGTGTGGTGTCCCAGGGTCTTTAGGGGCTACAAGAAAGATGGAGAGGGACTTTTCTGTGAAGGGGGAATGGTTTTAAACTGATAGTGAGTGCATTCAGATTGGGAATTAGGAAGGAATTCCTCCCTGGGAGGGAGGTGAGGCCCTGGCACAGGGTGCCCAGAGAAGCTGTGGCTGCCCCTGGATCCCTGGCAGTGCCCAAGGCCAGGTTGGACACTGGGGCTTGGAGCAGCCTGGGACAGTGGGAGGTGGAACCCATGGCTGGGTGGCATTGGATCAGTTTTGGGACCCTCCAAACCCAAACCATCTTGTGATTTCATAATAAGGCAAAAAACCATCAGGCTAAGTTAGAGGTTATTGATATGAATTTGCCTTTTAGTAAAAAAAAACCCCCACACTTGAAATTGGAAGTGGATCAATGCTGTAAGTGTGCATAACCACCACACTCAGAGGAGGGAGGGCATTTTTTGGGCTGGAATGTGCAGATTTCCAGCTGCTGGAGGTGTCTGCTGCACAGAACAGCAGCAGCATCCCCTCACGTGTGAGCTACCAGTGTGTGAATTCTTTCTTGCCTTTCACATCTACAGTTTGTTAAACTTGCTCACAATTCCCTTGTTGGAGCAGGTGTTTCTATTTCACAGTATCAAATGCATGCAAAGAAAAATAAAAGTTGGGGATCAATTTCATCAGGAAATTGAACACCCTGGTAGGATTTTTCCATATTGGTCAGCAGTGCTTTTACAACTGTAATTGATCAGAAATAGATCTCGGAGCTTTGCAACAACTGCCATCCTTGCAGGGCTGTGACTCAGGTAAATCCTGCCCTTGCCATGGGAAATGTGGCCCTTACCACTCAGGTTTTAGAAGGAAAATTGAGAGGTTAAAAATAGAAATAATGCCCTCCTCTTTTCCTCTTTACGTGGGAATTTGTGTCACCACAGCGTCAGGGGTTTGGCTCTGGTCTCCAAGCAGCCACTAAGCACAAGTATTTTCATTTTCACATTTCCAGCAGCAGTCAATCAGTGCCACAAGTGTTACCACAACAAATGACAAACCCAAACCTTGGGGATGTGTGGCTCAGGAATTTAATTCTCTTGAAGAAAGTTGGGAAAATCTCCCACAGGGAGTGGCCCTTCCATTGCTCCTGAGTGAAAATCCCATCCACACACAGTGACAGACTCGCTTATGTCACAATATCTGCTCCAGATGTAAATGGAGAAGCAGTGAGCAGCTGCAAAAAATGGAATGAATGCCACCCTGAAAATTCACCACCTCATCTGTAAGACTGTGCACAGACATGGCCAGAGAATTTAATGGTTCTATTTACCCAGCCAGACCTAAAGAAATTTCTGCTGCTTTCAGTCCAGTCAGCTTCTGTAACATTTTCAGACCTTGTTTTGAAAGCTGCATTTATTAATTGGCTTCTCTTTAGAAACTACAATGACAGCTCTCCTCTTCCCACAATTTAGCTCATTCTGTGCATCCCAGATTTGCTTAAAATGATCTAAGCCATGTTATTAGGCATAATAGCTAGTGGGAGAAAACCAAACAAATAAACAAACACTGAAACCAGATGAGGACACAAACTTTAGGAGAGCGGGAAATTCTCTGGAAAAAGTGTAAGTTAAAGTGAAAAGGGAAGATGCAGCCATCAGAGAAAGGCTAAGTGAAGTCTTGGGAGCTCTTAGAAGAAATCAGTGTATCAGCTAAAATTACATAAGTGTGCTGTAATGGGAGATGTCAAAGCTCTGACATCTCACCAAAGGCTCTTCAGGAAAATAAATTCCCTCAGAACCAAAAGAAAAGCCTCTGCATGGACTAATTTTTTTAATAAACAAAAAAGGTTAGGAATAAGTGGAGAATTTTCACAAAGAAGCAATTTTGATATTGAGGTGACCAAGACCAATTTTTGGGACTGGTACTGTTAAACACTTGCAGGAATGTTCTACAAGAAAGGGTGAAAAACACTGAGTTTTGCAAGGGTGAAAGCCAAAGTTTTCCAGTGTACTCAAATCTAAAGCAGGCTTCAAGGATCTCATTGTGTGATGAGAAAATTAAATGGACAACGTCAAGAATTGCAAAGCAATGCATAGTCAGGGAAAAAATACTTTTCTTACTCAATTACAGCTTTAAAATCAGCTGTTAGCTCACAGAAAATATATGGAAGATATTCTGATGGCTCTCTAAGAACACAGGATTAACAAGAAAAGATACTGAAAACGTAAGAAAGTAATAGGAAAAGGATTAAGAAGAAATTGGAAGATTAGAAGGTGTTCTGCTACTTAATAACTTTCTTATAATTAATACCTGGGGGAATTGTGACTTCTGTCCCACCTCAAAAAACACAAATGGATTGGAAATGATGAACAGAAAGGGGAAATAAAACCCAGTGAAGAGTGCAGGGAAGTTCTGTGGTGGGAAGGGCTGGAAAAGCTGGGATTCCTCAAGCAGGAGCAGCAATGGTGGGAGATGGGAAACTTGAGGGAGTCCTGCAATGGAAGTGGGAAGCAGTGACATCCAAAACCAAAAGGAAACATTTGCTGTGGGAGACAGAGGGAAAGTGCATTTGTTTTTAATGAAATGGTTTAATTGAAGATCTGCCAGTTGGTGGCTGTGAAATGCAATAGCTCCTGTGGCACTGAATCTGTTCCTCTTTAAAGTTTTCTTAATGACTTCTTGAGATCATTAATGGAATCTTCCAAATACCAGTGAAATGCCATGGCAGTCTTTTATCACTGAGAGTCAAAGACCAGCACATTTAGTGCAGTAGTTAGCTCACATTGAAATTTTGCTACAATTTAATTAACAATAACAATAAGAGGAGGGGGGACAGAGGCATCTGACCCCAGGTGACAGCTGCAAACACAAAACCTGAGAGGGAGCACAGCCAGGGCAGCATCCACAGTTTGGAGCTCCCTTCCCACTGACCATGAAGAAAAAGATGTTCAGCATCCCTGCAGCCCTGAGCAGAGCCCAGGATGTCCTGGAGTGGTTCCCTAGAGCAGAGGCTGGGCAAGGTTCACAGAATAAAGTGGGGATTTATTAAAGGCCTTCAACAGGCACAACCTTGGGCAGTCAGAGGCTGCACCCAGCATGGACAATGGGCACGGGGTTTTCAGACAATTCTCAGTTTGGTTCATTTACATATCAGGGGTTGATCCTCCAATTACAGCTTCAGGTAATGAAGTCACTGACTCCAAAGTTCGCTCCTCCTCAACTCACTTTTGTTTATACTTTTTGGAGTGTGAAGCAGTGAAGTGTCCTTGAGTTCCAGGCCTGGAGAGGGATTGTTTTGTCTGACCAAAACCTGAAGACAGTAACTAACACTCCATATGGAGCTCTAGAGTTGTCCACTAAAGCAGCACAGGATCTAAAAAACAGAAAAGCTAAATTCCAAGACATCCCCCAGAGGGATGGAGTTCTGTCCTGGGCCAGCTGCTCACAGCCCTGGCTGGCTCATCCAGGAGCAGGGACAGCCCTGCTTTGAGTGGGAACTCCATCCAGGTGATCTCCAGAGAACCCTTCCAGCCTCTGCCGCTCCTCTGCTGCCTCGCTCTGCAAAAATTCTGTTCCTGCTGGCTTTTGCCTGATGGCCACTACTGGCAATTATCTTGCTGGTATTATTTGACTCACATGAATGTTGTCACAGTCTCTTTCAGCTGTGAAAAATGCCTGAAATCGAGTTTGGTTTGTAATCCCTTGTGCCTTTCCCTGGTGAAAATGCCCATTTTCAGCAGGAAGGATTTCTGGAGCTGCTTGTGGTTCTGGCACCTTGTTTCGCCCTGCTCTTGGCCTCTGCATTTTCTGCTGGATCTGGACAAGATGAAGCTCCTACAAATAGAAGCAACACCCAGAGGACAGACTCTGGGCATTTAGTTTCATTAATTACAATTACCAGGCAGCAAAAGCATTGTAACAGGAACACTCAGGGGTCCTTTCCACTCTCTGACTCTGTGAGGGAATGATAAACTGGAGTCATATGTAAAGAAACTTCCTTTGAGAATATTAAGCTTTTTTTTTCCCCACATAAAAACCCAGAACAGTACCAAAACATTAATTTTATTTCCTTTAGAATGACTAGCCACAAGCCAAATTAGCCCTTGAGAGAAAGATTCTGGTTTTTGCTCATCCAAAACACCACCATTACTAGAGAACATAAGAAATCTTTCATTGTTTACCCTCTCTCAGGATAAGAAATAAACTGTGATGCTTTTATGGCAAGATGCTCTCATTAAAAGATTCCTACGTCCAACAGTTATGAAATAGATTCTGTTCTCTCAGGTCCTGTGAAGGGCAAGTGGGAGAAGGCTCTAACTCACAAACCAGCATCAATTTCATCATCCCTCCTTCTGGAAACCAGTCAGAAAAGTGGGTTGTTTCTCCTTTAATTAGAATGTAAAGGGCAGAATTGAGAAACTGTGGCACATTTATCTCTCCATATGCCAGTTTAAAAGAATGCCAAAGAGATTTGAGCATTTTCAAAGCTAGATGTGTCATATAAGTGTTTAGACTGAGCTAAACAAATATTTTCATCCCATTTTAAATCAAAACACCTATGATCATAGAAAGGTGGTTTTCTCCATCTCTTTTCACCATCACTTGCTCTGACTACTATGCTTTAAAGTAATTTTAGCCTGGTTTTTTTCTGTCCATAAAAAGGCAGTTGTGTCTTCAAAATACTCCCTTGATGTTTTCTATTTTCTTTTTTTTGTTTTTTTTTTGTTTGTTTGGTTTTTTGTTTTTGTTTTGTTTTCTTTTGTTTTTGTTTTTGTAATTAATGGCCTGCATGACTCAACATTTTCCACTGTTTTTATCAGTCTGTCCAGGCAGACTTTTTTTTTTATGCTCTCAATATTTTCAAGCAACCGGTCTATTACAGCAGGGCTAAAATCCTCTTGAAAACCACTTCTAAAATTCCAAAGAAGCGGCTATTTAGACATAGGTGATACAAAATTTTTTAGCATAGGAAGGGGAAATTTAATAGTCTCTGTTTACTGAACAGCTCTGACTCATCTTGTCCAAGCTGTCAGGGCTCTCAGTGAGGTGGAGGGAGGGAGAAGAAAAACAAAAATAAAACAGAGTGTGCACAAGAGAGCAAGAGAAAATGAATGTGCTCGTGTCATTAGAGACTGCATCCTAAAATATGCACAACAGGGAGCTGAATTAAGATCTTAAATCCCCTGAGTTAAGTGTTAAATTTGTCTTGCTCAGAGAGCAAACCCATGTGCTGACATTCTAGCTGGCACTTTCTGAGGGGAGTATGCAAAGGAAAACAGCATCACTTCCATCACTTCCATACTCCTCCTGCATCTTCTCCAGGCCTGTCTCCAAGCAGCACATTCATGTTTCAAAACCAAGGCACTCAAAAAATCCCAGCTACCTGTATCACAATTTGCTAGAATTTTGATAGAATTTATTGACATCCAGCAGGTAAAAATGTAACTGTGTGCTCTATTCTCTTCCCCCAATACCCTGAAATCCCAATCCATGATTTCCTGTGCATCCACATCCTTCACAGAAGCCAGAACATCTGCACAGGATCTGGGCTAAGAGGGAATTGTTGCTCTCTTTCAGAAGTGGAGCTGCTCCCCTGCAAAGCCTCACAGGGATTTGTCTCCTGAGGTTTAACTGACACGAAGAATTCTGTAAAATTCCTGCAAACTCCCCGGCCCTGAATGTTGTTTTGGCTCAGGCTCCAGAAGGAGTTTTTCACTGTCAATCACATGGTTTGCCAGAGGGAAGTGAGAATATCATTTCTATCCCATCTCATCCAGTTCATGGCTAAAGGCTGCCACTTAACTCTCCTTTCAGTGCTGTGGGGGATGGAGGGATGGAGGGGTGGATGGAGGGATGGATGGATGGATGGATGGATGGATGGATGGATGAATGGATGGATGGATGGGCAGAAGATTATTTGGGTCACAGAACAGGTGAGTGCTGAATACACACTAGGAGGGAAAAGTTCTGTATTTCATTTCAGAGCAATCATTAACCTGTGAAGCCAGGTGAACAGCCCAGGTTCCAAGTAAAAATATTCCCAATTCCCAAAATACTAACTCATTAAATAGGATTTCAATTTTAAAATCCCATCGAATGTTTTTACATCTACATAGCAGGATGCTAACTTTGAGCCACAAACAAATTCTGGCTAATGAATTAATATTAGCAGCTCAGTTAAATTATGCTCTAATCGTTAACTGCTGTGATAGGAGTTTCTGGAAAAGGCCATTCAGGCTGTATTTACTGTATTTATCAAAAACACTCTACAGGAACACTTTTCATTCTTACAGGTTTAAGAAATGCTGTAATTTAACATGGCACTGTTATTCCTGTGCTAGTGCTATTCCTGAAGGAGCAGACCTTGTATTTCTGAGCCCAGTTTAATTTTCTGCCTTGATATCATTGTATTGTGGCTGAACGGTGAACTCTGCCTGCACCCAAACTGGTGCAAGCTCTGAATTTGCAGTTTTTATAGTGCCAAGACCAAAAAATAATAAAAATAAATTCTCCAAATCTTCTACCAGTGCAGGGGGAGCAGCCCAGGGGAACGACTCCTGGGATTTCTGTGGGAAATACCAGTGCCAGTTAGCCCAAAGAACAGATTTTATTTAAAGCCTTTACTTATATTTGGCCAGGCAGCAACGTCCTTCAGGCTTTGTAAGAAACACCCACTCCCTCCAGGGGACAATCAGCCTGTTTTGAAGAGAGCTGCTCTCAAAATGCAGATTTGTTTTCATCGTTCTAGTTGGGGGGAAAAAAAAATCACTTTGTGGGTGAAGGTGTTGGCAAAACTGCCTAGCCATTCATTGTGAAGTGGTTTTCTTTGTTCACCACCTAAGGTGCCCATGATTTTGTTAAAAGGAGTATGTTAGCCCTGACTCCCCATCGTGTAGAACCTTCCCAGTGCCTGCCCGAGGTCCTAGCAGTGTAAATACAAGAATATTATTATATATCACTTCGAAAAAGACAGAAACACCAGGAATAACTGGCCAAAGTAAGAACTGAGTCCAAAAGAACCAGGTTCCGGCTTGTTTGGAAGCATTGTTTGACACTTCTCTCAGCTTTCATCATCATAATTAATTGTTATTATTTATGCTGTTCCCTCTCCCACTGCCTGAGGTGAGAGAGTGCCCCAGAGAGGATCCCAAACCCTGCACCCACCTCCGCCAGAGCCATCCTCACCTTCAGGGTGCTGACAAAAACTCCATTTCCTCTCCAAGGACCTGTAAATGCTCCCCAAAACACTCCTATTAGAGCTGAGCAATAAATAAGTACGTAAGTGATCAATGGATGTAGGGAGATCATTTTTATCTGCCTGACGTTTCTCTGTTACATCACCTCAGTGAGTGGAAACATAATGAAATTGCCGAACTGATTTGTAGCAAATCCTTCTTTATTAACTTCACTGACTCCTTTATTCCTTCTCCTTCTGCATAGATCCTCCCCGGAGTGATTTAGTTGTAGGAACAGAAAACAAGCACTGTGGGACTGCTGGGAATTGTAAGTGATGTTCAGCTATCAAATCCCAAGCAGAAGGTTTCCAGATATTTTTATAAGTACATATTATGAATTATTTCCCCATCTAATGCCAGAATGAGGTAGTAGGTTCTGAAAGAGCCCTGCAAAGGAGACTGATTCTGAAATTAAAGATCCAATATCTTGTTAGGCCCACTTAGATTGTCACAGAGCACCATAAAGACGTAAAGTTCTGTATTTCCCTCCTCCTTTTGATGAGTCACTGCTTGTGACACAGAGACACTGCGGAGACTTGGTGTCTTCATGAAGATTAAGTAGTCTTATGAAATGCAATTAGAATAAATATGTACCTGCCAATTTGTAATTACATTCAGAGCCAACCTCACGTTAGCAGCGGAATTAGGAGCCAGCAATAGATGGGTCCAGCCCTTTTCCCTGGAGCAGCAGGCAGAGATGCACAGACAGCCTTCCTTTCTGAGCGCAGCAGTAATCAATTTATGCCTCAGAGCACAAAATGGGAGGCATTAGGGCTGGCTCTAAAAATCCAGGGATATCTGGTTCAGATGGCTGCTGAATCAGAGGCATCTCAGTGGCTCCATGGGGCGGGTTTCTGGATAACCCAGTAAGGGAGAGGAGCTGGAACAGAAAGAGTTCTGGGAAGAGCAAAGGATCTCCTGTTGCTGTCCATTAGGTGAGGAAAGGAACATGTGTGAGGGGAAGAGCTGAAGTTTGGGTGCCACCCTACAGAATGCCCTGCTCAGGCAGTGCCACCCACACCTCCACCCAGAGATTTCTCAGACACTGATCTTAAAAACCTAAACCAAGGCTTATTTTTGCTGTTTGCTACCTCGTGTGCCTCAGTCAGCCAACTCTGAGCTTTCCTCTCACCTAATTTTCCTCGGAAGGCATAGCGAAAAAGCAAAACTATTTAGAGACAAAATGAAGAACCACTACTTTTACTGCCACTTCTACATTTCTGACACGATGATGGCTGTCCCTTGGGAAAAAAAAAAAAAGCAGGAAAATGCTGCAAATGCTGCTAAGCTTGCCCCCAGCACAGATTTGACATCCAAGCAAAAGACAATATTTTAGTTCTCTGAATCAATACGAAGAAGCAATCAAAACCCGGGTTTGTCTGATTTTTTTTAACCACACAGAAATAAAGACTGCTAATTACTATGCCCAGCACTCCGTGTGTTTATTTACAGAATTTCCTCAGGAGCTGTGCACTTCACCTTGATTGAACAGTGAAATAACAAAGTTTCAGTTCTTTCATGTCAAGACGAAAATATTCAGTGTCTCCACGTGGGTATATTCACTGGTGCTGCAAATTATGTGTACAGGGTGTCTGTGAAATGACCTGTGCTGGGGAGGGCAAAAGGGGAGCAGGGGCAGGCAAAATCTCCCTCAGGAAGAGCAGGAGCAGCCTGATGGAGAAGGGAATTCAGTGTTTTCACTCCTGCAGGTCAGTGGCCCAGCAGATGCTGCAGGCAAGGCCTGAACAAGAGGAGCACAGTCAGTCACTGGGAAATGCAGAAAGGAAACGTCTCACCCGGTTTGATTTGTATTGACCATCACACCCACTGCTCAGGGAAAGTTTTAATTAGACCTGGTGGGGAGTTTGCCAAAAAAAACCTCATTAGTCTGGTGACTGTGACAATTGGCTGCAGAGTGAAAACCATTACTTTTAGCCCTTGCTCTGTCCTTCTCCTATGCTCCCAGGTCATTTTCCCTGGCCAACAGTTTCTCTGTAGCCAGCTCTTTCTTAATGCACACACTTAACTTTTTGTAAATATTCACAATTCAGACAAAGGTTTTCCAAGCATAGGTACTTAAAAGCTCAGCAATATTAATAAATAGTTACACACGGTTATACAGCTCCAAAAAGGACAACTGGGAAAATTCGACAAAATGTCAGCTATAAAGGCATTCAGTATGATGGGAGACCACCGTTTCTGGAGAGAGGAAATATGTTAATATTTCAGGTTATTTATTCATTTCTTCTTACTGTTCTCAGAAGTGTTTTTGAAAACCTTGGGATCATCCCAATGACGAGCAGGGATTTATATTTTCTTAAGATCTTGTAGAATGAAACAATTTTTAATATATTGTCCATTTGTGGTTCTGCACTTGCAATAGTCTTTTGTTGGCTCACCACTCATGTGTAGTAATCAGAATATTACAAGTGCTAAAGGCTACAGATGGTGTTAAATAAAAACGAAAGATACTCCTGAACTTAGCTAAACAAAGCCCATCATATTATATGAACTGATTCTCTTCAACTACAATGCTTCAAAACCTTTGGATGGAATCCAAGTTCTTTCCCACACAGAAATTTCAGCCAGGTTGGATGCACTCAGAGCTGACAGAGTTATCAAACTCTTGTTTCACTCAGAAAAAGCAAAGGCAAACAGGATTTCATTTTGCTCATTGTCTTGCAGGAGTTTGTGTCTATTCCTGTGTTCCCCTAAGAAATTGCAGTATTTATCCAGAGCTTGCAGCAAGTATGCACAAATGAATTGGCTGTTTAACAGGACAGGGCAGGGTGCTCCTCTTCAAACACAGTTTCACATCCATAACCATCAGTTCAAATGTCTCTAACTGTGTTCCACATTTACCAGGCATAGCTCCATGGTCTTATTCCTTGGGTTTTCTTGGGGGCCTAGAGCTCTGACTGAATTTCTACAGCATTGGCTTTGGTTTCCCACTATTTAGCAGCTAAATATCACCTGCAGACCAAAATGTTTCCTCTTGCCTACAGGTCTGACATACAGGTGTGCAACCTGTTTTATCCTAACTTGTAAACCTGTACAGGAATGCACAAAATAAAATTCCTACAGAAAACAGAAGTTCAAGTGACTTGAAACATTTGCAAAGAATGTTCTTTTTTCTCTTTTGCCTCCACCGTCCTCTCCTGTCACAGAATACTTGGAAAAATAATGAAAGCATTGCACGATGGAAAATACATTTACTCGGGCATGCGAGACATTTTTAATGCTTCTACTGCCTGACATATCAAATGAGACAAATTAAACACACACCCCAAGCATCAGCAGACAAAAAGCACAAGTGACAAACACAGACAAAGGAGGGTGGAAAAAGCGCTGGGGCTTCAAGGATGTGGCTGTGGGTTTTCAGACAAAACACCTCGATAAATTTATCAAGTCAACAACTCTATTCATGCTAAGAAGTTTTGAAGTGTCAATCTCTTTGTTGAAGCCTATGCAAGGCAACGAGGGTTTGGTGAAGCTTTTCAGTGCCATATGAAAAATAAAGCAAGTATTATACATATATATATATATATATAATATTATGTTATGTTATGCTATAATATATCTATATTATATTATAAAGCAAGTATAGGCAAGTTCTCTGTACAATCAGAGGGAAGAGAACTCAGTCCCTAATGAAAGCACATTTTATTGCAAGGCAGTTTTGGAGTAATGACACCTCTAAATGGAGCAGTTTGTCCCACTGCCCTTCAAATGTGGGACTAAAAAAGCCCTTTGTCATGGACATGGCTCAGCATTCATTGATTTTCCAAATGATCCAAATTAAATCCAAGTTAAAGTCATCCAAGTCAACCTTCTGCAAGTTGGTGTCATCCCAAAGTCATCCAAGTTGAAGCCGACGTCGTGATTGTCCCAGACATCATCGTTATCTGAGCTGTTGTCATCATCATCATCATTCCAAGATGAGGTAATCCTTATCTGAGCTGTTCTCATCCAAGTCATCCTCTGAGTCACCATTGGCCATGTCCAAATCATCATTTTTGCTGTGGTCATGCAAGTGATTTTTGTCCTCTCAGTCATCCACGTCATCGTCATCGTCATCGTGGACACCCAAGTAATTTTCTAATTTACTGTAACACTTGTCCTACTTGAGGACCAAATGAGGATGAAGAAATCACAAGATTTTTTCCTTCAATAAGCAGTCCAGTGCATCTCCATCACTAAATTATAGCCCTCTTTAGTATTAAACTTCAGCTTTCCCCCCTGAAATTTGGATCCCATTATATATAATTTAATCATGTGTGTATCAAACTGGAGGTTTTCCACTATCAGAAACCTTGTTTTCTCTCAGTTTCATACTTTTTTTCTCCCTCAGCTTAGACATATGTACTGATGAAATTGCTAATACAGACTTTCAACAGAAACTATAATTTGGCAGCTGTGAATTGCACTGCAGCATTTATATGAAATTTTAGAGATGTTACTAAGAAAAAAATCGTTATTCATTTGTCAGATATTTGTGTGTTTCCAGTTATTTCTGTTTGCAGTTCTGACTCTGTGCTCTCTCCAGATGAGAGCCCTTCCAATGCTTTTGCCTGCAGCAGGTTCATTCTCCACTGATGTTGTTCTACAGTGATGCCCATGAGAAAAGAGAGTTTTTCCTTGTGTGTTTTGTAGTACAAGGCTGGCAGACAAAGCACTGTTCACCTGGACAGCTGACCACTCACAAGCACTTCGAGTTTGTCTTTCAACAGGAAGTCATTTCTTCTCCCAGCTATAAAAATATGAGTATAAGAAGCAAATGAAGAGACCACCTTGCTTGGAATTCAAGGCTTCAACAAGCAAATAAACACAAAGGTAAGTCTGACTTGTCAAGGAAAAAAAAAAACCCAGACAACGAACAAAACAACCAATCATTTTCTAATTCTGCAGAAGAAACCTCTTGCCAGCACCTGAGTGTTTAAACACATGGCTCATGCTGTAACCTCCCCAAGCCAGGCATGCTGCCACTGCCACCATCAGCTGCTTGGCACAGGCAGCAGTGAGGTCAGGCAAGCGTTGCAATTCCTGGAACTCCTGCCAAAACCAGGCAAAGGCACCTTAATAAAGGATATTCTAATGCCTAACACAAGCTATGTCCTCCTATGGCGCATCATAGATGGGCTGGCTCAGAATCCATAGTTTTGTTTTTATCCTGTGGGGTTTTCTAAGGCTTCAGTATCGTCTCTACACCATGGAAGCTCCTCCAGATTCTCTGTGTTGCTATAGGAACAGATTATTTCACTTATGCTGCTCTTTTAAATGGTCAAATTGGGTAAATGCAGAAATCATCAGCTGCAAAACTGAGCTGATTACTCTTTTCAAGTTCCTTCGGAGCACACCAAATTTTAAGAGAAGTGAATCAGCAAGACGTTTGGCAACTGAAAGCAAAAATCAGATCTTTATTGGGTATCTTAAAAAATTTCTTTAAATAAACTATATAACATATTCTCTTAAATGAAAATTAAATTCTCTTTAATTTCTCTTGAAGTCTGCTTGCTGCTCACTGTATCATCATTTCTGGACTGTTTTTAGAAATCTAGACTGGAAGAACACACATTTCCCACCCCTTCTTAGTGCTCAATATCTTTGATCACCCCCAATTTCCTGTTAAAATTCAGCAAGGAAAGGAAACTTTAGGAGGAAAGCATTCTAATTATTAAATCATGCTGTAATAACGATGACACGGACTGCTCACAAGGAAAAAGGCCCAGATGATATTTCTGTTGTAGTGAACACAAAACCTTCATATGGTCATCATTTGTGATATTGTTCATATGCAGTGAATAGAGAATTGATACTAAAATTGAGGAGAAAGGGAGGGGGAATGATGGCCATTATTCCACAGCCAAAAAGTTGAAACAATCTGGAATTCCACAGAAAACTTCATTTGCAAGCAAATCAACATTTGGGTTTTTGTGATGGTGAAGGTTATAGACTTTTTTTTAATGGATAGGATTCATACAATTGGGATAAAAAAAAATAAAATAAGGAAAGGATGTGTTTCTCTAACACACAGACATTCATCACCTTGACTGTCCTCATACACTGGAATTACTTTATGTTATCAGTGATATATCTGGATAATAGGGTGGTATATCTTTTTTTCTAGAAGAACTTTGGACCTCTGAGTATTTTTTCATTGTGCAAGTGTTGTTCATACATTAAATGGCTTTCTACTGTCATTTAAGAGCCAGATTGCTGAAACCATCCTGAGTGAAGGAATGGGAAACCTCAGGAATATTCTATTTGGACTTTCTTCTTGGAAAGAAGAGTGCAATAATTCCTTCAGAGCACAGAGCAGGTGGAGAACACCAAAGGATTGTTTTCATGCACAGAACAGCTTTGCCCATTTCTCCTGCCTCACCTTGTGCATTAGCAAAGTGTCCAGAGGGGATGGGGCCAGCAGATGGTGATGCTGCATCCCAGGGAATGCCAGACTCACCACCCTGCAGGGAGTCCCTGGGCTGATGCCTCAGGATTTCAGCTTTTATATTTCTCATTTATTTGTAATCCTGCAGTTCTTTAGTGTAGAACTCCAAACCCCACACACAGTGTGAGCTGCTGCTTCCCCATTTTGGTCAGACACAACAATTCCTCTCCAGGCCTGGCAATCAAGGACACCTCACTGCCTCAGACCTGAGAGACGGAAACAAAAGTGAGTTGGGGGCAGCAAACTTGGGGTGAATGACTTCATTACCTGAAGCTGGAATTGGAAGATGAACCCCCAATGTGCAAATGGACCAAACTGATCAAAGTGTGAAAACCTGTGACCTGTTGTCCATTATTTGGGTGTAGCCCCTGGGGGGCTTTGTCTGCCCTAAATGTACCTGAAGGCCCTTCAATAAACAGAACAGCTTTTTACTCCCTTAATTCTGTCTGGCCTCTGGTTTTAGGTAGCCCAGAAAGGCATCAGGGTCCTTGGGCAGTGCAGGAGGCCCTCAAGGCACGGGGAGCAGGTCCAAGTGAGCTTTTCCAAAATGTGCAGGGTAAGATGTGAAAGAGGGAGCCCAGGCTGGGCTTGTCAGAGCTCGGAGAAATGGCAAAAACATTGAGTGCTACATTCTGAAGGGGAAAGGGAAGTTTGTGATAATCTCTGGAGATGAAGGGTGGGTGATGGTACAGTGAGGGAAAAGGGGAAAAAAAATTAAAGGGAAGTCCTGAAATAAAACCCTGGGAACCTGATGTAATGAGAAGTACCCTGAGAAAAATCTGTACATGAACAATCTCAGACATTTGATTGAATTAAAGCTGGACATTCTTCCATGAGTAAATTTGACAGGAATATTCTGTATGTCTGTGTGAATCCCTAATCAGTATTTGCTACCTGCAGAATACACTAGACTTGAATTTTTGATGCCCAACTAAAAAATAAATCTGTGCCTGCATTTAAAATTCTGGTTGTGCTGCAGATGCTCAAGTTCTTCTGCAACACTTTGACTAATTCACCTTCCCTTCAGAATAACACAAGTTCTTTCTTACACATTACTTTATTATTCTTCATCCTACAGCTGTATTAAGGATATGACTCACTAAATAATAGGTGGCTTCTCATACTTTAGTAATTTTCTAGCAGGTTAGATTTTAACTGTGTGTCCACAGGACGTGTCACAGGCAGAAAAGGTTTGCTTTGCACAGCCAGAGGCAGTGCAGACATTTAATTCTCACACTCTGCTCCCCAGCAGGTCTCATCCTTGCAGGCAGGACAAGCCCTTGGCTCCCTGAAACTGATGGGCTGCATCAGCCCAGCTCAGAGCTGGAGAAAAGCCACCCTGTGAGCCAGCAGAAATTTCTACAATGCATTAAGAGTCTTCTACTGAACAAGACCCTAATATACTTCCCTCTATTTGTCCTGTGGGGAAAATCTTTTGGTATTTTGCTGTTCTATTTTTCTCCAGTGCTCTCTGTAGGAGAAAAAAAAATCATTTGCTCATGATTCATTTTTGTCTGAGAAGCTCTGCACATGTCACCATGTGAAAGAAAGCACTCAGTGCCAAGCTGTGAAGTATCCTGCATTGCCAATGTGCTTTCATTATTTGGTGACTTGAGATATATATGGTTTTTTAAAATGAAAAATGAAATCTTTGCTTTGAAATCCAACCCTAAGATTGTCAAAAGGATCAGTCTGTTGTTATAAGGGAAGGAAACAGGATTGGGTTTTTTTAATAATGCCCAGAATGTCAACAGAAACACTTGACATTGATTCTTGCTCTGGAATGGAGGAGTCTTGAAGAAGTGAGATCTGAGCCAGCTTAATTGGCTTGGATTCTTTACAAATCTGGCCTAAAGTGGGTGAACTACTCAGTCAATAGAGTATTTTGGGAGGCTGTGCATTTTATTCTGAAAACATGAGTTTGAAGCGGTGACATTTCAATTCTCTTGGAAGACAGCAGAAAAAGAGATCAGAGAATTAAACCTCCTACATGGCCAGAGACCAGCAACAGAAAGCACGAAGTGGCTGCTCCAACTCCTCCTGTGCTTCTGCCAAAGAACTGCAGAGTTCACCTTGAGAAATGCCTCCTGTGCTGCCATGTAAATATTCAGAATTACAGCAATAACCTACACATTTCATAGGGAGAGCCTTTCTTTGGATGTACACAAACAGCAGGAACTAGTCATCAACTGGGCGGGTTCCACATGGCCAAAGTTGGTCCCCTGCCATGTGAAATGTGCTCCAGTCTCTGCTCCAACAGGAGCACTGGCAGCTCCCTTTAATGACCCAGTTTATGCTCTACTCCTTCCATTCAGGGTACCTGGAAAGGTGAGGATATCTTTGATTTAACCAACACAGAAATATTTTTCTCCTGAGTGTTATGTAATTAAGTCTGCCAAACAGACCTATAAAATTGTTTGCCACCTATTGAAATAAAAACCTTAAAGCACTTACCCTGTGCAACTTAAAGTAAGTGTGGGGAAAGCAATCTAGCACTGACCAAATCTCTAAAAACTGCTGTGCAAAATTCAAGAATATCAGAATTTAACATTAAATCTGGGCATATATTGGCTATATAGTCACTTATATTGAAAAAAGGGTTTGCAGTAACATCCCATAGGCTGGGCTCGAAATGTATCCAAGGTTTCCAGCCCAGGTATGCATGGAGTAATTAAGTCACTGTTGTTAATGAAGGCAGATTTCTGTGGTGAGGAGCTAGCAGAGCTGTACCTCCTTTCCCAAAAGCTACAGGAGCATCTCAAACACACATCTAAACCCTGACATCATTAGAGCAGAGAATGACCCTTCCAAGAACTGCTGTTATAAACATATTTATCTTCACATTTATCTACATCATTAGACCAAACTGTTTCTAACAGGGCACTCAAATACAGCTTTCTCACTAAGAAACAGTTGTTATTCTCATTTACTACGAAGATAAACAGCCAGGCCAGGAATCATCTGAATTTTCACTGTGTTTTAAGACGCTGCTAATTAGAACCTAAGGAAAGGACTAAAAATACCCAGAGCTGCAGCTGACATCTCCCTGATTCAACATGAGAACCTTCTGTGCTAGCTGAGAGCAGTGACTAACACAACTGCCTCAGTGTGTGCTCTGCCATCAACACTGGCACATACTTTTGCCTAAATAAGATGGATAACTTAGGTGAGAAGAGGTTTTTTTCCCCTCCTGAATGCAAGCAATTATTAAGTTATTCAGGAATTCAGTGAGCAGAGCAAACAGACAAAATTTATTATATTCTGAAAGCAGTAGATTGAAGTTGCTGGGAAAAACAATTCCTGATCTGTAGTCTCAATCCATCAACTGTAAATGGTATTTTAAGCAAAAGCTTTTTAGTGTTTTCCAGACTTCTGGTAAAAGTCTGTGGTTTTGCTCTGACAAAACAGCAAATGAATGAAGCAATAGTCCAAGGAGCAAACACCCCAGATAATGTCATTAACACTACCAGGTCAGAATCTGTGGAACTTTTTGTTCTGTGTATCATAAAACCCTTCAAAATTATTGTGGCTTCAGATGAAACTGAAATATTATCTCAAGACTTCCAAGGTTTTAGATTGATTAGAATGGGATGACACCACTTTCCCAATTTTTACTGACACACCACAGAGGGGAATCAGAAGAACATCCCAAATTACTGATCAAAATTCAGGCACTCACATCTATAGTTAGAATAAAGAGACACATTAGAAAAAGAATTAATTACAAGTTACTGGGCAAAATTAATTGAAGCAAGGTACCACTCCAGCAAAATTCAAGAATATCAGAACTTAAGATTAAGAAGAAAGGTGCCTAATATTCTTGTCAAAAATTTGCTTCTAAATCTATTATTAAATCTATGACAAATAGACACAGTTTCTGATGACAAGTAAAAAGAGTTTCCCACTAACCCTAAACATGAGGGCAATAGTTTATCACACAAGTAGTACTCAAATTCAAGTTCTCCAATTCAAAAGTTGGCCTGGAGCTCAGGAAACAATTTAAAACCACTTCAAGCTCCTTTAATAATCTTTCATTTTGGATTGAAATTAATTGCTTATCTGCAGTTTGTTTGTTTTGGGGTTTTTTTTTACTGGATGCATTAGGTGATCCTCAGCTTTTGGAAGACAGAACTTTTGCAAAATAAATAAGAATTTAAGAACTAGAAGTCAGCAAAACTTCTCTGAAATTCACCTTTATGTGCCTCCATCTCTGCAGTAGCTCAGTGCAGTTTGCACTGGAATATGGGCCCCTCAATTTAGAGAAAATCCAACAATCAGATATTACTTTTATCTGTTTTAATATCAAAAAGAATATCTTTTCTGTTGCTTTCTCCATGGCTGCATGCTTGCATTCAAACAGTTTATAACCTGAAGAAAAGGGGGAAGTGATTTAACTCCCTAGTTACACACAGGGGATATCAGGCCAAATTTCAGATTTTTGTGTTTCTCTCCCAAGAAACTGTTGCTCCCTCCTGCTCCTCTCCTACCTCGTCTGAGAGAATTCTAAATCTGTGAAACAATACTCCTTTCACTGTTTCCTTGGGGAAGTTGGTAGGCCTGTAATAAATCATTTATCCTGAAATGCATTCATCTCTCTTCCTTTTTTAATTTCAGTTCAGCGATGCTAAACCCCCCAACCACCTACCTGAATTAAAATTACATCTCTCCACACCGTTTGATATTGTTTCCATCATGAAACACTGATGAGGTTTGGTGAAACATCCCGATTTCAAAAAATTGTGTCAGATAATTTAACGTTCCCATCTAGAGCACCTCAAAGATTTGGGGTGAATCCTCAAAGTTAAGATTCCCAGGGAATTCTCTTTTTTCCTGTAATAAAAAGGTTCCTCCAGATGTAACTATTTATGATTAGTGTTCCTTTGGACATGACACGATTAAGATGAATTTTACAGATCTATACTATTAATTTCTTGCTTCAGCACCTACGTGCAAGACTTCTTTCATCAGCTTATCACAAATTCTTCAAGGAAACTCAACAGTAATGTCCTATTTTGTTTTGGAATCTAAAGCAGGCTCAAAATCCAGAGAATATTTTACAAAAACATATGTACAAACAGAGACAGACAGCAAAGGGGGTTTTGAGAATCTCAGAGTATTAAAAAGGCCAAGAACATCTAATAACTTCCCCTCTGGCAACAACAAACCTTACACAGCTCTAAAATCCAAACTGCTTTATTGGCCACGCTGGGATGTTCATGGTCTGCTTGTAGAAGCTACTGTTTCTATTCTAAATATATTTAAAAGGCAAACAAATTGCAATAATTAATAGAAGTGTGAGACTTTTAGAAAAATAGCAATAGTCTGCTTGAATTTTGATAACTGAAACAGGGGACTTTTTTCAGCACTGAAGTGTCACCTACTTGCAGCTCATTAACCTGGAGTGACTGGATGAGCAAAGCCAGGCCTCTCAGAGGATTGGAACTACACTGCAGAGCAGCAGTTACACACCAAAGCTTTTTTGTGGTGAATATTTTTTTCTTTTGGTCTCCTTTGCAGTTAGAAAATCTTCAAGATGCTGTGTTTAACACACATCTCCCAACTTCAGTGCGCTCATAGCCGCAGAAACGCAAAAGAGAAACTGTTGAATTTTAACATCTGTTGAAAAGCTTGCTCTTTCCTTTAGAGGTTCAAAAGTGTTGCAAAAATCCCAGTGATGAGTTTATTTTGCCACAGCTTTGCAGGCTGCCTTGTTTGTGTGTCTTATATGATATCTTTATGAGTGACTAATTATGTTCATTCTCCATCATGCTTTTTATAAGTCTAATTAACTGTGAGATTAATGTTATCTGTAACACTTAGAGTCAGGTAGCTCCACCATCCCAAGCAAAAGTTAAATTATATTCTTACAGAAGTTTAAAAAAAGTTAAACTATTCTTCTTACGCATTACCTATGGATCACATCAGATATTCTATATCATATAAGATATTCCTGTTTGTGTGTCTTATAGAATGTCTTATGTGATCCATAGGTAACAGAGGAATATTGTTTACAAAAGAGGAATATAGTTTAACTTTCAGACAGAACTACATAGGCACTTCCTGGAGCCTGAAAAGAAGAAAAAAAAAAAAAAAGAAACATAAATCCCATAGGACTGATCAGCTACGTGAAAATGGCCTTTTAAATATTTTTCATTTCCACTACTGATAACAAAGTTCATGTGAAATGCAGATAAGCATGGTCATTTCTGAATTATTACAAAATGTCAGAAGATGCATATTCTCATTTTTCATGATCATGGTGCATTATTGCCATGACATTATAAACCGCATTCAGTATTAAAAGCTCCAATTTTCACAGAATATGAATTCCATTGATTGCATCTCCCACTATAACAATTTCAAATAAATCAGCCTAAGTAATGAAGGAGCATCTAGGATTCCACTGATAGTATAATACAAGTGAATATTTTTATAAATGAGGAGTTAGAATGACGCTTTTTCCTTTCATCTATGGAATGAGACTGTTTATACCAACATAGAGCCTCCAGTGGGACTAGAACCTACAAAGGATAAAGAACATAAGTTAACACATTTTACAAAAAATCCTTCCTGATTAAGACCAACCTCTTCATGAAAATTAAAGGTTTTTTAAATGATAGTTTGAAGAAATGGTCACCAGCTGTGTGTCAGCCAATTTCTAGATCAACTCCTTCCCTCATCTTCATCCCATTTTGCAGCCCTGTCACCTCCTTGTCCTCCCTGCCTTGCTTCAGGACACGAAGGGCCCTGCCCAGCCCAGCCAGGCAAAGGGAAGCAGCAGAACAACCCCCTTGTTTAGTAGCAGAACTGCAGAAATGGTTGGAGGAGATAAACTCTTTGTGCTTTCGCACAGCCCACACAAGCATTAGCTTAAAATATCACTGTAATGTATTTTTCAGTGTCACTTGCTGTTTATTCTGCTTAATGATCCTTTTTATTCTGTCTTGTGTGTGCACAGAATTTCAATTCTGCTTTGGTAACTCATCATGGTGAGAATATGCAGTTTGGTGGCTACGATTATTAGGCTAATAAATAATGTCCTGTATTGAAGCTGTATAACTGCCTTCCTTAGGATTTAAATATATTAGCATATTAATAATAAAATAGGCAGTTAAATCTACTTTAATTCAGACACTTGAATTCAAGCTGTTGTCCAATAAAGTTCTTCCAACACGCAAATTGTACCAGCTAACTACAAGATTTCATGAATTAGCATGCAATCAAATGTGGCTAAGCTGTAATTAAGAGCCGATCAATTAAAATACATCGGAATACCACTGCACAATCCAAGGGGATCATTCAGCAACTCAAACCATCACACCCTCAGCTTAACACCCTTGTCATGATTTTCCACCATCTACGCATATTACAGGAACAAACAAACATCATTAATCACCCAATTATGTTTAGGAAATATTCACCAAATGGAAATTAAAACTAAAGGGTGGTAAGGAAAAATCCTGTCACAGTCAGTGCCCTTGAAAGCATTGCCATCACTGAAATGATTCCTTTCTGAGGTCACCTTTGGATGGTTTCATCACAGAGCCATTGAGGAGCCACCATCTGCTGTGGCTGTAGGTTAATGCTGCTGGGAATGCAGCTGGGGTTCTGTTACCATTCCAGAGCCAGGGCTGTGAATAATTCAGGAGTACAGAGCTGAAATAGAAAGTATTGAACTGGGGATAACCTACGGCTTCTATTTGTTCTGTCTAATAATGGCACAAGGGAACACCCTCATTTGTTGCTGTTTGATGTCTCCACAGAGAGGGAAAAACCATAAAATGTGCTTTTCTTCCTATCTCTTATCCAAAATAAGGTGTAGCTTCCCTAAAAGCTGGGAGGTGGAATACTGGTTTAAAGCATTCAGGAGGAAGAACTTCTGCAAAACAGGAGCTCCCAGCTCCCAGGGGATTTCAGCTGCTCCCACAGATAGAGGTCAGAAGATTTGTTTTCCTGAGCTCAGAAGCTGCTGGGAACAAAGTAAATCTCCCTGGCCCGGGATGGAGCAGCCTGCAGTGCACCACCTGCAAGGACACAGCACGATTTTCATCTCCCAGTGCTTCACTGCATCCCACAGAGGGATGTGTTGCTGTGTAAAAATATGTTCTCTCACACATTGCCAGTCTGTCACAGAAATCCCTTTCTGACTAGAACAAGCAAGGAGACAAGGCAAGAAGAAAACACACAATTTTCAGTATTTAACCAGCTTTTATGCTCATTTTTATTTCAATTATCTTGACTACTATTCTAGCAAAAATCCATTTGTTGATTGATACTAACTGCTCCCGCTAATAAACTCCCAGTAAGAGAATGATGAGCCTGTGTGTGGTGATGGCTGAGCTGCTTTCAGCAACAGGTCTGGAAGAGACAACTGGAAATATCCAGCTGCTTCTCTGTCCTTGCTGGAAAATGATCCCTTGGACACTGATGAGTCACGGGGTCACAAATAAGCTTGTGGGGGTGAGGGGGAAAGCTATGCTGCCAAAATGGAACACAGAGTGCAAATCCCCTAAGGCTCCCAAGCGGATGCACAAAGCTGAGGAAAAGGGTTGTGTGCCACCCCTCACCCCTGGGGTTGGTTTAAAATGAATATTTTCCAATCTAGAGAAGGATCTCCAGGAGGTAATTCAGATCTGCTACAGAAACAGAGGACACCTGGTGGTGTTTAGTTGTTAGCATATAAAAACAGCAATCCCAGTCAGATGTGTGTGCAGCTGCACCAGCGACAATTAACAGAGCCCATGCTTTAAATAAATAAAAGATGGAGTGGTGGAGAATTTCAAATAGTGTAATCACAGAAACACACAGAAATTTCAAACAAACAACATGAGTTGCTGATTCCAGATGCTGCCACTACTTTATGAAAATGAATTTTTTTACTTACAACAGTTACAGGCAAGAAGTAGCAACTCTACACTCACAGGAGTCTGCCACCTCCACCAAACAGACACATGCTAGGGAAAAGTGGGACAGATTCCCCACTACTGCAAAACCGAAGGGCACAAAGTTGTCAGTTTTGCTGGAGAAAGACCCACGGAGGCAAGAGCAGAGGAAGAACCAACTGAGCAGACTCTGGGGCAGCGAAAGCACCGTGAGTGAGGTACTCAGCACCTCCCAAAGCACAGCATTCCCAAGCTGCAGAGAGGAGCCATCCACCAGAGCTGAGCCCAGCTCCAGACTGCCACCAACTCATGGACTGACAGACTGTGAGTATTCAGATTCCCATATTAAGTTAGTGAAATTACTATTTTAATTGAAGATGCTGTTATTAAGATAACTTTACTGAGACCCGATCTGGAGTTTTCTCTCGCGCAATAGATACAGTGAGCTGGAAATACCTCCTGGAATTCAGACACTGAACAGAATCAACCTTCCGTGAGACTCCTTCACTCTAAAGAGCTGGAGAGCACAGGGTGGCAAGGCAGAAAAAAACCTACACGTGCATGTATGTGGGGGCTATTCAAAGTGTGAATTTTATTGCCAAAAAAGGAAATAAAGACTCAAGGTCACACTGCTGTCATGCTCTCTGTAGTTAGTATTAGAACTTACTTGGCTGGGAAGGAATGAATAAAAGCAGAAGACTGTGCAACATGCAGAATGTTGTTCCCTTCCCTACAGAACTTTAATGCATGGACTCAATCACAGCCAAGATTTTAAGTGCGAAAATTCTGTTTAAAAAACCCCAAACAAGTACTTTTCTCTGGTACAGTACAGTACCAGCACTGTCAACAGAGGAAGAGATCTTCTCATCTCTCCTGCCTATACCAACACCAGCATGTGTGGTGAAGCACACCGGTGACCTGGTTAAAGCTAGACTGGTTTAAAAAGCTCCAACAACCCCAAACAGTTGGTTTGAACCCACATCAATTCCCCAATCTGTTCTGATCTGCAGCCACGCAAACACCTACACTGATACAAGCGGGTAGAGGAAAACTGCTCCCTTCATCAGCAGTGCTGGCTGAGAGTGAAAATCAAACTGAAGACCTTCTGGTGTTTGTAGGCTTCCTTACCAAAGTTAGCAAAGCGAAACTTCCACTGAAAAACAGATAAGAGGCCAAGATCAAAATCAGTCTGAGCCATAATATAGCTTTACATAAACTTTCAGATGAGCTCTGAGTTTTATCCCAGATGACAATTAGTCTTGACATTGCCAGTGCTTTTGGAAACAAAATCAATATAAAAGTCAGCAGTAGATGCAAGAAACAAACTTTAGATTTAACTTAAAATACATAAAAGTCAGCTAGGGAAGAATAGCAAAGAACAAGTTGTATGGATGTTGAAAAACGGGGCCTTTAAGTTTTTTGAACAAAATCCACCTTGGAAGCCTCAAGGAGAGAATTTGAGCTGGCAAGGTAGAGATGGAGCTGGACTATTCTGCATTATTTGAGCAACCTCTTCCCCAGATTTCTCTAATATACAAATATCCAAGGAAAAATGCCCCAGATATCATTAATTATACCTTCATTTTTAATGTCAGCCAACAGTATAACTTCCTTCTGAAAGGCTACATGCCTGTTAATTTTCAAAGAAACTTCCCCTTTTTTATTTATTTATTAGAATAAATGTATTCTAGTTCCATACCATCCACAGCATATAAATATATATAATATATAAAGGTCTTCAGCTTCTATTTTGATTTAATAAAATGAGACTTCTTTATAGCAGCAAAGAAGGATAATAGAATTTAGAAAACAGGCTTGACCAATAAGTCAGTACAGATATTTGAAAGCTTTTGCATTTTTTCTAAATAATGACAAAAAGAACCAGCCAAGCAATACCAGTTACTTATATCACCAAAATGTTTCTTTGTGTACTTCCATAAATTGTTCTGTAGAGTTAGATCATTCTCTCAAAAGTAATGCAAAATCTTTGGCTAACCTAGGCAGCAGGAAAAAAACTTAAGATGTAAGCTCCAAATCTACTGTTCTTTATATTGTGTGCCATGAAGTATTTAAATAATAATTATTAATTACAGCTAATATATATTGATGTAGCATTTAATATCAATGTGTTATTAATACCTTTAATAACGAAAATACTTTTACTAAGGAAAGAACAAGGTCCATGATCTGACTTATGAGTAGTTAAATCATTTCAGAGACATTACTGGGCACTGAATCACAATCCTAAGGGAGAACAAAAGTCTCCAAACCCCAGCCATAATTGGACCTTTGGGACCTTATTATTCGGAGGAATAAAAATTCATTAGTTGTAATGTGATTATTTCTAATATTAACACATTCCTCCTGGCATGCTATGGTTCCTCCTCTGAAAGTGAACACTCAGAAGGGTCTCTCTGGCTGCATCACTTGATGTAGAAAAGCTCAGAAAAGTAGAGATCTGGTGCAGTTGTATGGCATAACGTGCCTCCCATTGTTAAAGGTTTACATTGTTTACCAATACAAGATTGTGCTCCTGCTTCAGGTGCTCTCTCCCCAAAGTCCCCATGCCCATTTATCATGTTCATCTGTCTTCAGAGTAATAGTTGTATAGATGGTGACTTAGCTGCACGTATCAAACCTCCTAGGGTGTAACAAAGCTACAGAACATTTCATATTTGTTTTCAGCAGATATTATGAGGCCAGCGATGTCTAAAGATCTTATGGTGTTTGGAATTTAGTGAGAGCATAAATTTATCTCCGACTGCCAGCTTTTCCTTAGACCTCAGGTAGGGAATTTGGAAAGCCATAAACCATAGCAAGACAAAATGTGATTTTTGAGTACCAGATGCAGGCAAGTGTAAAATCATGAGGGAACAAGGCACGCTTCAATTTCATGAGGCACATTTATACATTTAGCTCTCACACGGAGCTCAGACAGGTTTATTATGTAGGACTTGAACATCCAAACCAAGGCAGGCTGAGCACAAGGAGAGCGTGAGACAGCCCTGAGCACAACCACGATGATTAAACGCTGTGGGTTTGTGTTTGTGTTCCCCGGGGGATGTGTGAAGAACTGTAACGCCGGCAACAAGTCCTGAGGAAAGCCTCGGAACAGGATAAAATATGAATTAAAAAAAAAAAAAAGAAAAAGAAAAAGAAAAAGAAAAGAGGAGGAAAAAGAATCGAAGAAGGGGTGCAGAATTGTGATGACCTAAAAAAAAAAATGAAGCAGCGGTGGGGTGGAAAACTAAATGTTAGGCCCACATGCTGAACATCACCTCACTGGGCTTGGTTTGGTGGGACAGCACAGCTTGGGGGGACCCTGAGGGGACAGAGAGGGGACAGAGAGGGGACCCTGAGGGCAGCGCTGAGGGATCCCTGGGGGTACCATGTGGGGAGCACTGAGGGGACCCTCGGGGAAGCCAGGAGGGACCATGAGGGGACTGTGAGCCGAGTCCTGAGGGGGCACGGAGGGGAGCGCTGAGTGACCGTGAGTGGAGCATTGAGGGGACCCTGAGCGGAGCCCAGGGGACTCGGAGCGGGTCCTGCCAGCGCCGCCGGCCAGCCCAGCCCCCGGAGGCGCGGCAGCCC